>OY992893.1:74549789-74566798 GCA_963921405.1 Cepaea hortensis
TTTTCCTCCATCAAGAGCTTTTCTGCTGCGGTTTTCAGAGCTCTACCTCCGCTTTGAAGTTACTTGAAAATTTTCAGTTGCCACTGAATGTATTTTTTTTTTTTCACTCCATTTTTTAAATTTAGGAGAATTCCTCCTCCTCCATTCTCTATTGAATTTTTGGCTAATCTATCTGTATATGCATGGGTCGAATTGCTGCTTGGGTAATGTTCTTTTATGTAGTTTAGGGTTATTTCTCTTCTTTCGTTTTCATGCTGAGAGGTCTTTTTCTCAATACCAGGAATGTTTTTTATCATCTCAGGTAGTTGCTGCTGTCTCCAAGCTGGGAACTTGTGTGCATTGTAAATGGGTTTGACAGTTGATATGTTAAGTATAGGATCTGTCCTAATCTTTCGTTTTGCAGTTTCTACAAAGTTGCTACGCTTCAGTCTTTCCTTTCCAAAACCACTAAATCTTTTATACATAGGGTGGTCTGTCAATCTTCTAAATTTTTCTGCTTGTTGCTGGGCTCTGCTATCTCTTCTATCCTGCATTGATTGTAAACAAGTAATCTTTTCTAGTTCATTCATAGGCGTTTTCTTCAGGCTTCCAGTTATGATTCGCATTCCTTGATTTCGGACTCTACTTATTTTGTTAAAGTTTGACTTAGCTGCTATTGCCCAAGCTGCAATGCCACATTCCAGTACTGGCCTCACCCGTCCAGTATATAACTTCTTGAGAACTTTCTCATCTGCTCCCCACGTTGTACCAGCAAGCTTTTTCATGATTGCCATTCTTTGCCTTGCTCTTGTTCGATTTTTCTCAACCTGTGTTTTCCATGTCAGGCGACGATCACAGGTGACTCCTAGATAGTTTGGATTTTCTTCATGGCGCAATATTTTTCCATTCAATACTAGCTTAGGTTGCTGAGTTTTATTTGAGAGGGAGAACACTGTGCATGTTGTTTTCTCCTCACTTATCTTCACTAGCCATGATTTTGACCAGTCCTCTAGCGCTAATAGGGCTTGCTGTATTCTGCTGTTAGCTGTACTAATATATTCTTCAGATGTCCATATGGCTAGGTCATCTGCAAAGGATGATGTGTGTACTCTGGATGTCATTTTATATGCTAGGAATAATGTTGGTGAAAGAACTCCTCCTTGGGGGACACCTTGCTCCAATAGCATCATTTTGCTGGTATGTCCTTGTACTTTTGTCCTGGCAGTTCTGTTCTCAAGGTAGTGGCTGATCCATTTGTACATTTTCCCACAAACATGCATTTTTTGCAGTTTTACTTTCAGTCCTTCCTTCCATACTTGATCAAATGCTTTTTCTAAATCTATCCAGACTTCTAGTGTGTGCTTTTTCTCTTGGAAGGCATCCTCTATTTCCTGAGCTATATAGGTTATTTGATCTTCAGTGGATCTGTACTTTCTGAATCCTGCTTGGTGTGGTGTTAAGATTTGGTTTTCTTCCAGATGCCATGTTAGCCTGCCATTGATAATGCGTTCCATTAATTTTCCTACACAGCTAAGTAGACTGATAGGTCGGTAGCCATTTGGTTCTTCCAGGTCTTTTCCTTTCTTTGGAACTGGTATTAGTATAGCTTCCTTCCATGCCTGTGGGACTATTCCCCTCTTCCAATTGTAATTTAGGACTGCTAGTAGTTTCTTTTTTGCCTTAGTGACTAGTCCTATTAGCATTTCATTTGTGATTCCATCCTTTCCTGGTGATTTCTTCTTTTTTAGGGTATTCATTGCATGTTCCATTTCTTCCATTGTTAGATTTGCCATCATATATTCTGCTGCTGTCTCTGTATTACTATTATGAATCTGTTTATCTTTGATTGCTTTCTTCTGTTCAGTTGTAATATCAATGTGGTTTGCACTGGCATAGTGTTCCATTAGTGCATTTGCAGCCTTTTTTCCTGTAAGAAAGGCATTTCCTTGTTTAATTGTTATTTGTTTGTTTCTATGTCCTTCATTGATCATGGCTTTCACTAGTTTCCATAGTTTGTTTCTATCCCTGTCAAAATTCAGGTTTTCTGTTTTTTTCCCTCCAAATCTCTTGTTGTTTGATTTACTGTTCTTTTATATTTTGCTGAGATGGCTTTGAGAGAGATGTTCGCTTCAGTTGTTTGTTCTCTCTCTGCGGTCTTCCTGGCATCTTCAACTTTGTCCTCCAAAATTTGTAGTTCTTCAGTCCAGTATGGTTTGTAATTTTTCCTCGCTCCTCTTGGAATAGACTGAGTGGCTGCCTGTATTATTGCTCTGTTTAGACTTTCCACCATTTGCTTCATGTTGCCATATTGTGTATTTATGTTTTCACAATATTTGTCTGTTAGTATGGCAAATCTGTCCCAATCTGCTCGTTTGTAATTCCAGCGGGGCAAAGGCTTTTGCTCCTGTGGAACATACTCCATATTCTTTACAAGCTTGATTGGTCTGTGGTCACTACCGGCTTATTGGTCAAGTACATGGCGATCGATTTTGTGGAGGATGTCTCCTGTGCAGAAAGCTAAGTCTGGAGTAGAAGTGGTAATCCATCGTCTGGAGTAGAAGCTCGGTGTGTCATCCGCTTTGTTGAGTAGATGGAGATTTGAGTCTATTTCCCAGTCCTCCACTTCATCTCCTCTTTTGTCAGTATCTGGGTATCCCCATCTTTCTGAACGGCTATTAAAGTCTCCGACAATAATGCAATTTGTGTCAGTTATTTTCATGTTTAAGAGAGTATGATCCTTATCTGCTGGGCTATACAGATTGTAAATTCTTATTTTCACGTCCTTTATCATTATATCAACACCTATAATTTCCGTTTGGTTGTCAGAGATCAGAGACACTTCGCTGCAAGGTATTGTATTTCGTGTAAGTATTAGAACTCCTCCTTTGTGTCCTTCGCGGTCGAAACGTGTGGCCTGATATCCTCTGACTGAGAATTTGTGATTGGCGTTGAGGTGTGTCTCTTGAATGCATGCCACATCTATTCTATCTTTATGAAAACGCTGTGTTAGGGAGACTTTCTTCTTATAAACTCATTCGGCATTCCACTGTAGTATGTTGAGTGTCCTGGGTGTTTGGCCAATAGCTCTTAACCTACTCCTCTGTGCCTTGACTCCACAGCACAGGGGAAGGTGACCACCAGTAGTCATGGGTGGACCCCCTCGAGGCAGGGGGCCCGGCACTATCACCACCTGATGGGACTTCGCGGTATTAGCACCATAACGATTAATTTTAATTAGTGACATCATTAATTAAGTTACGTTGCACTGCTTTGTCAAGCCTGTGGCTCAGTACATCCGATTTCGTCAAGCATTTGTTTGGGGTGCTTTCCCTAGCCTTTGACTGTCCCCAGTCTACCTACAAGGCAGCAGGTTTGTGTGTCACTTGGTCTGGTCCCTCTCCCTTGACCTGTCCGACATGGGTGACCCTACCAGTAGCTGTGCTACCGTCGGCATAGCTCTTGGGGTCATTGGAACACACAAGCCCCTCTACCTCGTCACGGTGGACGCACAGCAGAGGGGACGTCAAATTCAGTATCTACAATTTTCAAGGAATATAAATCGGGAAAAAATAATCGACTGGTGTTTTGCTATGTTACTGAACTTTTTGTAATTTTCTTCTGATTGTAGCGGATATGGCTTGATTTCTTAAACACTGATATCATACTAAGGATCAGGTGTATCGTGGGTTATAATCCGTCCTTTCGCCGAGCAAGGGTTCACCGAGTAGTGACCACAAGCCGGTGTTGCCGAGTAGTGACTACAAGTCCATCTACAGAGTACTGACTTCAAATACCTGTCCTTGTCTGTCAGCCGAGTACCGCCGCGGTTATAAAACGTCCTTGTCGCCGAGTAGGGGACCACCCCTGGCATATGACATCCTCCGTTGTACCTAGCGTGAGCTAACCATAACTTAATTTAACGGAGATAAACTTTTCTGCAGAGACATTACTGCATCGGCTAAAATATTCAATAAAACTTGCCCCGCATCTCGCATAATTGTGGGACATATTTATGAGTCGCTCATAAATTTCAACCGGAATGGGTGGTAAAATATCAATAATACTTGACACATAACTGCGGACAGAGGATTTTAGGCTCGGTGTCTGTAGTGTGTCGTCACTCAGTTAAAACAAGTGCCGTGAGTAGGTACGTGTTCATTATTAACCAAATATAATATGTAGAAACACACTTTTACAGCGTTGATTGCAGGACCTACGGGTTGTGGCAAATCCGCCTTTGTACGGCAGTTCCCGACCCATCTTTCAGATACAAGAGGAGGTTATATGGAGCTAGAGGCAATGGCAACCCATGCACGAGACAATGAAGGGTGTCCAGTGTAACGAGGGACTGCCCTACGGGAAAAATAGACAGAGGATAGACGCCGGCTAGTGGTCGTTATTACCTAGTCGCCGAGACAGATGAGAAAGTTAACAAACTATTTACGAAGGGCAGTCATAATCCTAACCTCAGAGTAGTGTATATAGTAAGAAACTATGTGGTAAGAATAAAGAACAAAGAACCATCAGTCTGAATTCGCATTACCTAGTAGTTGTTTAAAATCCCGAGACGGATCGCGGATTACCAATCTGGCCAAACAGATGTACCCATGTCATACTGCCAATGTCCAAGAGTGTTTTAAAGACGCAACACGGATGTTTGTTATTGGACCTTCGAAGGAAACACCGGATCGGTTCCAATTACGCAGCTAGGCCTCATCCAGTCAATTTTTCAATGCTGACACAATGTCTTAATATGTAACGTTCCACTGACGCCGAGTCAGAAGCGCTCGCTGCAGCGGCACAAAAACAGTCTGAGAGCGCTCACGCATAAGAGACTATCGATCAAGAAAAGGAAACAGATCTTGCAACAAGGTAGTTTCATAGGTGCATTAATAGGCAAATATTAAATGTGTTTAAAGGCGTTGTGGTTTTGTAATAGATATGGAAATGATCCTGATCGACCCCCGCTACTAGGAAAACTCTATGTACCACCCGACACACTAAATGATAGGATATGTGAATTGGACAAACAAATGCAACAAGTCCTGGAAAGGAAAGATCTGTCACGGCGTGAAAAAATCTCGAATATATCAACAAACATTGCAACGGTATCTGAATAACGGTGAAATATGCCACGTTATGTAGAAGTCCTAAAATGTGCGAGGATTTTTTACTGCAACCAAGCTGGCCATCGAATACCAGTGTTTGTGGGTGGCAGGAGTCAGAGACGTCGCGGTATATGACGTTTCTTCAATGGGCTCGGTCGCACGATTCTATCAACGCAAAAGACAGGTGGTAAATCCTTACCGAAAGAAGATGTTTGTACGGGATTGAAAGTGGCCCAAGATGCTCTAGCTGGTAGGAACGTTGGATAAGCCTTCAAAGACCAAGTCAAACTAGCCGGTCAACGTTTTCTGAAGGAGCTGTCGATCATGTTAGCCAATCAGGTAGCGGTATTAGAAGACAGAGACGAACAGCGCCAGCTGGTAAGCCTAGTAAACGTACATAACTAACAGTTTGAACTATTCGGTCCCATAAGAAGAACCAACAGTATTCGGGTGTATTTGAATGATGTGTCTGATTCACCCCAACTCTTGTGAGTGTTTTCATTCTAGTTTGGATCTGTTTAGCGCGCCTTCTATGCAACGGCGGTAGAAGCGGATCAGTTTGTCGAGATACACCAGCTCTCATCTCTACCGCCAGGAGCATCTATAGAATGTGTCATATCTGGCACCATTGAGGAGTACCTTGATTTATTTAACACCTTCTCGTATGTCAGAGCAAAAGACCTACTGCCCAACGGCGACAAACTACCAGCAACAGCCTAAGTTGCCCCAGTCAACTATTAACTGCACAGTTTATTTTCTCAGGTGGATTTCTTACTAAGCGATACACAAATCACACCGAGTGAGAACACATACCTGTGTAGAGCTTACCTGGAAGCCACACTGAATCATGGTGAGGAAGCCCAGAAGAGTCATATCTCAGTTGCCCTCTATTACTATGCTACAGATAAATTCCTCGTTGAGACTCGATGTGATAACAACAAATGATGAATAACCCAACGACAACTAGCCAGTGAGAGTCCAGAAATAGATACAATGGCACGATTAGATGCCGATATTTTTGCGCAGGACCGCTATATGATTAACAGTGTGGATGTAAAAATTAAATTGACACCAGCGAAAACTACTTTTGACCTAGTGTGTCCGTCCCCCCCCCCCCCCCCCCCGACGACACGATTTATTATTCATTAGTTCTAACACACGCCACACTTGTGGTTCATAAAGCCAAACTAAATCCGGCCATCTCTCTCGCCCACGAGAAAGCATGTATGGTAGCGAATGCAAAACTACCGATAAAACGAATGGTTCTAAAACATTAGCCATTCCCTCGAAGGATCTTACCTCACACACAAGATAATACGTTCATGAGTCAAACACCCACCCGCATCGAGATTGAGCTTATTACGGCATAAGCTTTTAACGGCGCCTTAAAAGCTAATCATTATCAGTTTTAAACATTTAGACTGACGTATCTAAACGTAACTGTTGATGGACGATCTGTCACCAGCAAATCGTTACTGATGGACTTTGAATGTAATAAATACGTACGAGCCTTATTTGTTACTAATCTAGCCATGGTCTGATGGGCAAAGACGTCGGCAATTCGATTGACTATACACAATATAAATATGGCTATACTCTGTATGTCTTTTCTTTAAGTCCCAGTTTACTGGACGGTGACCAGTTTTAAATGCCGAAGGCTGGTCTTTTAGCAATGGAATATAAGTTGAAGACACCCCAGAACCATTACAAATTATCGTCTACGCTGTGCACGACGGGATAATTGATATTTCCAAGACCAAACAGGTGCTAACATATTACGCCTCATAACTGACACACAGCAGATTACCAGCATACTGTGAGCGGATAAGTGTGTTTGTCGCGTCCAGGTCAGAGTATGTGCTCGTTATCAGTTGCCTAAACACCTAGATAGAAATAAAGCAGCGGCTTTTCTGGTAAACACTGACGACAGTGATCAACAATTGATCGTGATATGTTATGGCGGATCAGGCAAATGTGAATACTTTGATTCTTTTGGTCTGCCACCCTTACATACCGACATAATCATGTTTATATAGAATCATTTAGACAGACCACTAATGTACAACACACAGATCTTATAAGATGTTCAAATTAACACTTGTGGCCTTACACTACCTATTTCATCATGTGGACATGACGTTGTGTGAGTTTGCCACATATTCTGCAGTCGTTTTCAAATAAACAACATGTCAATGATCGGATGGTAGGTCGATAAGTCACACCGTACGTAACATCTAAACAGATGTTGCCATAGACAGTAATCTAAGCAGAATTTTACTGAATAATTCTCGTTTAACCCAGTTTACGCGTGTCTCACCTACTGGTATTTAAACTCCAGGTTGGCACCAGAGTCAAACTGTGAACCAATGATGACTACAGAACTGATGACTGTGCCTGCTAATTGGCTCTATATGACTCGTGCTTGTAAACATGTTAGTTCCGTGGGTTCTGGTGTCAATGCAGAACTTCTCTCAGCATTTAGAGGTACGACTACGTTGCATATGCGCCGCTTCTTTGGTGAGTTAGATATAAAGCGTCCCACCAAGATTGCGCTAAAACTTACTCGCCATGAATAAAACTGTTGATAGTTGTGCAAATTGAGGTTCTTGCTGATAGTTATCGGTTCACGGCCAACCAAGGCACTAACTGTGTTCAAACGAACAAAAGCGCTAACGGTGTTCAAGCAAACCAAGTCACTAATTGTGTTCAAGCCGCTTAAGACACTAACTGTGTTCAAACAAATCAACTCAACCGAAACAGCCAAGTTACCAACACGAATCATGCCTACAATAATCAACCAAACTACCAGATGTGTGATGGAACCTACAACAATCCGCTGTGTGATGGAGCCAACAAAAGTCAGATGCTTGACTAGAATAGTCAATCAGACTATAGTCATATGTGTGATCAGAACCATCAGACAGGTGACAAACATCCTATGTCTACTCAGACAACTGTATGCCATTGAAGGGAATCGACAAACTTATGCTACAGAGGGACCGAAGAAAGACGAAGAAACAACGTGTATAGAGCTCAATGTCCATATATGAAAATGCAAAGAATATAAAATGTTCCCCCTTTTCTTTTTTTAATACATGTTTATATTGTGTGTTACTTCAACAAATTTAATCATTGTTCCAAATGTAACAGAAGACAACATAAACAGACATCTGCACAAGAACGACAACATAACAACGAAGACGAATACAAGACAGCACAAACATAACAACGAACACAACATATAAAAAAGAGACTCAAAATCAAGGAACATAAAAAAGAAGCACGACAACAGATCAACACTAAAATATAAGCAAAGCAATCCGTATAATATAATTATTTATTAGCCCATGATAAGGTACACATGGTAATTGGTGAACAGAAGAATTCAGTATCGTTATTAACACATTTCTTTGCTGACTTCAAACTTTGTAGTAACACTTTTCCATGTAAAAAATATTTTTAAATTATAAAATACAAACACAGTTCAAACGTTATTAAACTTATTCCCTGCCAAACAAAATGTGGGTCCTGTCCAAACAGAAATTCGTATAAAAAATATGAAGTAGGGGTGTGTGACAATAATGATGTGAAAATGGTTACAATTGTAGCAGGTATATTGCACGATATGTCAAATTAAAGGAGTTTGCAAACGGAACATGATAGTGTTAATAATTATGTGAAATTGTTTGTAAAAAATAACAATATCGATATGTTTTTTAACTTTAAACATAATGAAAATTCGTTAAAATGTCTACTTACCAATGCGTTATTTCTTATCCGTTGAATATTGTCACATTAAAAAACTTGAAGGTTTCGATCGATGACAGAAAGGCGCACCTAATGTCTACACACAGTCGGCATTTCTTTAATATGTTGTTCCTCGAGGAGGAACTATAGCGCCATCCGTCTGCAAGGCGGCAGCCAACCTTTGAAGTGATAGACGGAATGTCTGTGCAGAAGTCGGCTAGATCTTGTATTGTGGGGAAATTATTCTCTGGTTCACAGGCGGGCAAGACTTTTTTGTTTTACGGGAAACAGGTTCCTAGATGAAAGCAAAATAGACGGCGGGATGTTTCCATCCAGTCTAAAAAGAGAGAGAAATATAGATTCTAGACGGTCTAGAGTCTAGACAGTTTTGTGACGTCATTGATACCCAGTATAAAAAAACATTGAGACAAACAACTTTGGGTTAGTCGACCAAAAGTTGTGAAGCGCTACAGACATGTGCAATATTCCTAGTTGTTTCTATAGAGAGAGACTATAGTGTCTATTGTTGATGTATATCGGCGGGCATCGATCCAGTCTGTGATTTCATAGTCTCCATCTACAACAGGAATAACTATATGGTATTCTATTAAACATATTTAACTTAGATTATTCTTAGGAATAGGGTGCAGTACTGTGCGGTGATAGAACGTATTATAAGAGCGTCGGCAACAGTAGCCTATCGCGTAGCTTAAACTAGCTGGTGTGAGATATCATTTAACTCAGTGAGTTAAGGACAATGTAGTGGGATAATATTTGGCGAGATTGAGGATGGTTGGTTGGGATTGAGGGAATGTAAAATGGTAGGATCTTCCAGTAGGGCATTTGCTGGGTTTCTACCCGTTTCCTTTAGTCTTTCCTTGTCTTACCATGACTCAGACCGAAGTGATGAGCTCCTCGGCCTTATGACAGAGTTTGGTTCTCTGTTATTTTATGAGAGCGGCCGGTGGCCTTCACTCACCTAATAAGGGTCAGAATTGGGTTGCTCTCACCAGGTGTGTTCTCTATTCAACAGGTTCCACTCCATTGTTCCATGTTATTCTACCAAAAAGCTAGCAACAAAGGCATAGAAAGTCATGGCTCGAGTATTGAAGGCAGAGTTTACTGAGAGGCTTTTGGGTCTGCAGGAACCTGGCCTCTGCTGAGGAGGAATGATGATTATAAGTGTGTTTCCTAAGTAATAATTTACATCACAGTAAATTCAGGACACTGTAAATAACACCTGTACCAGGAACACTAGTAAATATAACTACCTGGAACAGTAACATTGTGTGTTAACATTGGGAACATCTTACAAAAAGTGACATACTTACATTTAGGTTTTCCAGAGTGACATTAACAATATTTGCAGGATTCTCTGATCACAGAACATTTAATGAACAGAGTAGTTACACTGTGTGTGCTAGATAGATGATCAATATTGGACTGTTTCCACTATTGAAGACCAAGCATCCGGAGTGTTCACGAGCTATCTGAAGAAATCGACACTTGGCCTGAGAGACACATCACTTGGGTGAGGTTTTCTGTCCCTGATATGGTGTTGTGGTGCGTCCAGTACGCTGATGAAGCTGACTGTGCTTTTTGGCTGTTCGGTCTGATTCTGCATACACACTAGATTATACGACAGACATTCTACTCATACACTTTGCACATACACGACACTTTTCTCTATTAAACTAAGTTGTTGTTTTGTTAGAGCCAGTGTCGTTTAGTGTGTTTTGGGGATAAGAATGAGAGGGGGCTTGAGACAGTAGTGACAGAGAGAGAGAGAGAGAGAGAGAGAGAGAGAGAGAGAGAGAGAGAGAGACAGAGACAGAGAGAGAGAGAGATCCAGGGACCGACGGGGTTTTGTAGACAGAAATCAAGAAGATCCTCAAGATAGTGATATGGGGGTAAAAGGATGTCGATGTTGATTTCCCTCGCCCCAGGGACGACATCTATATCTATAAAACAGACTGTATGTTTGTTTGTGCGGATTTATGTATTGGATGCGTTCGATAACGGTACATCCGATTGAGATGAAATTTTCTACACGTCTTCCTTTCATTCATTTGCAACCGACTATAATAATTTCTTAATGTAAAATCTTCTACTTATTTAATAACATTTACTTTTCCATTTTCATTATATAATGTCTATATAGCAGGGGGACTTCACTCTAGAAAAGTTATTTCAAGGGGCATAACTTTTAATAACATTTCTATATATTTTATAGTCATATTGTTCGACTTACTTGCACTATTGTTAAACTCTTTGCCTATAGTTATTTTCAGGCATGTGAGTTATAATAAATAATGATATAATCTTTACGGCATTTTCAAAGTTTGCATAAAAATAATACATAATGCATAACATTGTAACCCATCTTTTTCTGCTTACAGAACTTATCAACTGTCATGTCGGTGATTAAAAACTGTTTTCAATAAAAATAATGAATGGTGTGTGGAAGGACATTTTTTTAAGTTACTGTGCGCCAGGAGCTGGGCGAAACCACGCCGGGTCAGATAGATAGACAGACAGACAGATAGTCGGGAACGGAAGCTTATTTGACTACTTATATGAATTAAATGACATGCTCCCCACCAGGGACTGGGTGAAGCCGGGCCGGGTCAGACAGACAGACAGATAAACAGACAGTCGGGAACGGGAGAGCTTATATGACTACGTATATGAATTAAATGACATGCTCCCCACCAGGGACTGGGTGAAGCCGGGTCAGACAGACAGACAGATAGACAGACAGATAGACAGACAAACAGATAGTCGGGAACGGGAGAGCTTATATGACTACTTATATTAATTAAATGAGATGCTCCCCACCAGGGACTGGGTGAAGCCGGGCCGGGTCAGCCAGACAGACAGACAGACAGACAGACAAACAAGCAGACAGACTGACAGATAGATAGATCCCCTCCTGGGCCTGGGCGAAGCCGGGCCGGGTCAGCTAGTACCATATAAAATAAAATACGACAAATATAATACTATTAAATTTACTGAATTATGATAAGCACACTACTTTTGTTCGCAAATATCATTAGAAGTGCTCCTTAAAGCCATCCAAAATAATTATAACTGCATATTTCGAAGAATGTCATTTTCACAAAAAAATTGAGAAAATCGGGAAAGCACTTAGCAGGGAAGATTTGTTCTCAATATATTTACAATTAATACATACACATTTATGTTTATTATTATTTACAATACTGTTAAGTTTATTTGTGATAGGCTGCAAAGCAAAATTTGGGGCACAGTTGTGG
Organism: Cepaea hortensis; assembly: GCA_963921405.1. Lineage (NCBI taxonomy): Eukaryota > Metazoa > Mollusca > Gastropoda > Stylommatophora > Helicidae > Cepaea > Cepaea hortensis. The sequence goes on from OY992893.1 coordinate 74,561,899, forward strand.
TCTATTACTATTTGCTTTCCTTTGCGCTTAGTAGTAATTCTGACATCCTTATATTCATTGTCAGACAATTCAGTTGATGACAAACTTCCACTGTCATTGTTTTTTCCCTATGATTACATGCTGGAAAACTAGACTCACTGTCAGAATCTTCCACACAATCGTTCAAATCGGAATCACTATTTTCTAAAATCGATTCAAACATCAATCTTGCTTGATCTGATGTAAATCGACATGCAGCCATTTCTGAAATAATCAAAACAAACTACTTAAACACTCGTTTTTACCTTAAATTAAAAAAAAAAATGAATATGCTTTATGTGTAAATCGTCAGTTCCAGGCACTAAAAACTGTGGACAATAAGTTAATTGAAACAAATATCGCATTATCCATATCAAGCAGAGGGATCGGCTTCTGGCAGTCCAGCATCATTCCATTGCGCCGACCTATCGTCTCGCGGCAGGCATTCAGGAAAGAGCCCATGTTGTCTTCTTTTTTAAATATTCAACCACAAAAATGTCGTTGGTAAGTAGGGTTGTTTTCTTTAAAACGGACTTGATTACTTTGTTGTGTCATCACCCTGTCAGTAGGAATAGTTTGAATGTTTTGCTTTATTATTTAATGTCTTTCCATAAGCGGCATTCCCTTATAACTTCATTTTCTCAGCTGTTATGTTATATACAGGGTCCATATTCCCCTGACGTCTGGCATTGAACACCGTATCCCAAACTCCTCGAAACAACTAAATGGTTGATATTCAATCATCCGATATATCTTTTTTTTTTCTTTTATATCATGTGTTAGATACAATTTTAATAATGGTTTCGCCAAAAGATGTTGTCCCCACCATCAATATCTATAAGAGTCCATCATGAACTTGTCAACAAATTATATGCCTCCACGTACCTAGGCATAAAGTCACATATATGCTCTATACCCACCTATATGTGTTTTATTTTTTCTTTTATTTTGGAACTGAGTGTTATCTCTGCGAAATATTCTTTAAGAGAATCTGGTACATGGATGTCACACTACCAAACCAAACATTTTCTCGGCTATACCAGCCTCGAGAATCTGTTTCTCCATTATGGGGTATGTGTCATAAGACTGTTTGGGACGAGGGAAGGTCGTCTTAAGGAAACGTTTAAGGTCTCTATAAGTCTTTTATTTTTTTGGAATCTGCCATTCAGGTTCTCACATTTCTATTACGCTAACCTTAAAGTCATTAAAGGGGTAGTCGCGAATCTCTTGTATTTTTGCAAATAAGCCTGTCAAGTTTTTCTAATTGATTGCATTAATGTCTCTACCATTGGTCAGGGACTCCCTGCATGTCCGTGGAATAAACAACCATGAAATTAATCGACTGTTCTCTTTATCCCACTATCTACTCTATTATGCCTATGTCCTAGAGATATTTCATCCCCAATAAAATGGGGGGTTTTTTCAATTCTATCGTGTGGCTATGTTGTACCCAGGCTAACATCTCTCTGCTCTGTTGTGTATATTTGTTAACCTTGTCGACTTTTAAAACTTCCTCTTTCTTTCTAATAATAGGGAAATGCTTGGGCATTTTTTGCATTAGAGCCCACATAAGTAGGGGATTAGATTCATAACCTTTCAAACTCATAACACGTTACTAACTCGCTGGTGGTGAAACATCCCTAGTTTAGACACAAAGCGCTCTGTGGAAATAAGACGCAACATGTTACTATCCAGCTCAAGAGAGTGAGAGATAGATAGAAGCACACACACACATACACACACATACACACAAACATTACAAGTATTCTCACGGATATACATACACACGTACACACACTTACATACACACATATACACACATATACGCACACGCGCACACATGTGCACACACACAGACACACTCACGCTAAATATATTCACACACATACTCACACACACACGAGCACTGTTACCGACGAGGCAAAATACTCACATGACTGCAAATGTTGGCCTGTCTGTTTTTCCCTATATCTGGTTTAGCGGCTGGCAGAGAATGGTTGTGTACAGTAAAAATACCCCGGTATTCATAGTCCGCTTGCGTAGATGTGGCAAAGACTACGTTCAAAAGTAAATTAGTCTGCACACAGTTGTGCCTGTCATGCGGGTTAATCCCATGTCCTCAATTATGTAAAATATGTGAAAATTTAATAATTTTTTTTAAAATATCTGTACTGGTTGTAATATTTGCGCAACTCAGAGATACGCATCTCAATTATGCAAGATATGGAGCGACAGTTATTTGTTTACTTATCCGATGCAGTAGTTTATGTGCATAAAGATTTCTCTCGGTGAAATTATGTTACGTTTAGCACACGCTAGGTACAACGGGGAGGGGGACATGTGCCAGTGGTGATTACTACTCTGCGGCACGGACTTGTGGTCATTACTAGGGGGGGGGGGGGGCGGATTTGTGGTCACTACTTGGCGACACGCATTATAAACCCTGGCACCCCTATCCCTTCTTATGATGATAATGTTTAAGACACTAAACCATACCCAGTACAAACTAAAGATAATTTTTCAAAAGAGTGGTAATATGGCAAAAACGAAGTCTATAGATTATTCAATATTTATCTCCCTTGAAAATTGAGGATACTGAATTTGACGTCATTAGCCTACGCCACATGAACGTAAAGAATAGGGATACATTCAGGATAGGATCCTCAATATTTTGAGGATAGGATCCTCAATACTAATCGAAACGTGCAGACAGTACTACTTTCATCTCTTCATATTGAACTTATCTTACGATAAGCCCTGTCCTGAACCACTTGGTTAACAACAAGCAATACAACAGAAATAGACGTGTGATGTGGGTACGCTCAGAAGCACACATGTTATAGACGGTGGGGGAACAACGATGCGACCGCATAAACTAATACTTATTAACGGATTATGTGCCAAACAAAAGGTAGGTTTTTAACAAAGAAAATTGGATGGCGGAAAATGATAAGTTGTACAGCTGTGGCGTAAACGTTGTTAATGTGGTAGCAGACATGTTGTATTATATGTCAAATTAACGTGGGTTGCATAGGGAAAACTACTGTATTGATATTGCAACTATTGCTTGATGACCCATGGCAGTTACCGAAAATTTGATAAAGAAGATTTATCGTTCCATGGCAATTAATCAGTTAACAGCACATAGTAGTCACAGAAAAGGATTTATCTTCTCCAAATGTTAACACTGTAAACATAAACCATTAGTTGCATATGCTTTTTACAGGATGTCCAAATTAACCCAACCAGTTGTGAGCTGTTTGTAGATTATTTCCAAGTTTACGTTCTGTAATTTGCATTGCTTTCTGAACGACTGGAACTCATACCATTCAATAAAAATCAGCACAAGGTGGTCTGCTTCCAAATCGCCCGAAGCCGTGTCTCAAACACGGTATGCGGGATTGTGTCTAACTGTGTCTATAACTCCTTCGCCACGGAGCGGGTTAAAAACATATAGATCCTCTATAAATAATTTACTTGACGTAATACTGAAATATATTATTTTGAAGATAGAAGGTCAGAATGCTCTTAACTGGCAAGACCCCGGGTACAGATAACATCACAGTAGAAATCATCAATGCCTTAGAAGAATATGGAATAGACCAAGTCACCAGACTGCTGAACGCAATATACGATACTGGAGATATACCTCCTGAATTATGTAATTCTATATTTATTGCAATCCCGAAGAAATTACGAGCCATAGAATGCGATCAACATAGAACAATTAGTATAATGAGCGACATCACGAAGATTCTGCTGAGAATTATCATGCAAAGAGTTAGGAAGAAAATACAACCTGAAATAGGGTTTGTAGAAGGCAAGGCCATAGTAAAAGGTGTGTATATACTGAGAACAGTAATTGAGCGTTCTATAGAAGTAAAAAAGATCTATATCTTTGCTTTATTGACCACACAAAGGCTTTCGATAAAGTGAGACATGTCGACGTGATAAGGATGCTTGAAAATCTACAAATTGATGGAAAAGACCATAGACTTGTAAAAATCATATATTGGAAACAATAAGCTGCCATCAGAATTGATAACGATGTAGGTCAATATCAGCTTATTAAAAGAGGTGTGAGACAGGGATGTGTAATGTCTCCAGATCCTTTTTCCCTGTACGTTGTACAGGGAAAAAGGTCCTTTTTCCCTTGTCGACGTTTGGTGCAGGAGAGCCTGGCATATGATACCACAACATCTAGCTTAAGAATGGAGGTGGAGGCAGTCAAAGCAGCTTTCCGCTGGATGAAGAATACGATAACACATCGTGATTGTAACTGTCTCAGAAAGCATGCTGAGTAGGGTGAGGACTGGCAGGCTTCGTGCCGAGTGGCTTGCTTCGCTTCGGAAGTCACGGGTGGCAAGCATCGTCTGGATATATTCTCCAGGGCATGCTGGTGTGTTGGGTAATGAACAGGCGAACAGATTGGCTGGCTCTGCAAAACTTGGTGGAGTATTGATGCATGATAAGGCAGACGTGGTTGCGGCCTTGTGGGAGCACGAGTACACCTCGGAGGAGCAAATGGATCACCATGGTCTGTCAAGAATGCGACAGCGTGGTGTGACGAGGGAATCTGGCCGACGCTCGACGCTCAGAGGAAAGGCGTGACGCACATATAATCAGATTGCTACTGGTACTATTGGTGTTGGAACTCTTCGCTGGCTTCTGAGGATGGGGATGGAGCGCTTATGGGAATGCCCCGAATGATGTGATATCGGTTCGTAAATCAATCAATCAATCAATCAATCAATTCCCTGTACAATGAAAATAGTTTGAGAAATATTGAAGATATGGAAGCACTTGGAATCAATGACTGGCAAGAGAAGGTCCACCAGAGAGACGAATGGAGACGGATTGTATCTGCAGCAAAGAACCTCAA
>OY992893.1:74566998-75101998 GCA_963921405.1 Cepaea hortensis
AAGAAGAAGAAGAAGAAGAAGAAGAAGAAGAAGAAGAAGAAGAAGAAGAAGAAGAAGAAGAAGAAGAAGAAGAAGAAGAAGAAGAAGAAGAAGAAGAAGAAGAAGAAGAAGAAGAAGAAGAAGAAAGGGATACCAAATGTGGGCAGATCGGTGATTTCTCTGCAGAAAAGAGAAGAGAAGAAGAAGAAGAAGAAGAAGAAGAAGAAGAAGAAGAAGAAGAAGAAGAAGAAGAAGAAGAAGAAGAAGAAGAAGAAGAAGAAGAAGAAGAAGAAGAAGAAGAAGAAGAAGAAGAAGAAGAAGAAGAAGAAGAAGAAGAAGAAGAAGAAGAAGAAGAAGAAGAAGAAGAAAGGGATACCAAATGTGGGCAGATCGGTGATTTCTCTGCAGAAAAAGAAGAAGAAGAAGAAGAAGAAGAAGAAGAAGAAGAAGAAGAAGAAGAAGAAGAGAAGAAGAAGAAGAAGAAGAAGAAGAAGAAGAAGAAGAAGAAGAAGAAGAAGAAGAAGAAGAAGAAGAAGAAGAAGAGAAGAAGAAGAAGAAGAAGAGAAGAAGAAGAAGAGAAGAAGAAGAAGAAGAAGAAGAAGAAGAAGAAGAAGAAGAAGAAGAAGAAGAAGAAGAAGAAGAAGAAGAAGAAGAAGAAGAAGAAGAAGAAGAGAAGAAGAAGAAGAAGAAGAAGAAGAAGAAGAAGAAGAAGAAGAAGAAGAAGAAGAGAAGAAGAAGAAGAGAAGAAGAAGAAGAAGAAGAAGAGAAGAAGAAGAAGAAGAAGAAGAAGAAGAAGAAGAAGAAGAAGAAGAGAAGAAGAAGAAGAAGAAGAAGAAGAAGAAGAAGAAGAAGAAGAAGAAGAAGAAGAAGAAGAAGAAGAAGAAGAAGAAGAAGAAGAAGAAGAAGAAGAAGAAGAAGAAGAAGAAGAAGAAGAAGAAGAAGAAGAAGAAGAAGAGAAGAAGAAGAAGAAGAAGAAGAAGAAGAAGAAGAAGAAGAAGAAGAAGAAGAAGAAGAAGAAGAAGAAGAAGAAGAAGAAGAAGAGAAGAAGAAGAAGAAGAAGAAGAAGAAGAAGAAGAAGAAGAAGAAGAAGAAGAAGAGAAGAAGAAGAAGAAGAAGAAGAAGAAGTAAGAAGAAGAAGAAGAAGAAGAAGAAGAAGAAGAAGAAGAAGAGAAGAAGAAGAAAGGGATACCAAATGTGGGCAGATCGTGATTTCTCTGCAGAGTCGTTTCGGCTGGTGGATAAAACTACTTCTTTCAATCGCCCCATAGCTAAGTTTTCAAATCGGTTCTTCATAGTGTTGCCTGGCAAGCTGAGGAAGTTTCCTGCTTGTAATAGTGTTTTCGTATCTCTGCGCTCTCTCAATGCTTGGATCCTCCCATTTTCTCCATTGCTACTATAGGGGTTGATCTCATCCCCCCCCCCCTGTGGTGACCCTAATAGCTTGATTCTGCACCCTGTCCAGCTCTTGTAGTGTGGTTTTTGATGATGAACACCACAAAGTTGACCCGTACTCTAGGTGTGGTGTTTGAACCACTTGCTGCGTTACAGATTGGAGGGTGATGCATTTCTCTTCCGCATAGTGGCAGGCGATAAATCATGGTGTCACCACTTTGAGCCGAGAAGTATAAGAGAGAGCATGCAGTGGAAGCATGCTGGATCACCAAAGGCCAAATAATTCAAGTTACAGTTTTCCGCTGGTAATTTTATGATGAGCGCATTTTATTTTTTTTTTTTTTTTTTTTTGCCATGAAGGGCTATTGTTGGCCGACTTTAAAGAACCTTGTGTCAACATCAATTCTACTCACTACTTGGAAACAATAGACAAGCTGCAAAAAGCAATCAAGTATAAACGACCCGGCATGCTTTCTCGCGGTGTGATTTTGTTACACGATAATGCTCGTCCGCGTGTTGCAAAGATTGTACAGTAAGCATTAGATTAGAAGAAGTGGGAAATTCTGCAACATCCAGCCTATAGTCCTGATTTGTCACCATGTGATTTTCATTTGTTCGGACCTCTAAAACAGCTCTCAAGGGGCAACTAATTCACACAGATGCAGACGTAATGAACGCGGTAAACACTTGGTTCAGTGTGGAACCCAATACGTTTTTGCGGATAACATTCGCCGCCCACCTAAGCAATGGGATGCTTACCTGAATGCCTACGGCGACTTCTTCTGACTAACCCATGGTACATAATTCATTCAAAATGAATGCTTTGTTTAATTCTACCACACCTGTTAATATTTCTTTCATGCTTTTGTAATAAAGCCATTGGAACGGGTTTCAAATGAACGACCCTTATAGCATATTCCTCCTTCGTGGTAGTGAAGTGGGCAATTAGAATTGACCTATATTCGTTACCAATGTGTAGGAGAACTCCTTTCAAACTTCTTTTAGAGCTGTCAATGAAAAGTTGCTACTCATCTGGTGTATAACTTACACCCATTTCGTTTAAAATACCTCCTACATTAGTACAAACCACACGGTTGTTTTCTTTACAAAAGAATGGAAGAAAACCTTGTTCTCTGCTGCTATAAAATGTAAGCTTCGTTTCAGCAGTCAGTAATGTTGTTGTTTTTTTTTCCTTTAAATCTTGAAGCCACAAGTTCTGAGGATTCCTTAGAGATATATAGATCTCGGATAAGATCATTCAGTTCACGCTGGTCGAGCGTTGAGCAGATGGGAAATCATCTTTGAAATCATTATCACTTTCACTTGTCTTGTCGCTCAATATGTTACTGCTTTTTCATCTTCTATCAATGAATACGAAATGTGACTGAAAGTTGAAATTTGTATGTCATCTCCCGTGTGGAATATGTCGTCTACCAGTATCTAAATCTTTTTAGGATATTTGAATACTTTGTGATTTCCCCCCCCCCCCCAAATTGATTTCCTTAATATTGACAACACGGAAATAACAGTCATCATAGTGGTTATTGTGCTCTCTCCAAATCATTGGAATTGCAAATTTTTTAAGGGACTACAAGCCAATAGTTTTTTTTTTATTGTCTTAAATAGAGACTGCTTTAATAACATTAATTAAATACACGAATGCCTGTATCTCAAAACGTAGAGCTGCTACTGACAAATAAATGTGATATTTGGATTTAGCAGGCCTTATTCATGCAAAATCATGTGCAAAATGTTTGGCAACAAAAAAATAAACAAATTGTATTTTGGTAGGGTTGTTTTATTGCACATTGGAATTCCACCTGGCGTCATCATGCACTAGACCAGTGGTTCTCAACCGGTGGGGAATTTTTGGGGGGAATGACGTTCTGAAAATATAGTGAAGGGGGGCACGGGTCAAAAAAGGTTGATGACATAAGCCTGGGTCATTGACAATGAGGTGAGTGATCGGGCATGAGAAAGAATGGAGATGAAAGTGGGAGACAGTAAAGTGACTGACCTGGCTATGAGAAAACAGCCAGTCCTGAGAAATAAAATAGTGAGGGTAGAGAAAAAAAACTCCTAGGGTGGATGGGGCGAGAGATAGTGTATTTTTGTGTGTGAAGTCAAGGGACTTCGAGGAGTGGAGTTTGAGATACCGAAGGAGTCGGTAGTCCACGGAGAACGGTGTTGTGTTGTTCTCCTAGTTGTGAAGACAGGCCTGAACCAGAGTGGGTTCTATAGTGAGTGATGGCGTGAACCCAGAGTGGGTGATATAGTTAGTGGAAACTAAGACCCAGTGTGTGGGTGTATTGTGTGAGGGCCAGCGGTGGATAGGAGCTGGATTACCTGTCTTGTGGATTTGATATGAAGCAGGCTTGAGAAGGCATTGATGTGTGCTGGTTAAACTGTGAGGAGGACATTTATATTCTATGGATTACATTATTTCTGGATGTATAAACATGTTCCGTCTGTTCGTCTTATTTCTGGAATAAATGATTATGTGCGCCAACTCAATCTTGTTTCATGACTGGTGAAGGTGCACTTCTGGGGTGAGTTGGATTAAGAGACAGTTAGATAGCTCAATTGACACACCATGAACATCGTTACCTAGACAACGACCATCACACGACAATATCAAGCAAAGATCATCAAGAATATTGAACTTATCATTAAGAAAGACGTGTGACATCTGGGGTCTCTCCTGGCAAGAATGACGGGGATATATTGAGAAACCCATTGCATTATAGACATTGGTGTCGTTCTGAGATATTTGTGGGCTCTTCGCTGAAAGAGAGGAGTTAGTATATGTGACTTCGTTCCATCAATTTAGACAGTACTGCGTCAAGAGATTAACAGCAACTCTGTTGTGTGTGTAAGACGCCACATCGAAGAAAAACTGTCAGCACGCGTGGAAAAATGCGCGGCAGAAATCACAAGCGAACAGACAGTTCACGTCAAGTTCACTACAGGTGAATTGGATACCAACCATATCGCTGAAGCGAGTGGGGGTGTCAGAGATTTAACGCAGCACAGATCAACCGGGAGAGTCCATTACGGGGACAGGCGTAGTCACTAAGTCACAAACAGCGCGTTGGTGAATACGCGGCACAAAAGTCTGCGCGGCGAGACGGGCTGGATATCTGCTGTCGGTGATAAAGACAGGATTACAAATTCAAATATACTGACAGGTGTGTGTGTGTGTGTGTGTGTGTGTTGAGGCAACGCACTGTGTTGTCGCAAGTTGGCTGGTCAAGATTTGTCGACGCAGTTAATAGGACGGGGTGGAAACAAGAACCCTACCGCCAGAGTTGGGGAGGGTTAATGGTGGAAAGGGTGATTTTCCACGAAGTTAAAAAGAGCAGCCGTGTCGGGGCTGAGAAGGTTGTGTGGAAATATTTACGGAGGATTTTTCCACTGATTGTGATAAAGATGTACTGATGTACAGACGGAGGTACTGACTGAGGTTGACTGCGAAGGTCAAGGTCAGGGACAGTGGACATTTACTAAACATTTTCCACAGGAGATCTGGATAAACAAGTTGTTTTGAAAGAAAGCCAGACTTGATGTTTCGTCTTTGTTCAAGCCCTTTGTTATCATTATTCTATTATGAGCAAACAGTTTTAACGTCTTTGGTTGCAAAACGGATTTAAAGCGCTGGATAATTTTACTGCCATTCGTTGGTTTAACCTTTTCGGCAACAGTGAAGCCATACCATCACTTCAAAGCAACAGCGACGACACAGTTAAACATTCATTGACTTTAAAGGTATTTTCTTCTCCCCAAAACGCATCAGAACACTAATTCATTGTGGGAAGCTAACGTCGTAATCTTTTCAAAACAATAACTGACAGACATTTCTAGGCGATTTTCGGAGACTATTGAAAACAAAATAAGGACTTTTATGAGATTGCACCATCGCATTGTTGTCGGCTACTTTGTTTTTGTTTCTCTTGCTCTCATCGTCCTAAGTATTGTTTTTGTGCGTTACATAATTTTTGTACGTGGTCCAGTGGTCATAATAAGTAGGATATTTTTGCATTGTTTCGCGACGTACGGGAGACTAAGCAAAGAGAAATTGTCTAGGTACACATTGTATGTTGTTGAGAGGCAGCTGACGAGTCAGTTTGTTTTGTGCGGTTGAGCATTGGGTCGTCTCGACTTTATACACGGTGTCCAAGTGTCTATCGTCAGATCTATGTACATTATTCATTTTATATTTGTTCTTTTTAAAGGCATTTGATTTGGTCAGTCGTGAGGGTCTGTTCAAGGCACTAAAGAAGATTGGCTGCCCACCAACTCTTCTGTCCATTGTGGAATCGTTCCACACAGGCATGAAGGGTATAATCAAGTTTGATGGTGCAACTTCTGAAGAATTTGAAATCAAGAGTGGAGTTAAGCAAGGTTGTGTACTAGCTCCCACCCTCTTTGGAATATACTTTTCACTTCTACTGAAATATGCATTTCGTGATCAGGATGGTGGTATATACATTCACTCACGCTCAGATGGCGGCCTCTACAATGCTCAGAGATTGAAGGCTAAGACCAAAATTAGGAGGGTACTGATCAGAGAGTTGCTTTTTGCAGATGATGCTGCAGTTACGACCCACTCTGAGGAAGAATTGCAATGTCTACTATCTGCATTCTCCAATGCTTGTTCTGAATTTGGTTTAACAATTAGCAAAAAGAAGACACAGATTATGTCACAAGGTGCACATGGGGTACCATCAATCTTTATTGACGACGCCGAACTAGAGATAGTAGACCATTTTACATATCTAGGATCGGTGGTAAATAGCAAATTATCCCTAGATCAGGAAATCAACATCCGGATTGGTAAGGCAGCAACAACAATGAACAGGTTAAGAAAAAGAGTCTGGGAGAACAGGAAGCTTACTGCCAAAACAAAAGTCCTTGTCTATCAAGCCTGTGTCCTTAGTACTCTTCTCTATGGCAGTGAAACCTGGACAACTTACTCACACCAAGAGAACAATTTAAACAGCTTTCATATGCGGTGTCTGCGAAGAATTCTTGGTATTAAGTGGCAAGACAAAATCACAAATACTGAAGTATTGGAAAGATCAGGTTGTGTAACAGTTTATTCCATGCTCAGTCTTCGTAGACTTAGATGGATAGGACATCTTAGGCGGATGGATGATGGTAGAATACCAAAGGATATCTTTTTTGGTGAATTACAGATGGGTAAGAGATCTCAGGGTCGGCCTCTACTACGATACAAAGATGTGTGTAAGCGGGACATGATTGATACAGGCATTGATAATGCACATTGGGAGCAAGTCGCCGCTGAACGTGTTGCATGGAGGGCAAATATCAGAAATGGAATAAAGTCAAAGGAGAAAATTATTGCAGAAAAGTCACACACCAAGCGTTTGAGACGAAAGATGGTGCATGATGGTGGAAATGACCACGTGTTCACATGCACCCACTGTGAACGGACATTTACAGCGCAAATTGGCCTTATCAGTCACACTCGCTACCGCCATAGTTAAAAGTTATTATGCCTTTTTAAAGCACAAACTATCGTCTGTCAAGACGGCAAGGTGCCAATGTGTATTTGTTCTTTTTACTGTTTTCTTCTTTTCGTTATATTTACATATGATATTTGTTGTGGTCGGATATATGTTATTATTGTGATCTTGCGTCAGGTCTGCTGTCTAGTGGTCTTTGTCAGTTTATATTTATATATTACGCGCACTGTGGGTGTCCCTACACAAGCTTGTGGTTGTTACTGTGGTTTATTTCTTTGTGATCACCGTCTCCGTGTACTTGGCTTGTGAGTCTAACGTTTTTATAGAAAACACTTATTGTTATCATCCATTTGACTGGTGAAGGTGCACGTGGAGTCTGCTTTGAAGAACTGCAAAAAAAATCAGAAATAAATATCATAATGGGTGATTTCAACGCAAAAATAGGACAGCAAGGCGATGGATGCAGTGTAGGCAACCATGGTTTGGGAGAGAGAAATGAAAGAGGATACAGACTTGTAGAATGGGCAAAAGAACAAGAAATGGTTGTAGGAAACACCTGGTTTAAACAGCATCCTAGAAGATTATGGACATGGAGGAGTCCAGACAGCAGGATTAAAAACCAGATAGATTACATCCTGATTAGCAAAAGGTTTCGAAATGCGTTAACAGTTCAGTTAAAAACAGTTCCAAATGCAGACTGTTACAGTGATCACAGATTAATTACAGGCACATTGAGGGTAAAGTTAAAGAAAGTCAAGTATACAGCAGGAAACCCTAAATATGACTTGTGCAAATTGAAAACTGACAAAGAAATACAAGATAATTTTAACATAGAAGTAAAGAACAAATTTGATATATTGTCTGATCTAGAGATCCTGTTTCAAGATGTAGATGATCAATGGGAAACGATGAAGAATTCAATCAGTTGCGCAGCAGAAAAAACTATTCCAAAAGTAAAGAAAGTGGGCCGTAAGACATGGATGACTGAAGAAATTTTACAACTAATGGAAAGAAGAAGACAGAACAAAAATAATCCTGCCAAATATGAAGAAATTCACAGAAAAGTGAGAACCTTATGTAAGGAGGCAAAAGAAACATGGCTTGAGAAAAATTGCAGAGAAATTGAAAAACAACACAACAGTAACAATGCGAAACTAATGCACAAAAGAATTCAGGAGCTTACTAATCAAATAACACGTACATCAGCAGGCTGCCTAAAGACAAAAGATGGAAGAGTCATAATAGAAAAAGATCAGATATTACATGAATGGTCAGATTACGTGAAAAACCTGTATGACGATAACAGAGACGAACAGTATGGTGTTCAAAATAATAATGAAGGACCAGCAATTTTGAAGATGGAGGTTCAGAATGCTCTTAACCATATGAAATCTGGCAAGACAGCGTCACAACAGAAATGATTAATGCTTTAGAAGAATATGGAATAGATCAAGTTACCAGTCTGCTTACTACAATATATGATACTGGAAATATACCTCAGGAGTTATGTAATTCTGTATTTATTGCAATCCCAAAGAAATCAGGAGCCTTGGAATGTGATCAACATCGAACAATTAGTATAATGAGTCACATCACGAAGATTTTGATAAGAATTATCATGCAAAGAGTAGGAGGAAAATACAACCTGAAATAGGAGAAGAACAATGTGGGTTTGTGGAAGGCAAGGGTACAGTAAATGCTGTGTATACTGAGAAACATAATCGAACGTTCTATGGAAGTAAACAAAGATCTACACCTTTGCTTTATTGACTACACAAAGGCTTTTGATAAAGTGAGACATGTCAACATGATAAGGATGCTTGAAGATCTACAAATTGATGGAAAAGATCTTAGACTTGTAAAAAACATATATTGGAAACAACAAGCTGCCATAAGAGTTGATAATGAAGTAAGCCAATATCAGCCTATTAAAAGGGGTGTGAGACAGGGATGTGTAATGTCTCCAGATCTGTTTTCCCTGTACAGTGAAAGTATTTTCAGAAATATTGAAGATATGGAAGGAATCAACATTGGGGGACGATGCATCAATAACATTAGATATGCAGATGATACAGTCTTGATTGCAGACAATGAACAGGACCTGCAAGTAGATGCGATTGTTACACACAGTGAACAACTAGGGTTAGAATTAAATTGTAAAAAGACACAGATTATGGTCGTCACTAGGAAGGACGAAATACCACAATGTAATATACAAGTAAATGGGAATATTCTTCAACAAGTGAGCAGGTACAATTATCTCGGAACAGTAATAACATCTGATGGGAGATGCCTTGAAGAGATTAGAACAAGAATCGCCATGGCAAAAGTAGCCTTTAGCAAGATGAAAAACATATTGACCAATAAAAAGATGTCAATTGAAACGAGAAAAAGAGTGTTGAGATGCTACATTGAACCTGTACTTTTGTATGGATGTGAAGCGTGGACAATGAGCAGTCAGGCTGAAAAACATCTGATGGCTGTAGAGATGTGGTTTCTGAGGAAAATGCAAAGAATGCCATGGACAGCCAGAAAGACCAATGAACAAGTCCTTCAAGAAACAAATGAAGATCGTAAATTGATTAGAGAAATTAGACGTAGACAGTCAACATTTTTTGGGCATGTTATGAGAAGAAATGGATTGGAGAATTTGGTGACAACTGGTAAGATCGAGAGGAACAGACCAAGAGGAAGACCTAGAAGCAAGTACCTGGATGGCTTGGCCTTGTGGCATGGTCGAGACAGAAACACGGAGCTGATCCACGACTCTGGTGATCGAGTGAGATGGCAGAACATGACCGCCCACGCTTGCCGACATGGCACATGATGGATGGAAGGTGCACTTCTGGGGTGAGTTGGATTAAAAGACAGTTAGATAGCTCAATTGACACACCATGAACATCGTTACCTAGACAACGACCATCACACGACAATATCAAGTAAAGATCATCAAGAACATTGAACTTATCCTAAAGAAAGACGTGTGACAGTTGAGAACCACTGCACTAAACTGTATATTTCTCAAAACGTACGTAAAAGTAAAGAGCATTGTGCATGTCTTACGGCACATGAGGTATATGGTTCTGGTCCCATTTTTATAGGCCAATACAAGACTTTTCACTAGAGTGTTATACATGCACATTCCGAATAGTTGTGATTATCGTTATCGTTAGATACACGCAACATTAACCGCCAGGCCAGGAAGTTAGTGTGTTATCCACTACGCCACTAAAAGTTTTTATTGCACTATGTTCCTTTTATGTCCCAACATAATTACTGTAAGATTGATACACAATACAAGGCTGATCCAGTATATCTCCGAATCCACAGCATTGAAGTACATGTGATGTCTCAGCAACATTCACACCTCATGTTCAACATCTTCACAACTGCCACCATGTCTACTGACAACTGAGCTTCTAGCTAACTAAATATGTGAAAATCACTGGAAGTTGTCTGGGGGAATATTGAATTTACAGCCCTTGCTGATTATTTTCTTCAAGAGTTAATCATTGTCATAATGTTGCTATAATTCTTTAGCCAGTAGTCCTAGGCGATGTTTCCTAATGACAACCCAAAGCGTTGACAAAACTTAACAGCCCAACGCAACATTCAAATTAATTCGAAAATTCATTGTGGAAATTAGATAACGCAACTTCAAAAATACTGTAAGAAATGCCTTCCCAACCGATGGCTGAACTTTTGATTTTATTGACTGAAGGTTTAGAGCGATGATATCATTGCATTGGCGTGGATTTAATTCACAATTGAATTAATACAGAATTACAACGTTTTAAATATGCGTGAGAAGATTGATATTCCATAACAGACAGTCGCTCATTTTATGTTGTCAAGGTGTTGTCTGGTAACCGACCGTAAAAATTTAATGTTAACTTCGTATCAGATAAATAGCAGTCTGACACCTAATCTTATCATAAAGCTGAAATACGTTGCCACATGTTGACACCGTTAGAAACTACCAGCTACCATCCTGAGATTGTCTATACCGGTTTACAACGTAATTATAGACTTGTCAGAATCACCATGAGTAGAACATTCACTTACCTAAACATTTATGTGCGAACTATTCGTTTGTATGGGTTGAATGCTGGACAATGGATAGTGTGAGGAAGTTGAAGTAAGCACAGCTGTGCGGAAGTGAGAAACATGCTGAGAATAACGAGAGAGAAAACACACCCAGAGATATTGAGAGATGGGTCTTAGAAGATAGCTCATCAACACCGCGGGGAAGAAATCAATGGAACTTATGGGTCATATCAACTCAAGAGGTGGTATAAAGAAATTAGTTTTATGTCTGAAACTATAAGGCATAGAGGCAGAGAAAGACACAGAGATATGGATATTGAAAACATAAACAGCTTGACAACAAATAATATTATAAGCAACACCAAGTTAATCACAATATCAGACGACACATATGAATTGCAGGCACGGTGGTGTAACAGTTAGGGCGCATACGCTCGGTCGGACAAGAAGGGCGCATGCGCTCGGTCGGACAAGACTAGATACCAGCTCTCGTCATTTGTTACTGTTGCTACGGAAAGGTAAGATTGGCCACATATTCCCCGATGTTCTCAGGCTTACGGCGGTCTTAACATTGCACATGCTCACAGGAGATAGTCATGGCCGGTCTCCCTTGCCTAGGCGTTAGCGGTTTTCTCCGTAATTCCGTTTATCCACGTCAGCAAATGCAGCTGCTCGAGAATCGGTAGCGGTTCTCACCGCTCCCGTTACTTACAGAATATGTGAGCCGGCCGCTCATAAATTGAGAGCGATGTCCTGTAATAGGATATGCGGAAAAGGGGGGGGGGGGAATAGTCATGATCGCCGATGCATACTCCAGGCCAGGCACCTGAAGAAGAAGTCTTGCCTCTTTTCATTTAGAAACGATCTTGTGGCATTCTTACTAAAGCGAATTAACATATTTCCATTAACTGCAAATTCTATACGCTGTATGTTTTCCAGGTGCTTACACCCTATACGGCATTGCCAGCTTCGGCACCGGGTGCACAATACCCAACTACCCTGTTTTTTTCACGCGCGTCTCCGCATACGTACCTTGGATTCAGCGTGCAATCATGCACTTTGGTGAATCAGTCGCTCAACAAACCGTTCCCAGAAGACCATCATAGTTTTGTGGTAATGGCCGACCAGAGAGTCATCTTTCTCTCTACATGGTTCGTGAAAGGAATGAAATCAATGTATACCTAACACTAGTGCGGTTGTTACAGTTAGTTGAATGTCTGTTACAGGAGGTCGCAATCAACGCCTCTTGACTCTAAGCCACAGTTGCCGGCGGTGATCTTGTAACACAAGTTTAACATAATAACTGTATCTCTCAGGTTAATACTAATTGTGCACAATTAAATACAATGTAAGGTACAACATAATCGTGCTTTATTTCTTCTATCGTTTGTGTGTAGTTTTGTGATGAGGTGCGTTCTCCAGTAAGCAGCATTTTTGCAGGACGTGGCTCGCATAACTGTATGCCAGTTCCTTTGCCTTGAGCATGTTCATAGTGAAGGTGACTGCAATGCCATGTTTCTATCTTCATGCGGCTAGACCACGTCCTCTTATTTCAGGAAAAATAATTTGCGATGTACTTGTTATTTTAAGTTGCATATCCTTCACAATGAATGAATAACCAAAAAACGAGAAGTAGATTGTGAGCTTTACTGAAACACGACTACAAGAGACAAATTGGACTTTGCGGCCAAAGCCTTCGCCAGCACAGGACAAACAAACACAAACCGACCCATAGCTACATGAAACACACTATATGGCAATATTAAACTAATTAAATGTACTTGTCTGAATCTGTATCCTTGCTTGGAGAGACTGACCCGCGTTGGACTGTCAGTGGATTATATAGACCGGATGTTTGGTAAACGGGTCAAAAGTCAAACGGGGTGGGAGTGGGGATGGAGAAGCGCCCATGTTAGCGATCAATGTTGCCAAATATTTCAGTTTCCAAGACATGTTGTTGCTCGTGAAGCAGTCTTCTTCCATATTCAGATCTTGTATAATTGCAGTATTCGTCCTCGATATTCTAAGAATGTGATCAGTAAGGTTTACCGTCGTCCTCGATATTCTAAAAGTGTGAAAAGTAAAATTTGGGACAGGCAAAGATGTCGCGGACGCAGTTCACAATTGACAATTCTCGTTAAACGCCAAGTTAGTTAAACACCGTGCCCCTATCCCCACTCCCTCCCCGTCTCCTCTTCCATCTCACCCTACCACCGGCCCCGATAACTTAGTTTATGCACATGTGGGATGTGGATTTTAATCTAAGAGAATATTTTGTTAAAAATGTCTAGGGGATTTAGTTGATTCTCTGGTCACTGCTAGAATGCAAGGTGATCATGGAATTCTACCATAAACACAAGAAGGAAAATACTTCACTCCTGTTCATAACTGTATTTGTGTGTAATTCTCCATTCCCACTTATCACCTTATTATTTACTATGGTGTTAGAGGATATTGATTGTTTACAACATATAAACAACCACGGTTGAACAAATATCAACACTGGACTTGACGTAAACATCAACACTTTTGGACAAACAGTACAGGCATTAAATCAAGATCTGGGATAACATAGGTATTTATAATTACCACACTGAATTTCCAGAACAGGCATGGGAACGATTCTCAATATGAAAAAAAAAAAAACATTACCCACATTGTCCCCAGAAAACAAAAAAAAAACCAATGTTATTACAAACAACACAACAATCACTAATTGGTTCTATATCTTTGACCCACTGTACATCACTAAAGTAAACAATGGTCTAAGTTCATAAACCCAACATATAAACAATTGTTTCTGACACCAGTTACAATTCTCATATTTAAAACATCATGAGATGGTGTCAGAGTACTCAACAAAACAACAACCACCTGTTGATTCTACCATTCACTAACAAAAAGCTACTGACCTTACATATCCATGGCATGGAAAAAAAACACATATAGAAGCTTTGCTAGTACTAATAATTAAACTAATTATTTAATTACAGTCTTTTTCATTAGGTGTTGCTGTCGGTTATTCTTCTCCAGTGCGAAGCAGATAATGTCCATATTTATCCGGGCAGAAATAAATGTACTCATAGTCATGTTCTCCTTACATTATGTTCACTGAAGTTGGCTGGTGAATATTTATAATCCATAATCCAAGAATAGAATTATACACAAGCACATATCCCCTCCGTGGGGCTAGAATTTTCGAATACTCTGTTGCAAAGAGGCTCGGTGCCTTTTGTGAAATTGAGGCCTTGGTTGGTCTTACTTCCAGGAATTTCCACTTAAGCTCTACAGAAGGTGCTTTCCCATCTCACCATACACGGTGCCAAGTAGACGTCCATTCAGCTGCTCTACTTCCGATATCATAATCCCAATTATGTTCACAAAGATGTTACACCCACCAAGTCGCGAGTCTATAACCCATGGCATTTAGGCTGACATTGGACCAGCAAAGAGTTCTGATTCATTCTATTTCAGTGTAGAACATACGAGTTGAGTCATTCATTCGTTTCATCTGGACTTTTGTTCAAGATTGGTCTGCTACGGGCAAAGAACTGAAGAATATTATTTCCAACATACAATTGGGAGTCGCACAACAATCAAATGATTCGTGTTGTTGCATGCGTAGAGGCATTTACTCCGCTAGCTTCTTTCATATCGCCTTCTGACGGTGTTTCGGTTCAGAGATCTCGAGTGAATCTGGCTGCTTTCAGAGTGTTGTAGATTTGAACCTTGGGGTAATCTGGTTTCTACGTTGTTTTTCAGTTGGTATTAAGTTGGTACCTTGGTTGTACTTGCTTATGTTGTTTTAGTGTCTCTTCCCATTAGTTTGAGTTGGTGTTCGTATCTAGAACTTGGTGTTGAGCTTGCGCTGAATGACTGATTGAAGGATTATTCAATCCTGAACAGGAAACTGGGAATTTCCCATTGTTTCGTTGACCACGCGGATTGATGGCGTACCAGGCGGTATCTCCCAGACGTAAAAGTAGGCGATACTCTGTTGTCGGTGTATTTTGAATATCCATTGAGCGTATTCTTGGCAAGAGATCAACAATTAGCTGAAAGATGCTGATGTTGACAGCGATGTCCTGTAAAAAGGATATGCGAATAAAAAATTTATATATTGCATTGTTTGTACGTTAAGGACGAGAAATTCTTTAAACGTGAAAAGCTGCACATTCACATATAAAACGCAGACTACTTACATCAACCACTGCACATTTAAAGATAAACACATATTTACAAACATAAACACTAATTTTAGAGATAAAATGCATACGTTTATTAAACACTGCACACTTGATAAAATACAGACGTCTTAAATTGAACATTACACACTTAGAAATAAGTCACAGGATAATTACATGGAACACTACATACTTGGATATAAAACACTGGCTACTGTGCAGCTCTACACACTTAGAGATAACACACAAGCTACTTACATGTAACACTACACATTAAGAGATAACACACAGGCTACTTACACTTATCGTTACACACTTAGAGATAAAACACAGGCTACTTACATGTAGCACTACACACTTAGCGATAAAACACAGGCTACTTACATGGAGCACTACACACTAAGAGATAACACACAGGCTACTTACACTTATCGTTACACACTTAGAGATAAAACACAGGCTATTTACATGGAGCACTGTACAGGGCGATTTTTAAAAAAACAGTCATCTCATTTGAAACACTGCGAACTTAGAGATAACGCTGGCACTACTTACACAAAGCAATGCGCTGCACTTAGTAGCCAGAATTCATTGATTATGGTAGCCCCACAATGGTGTACCTCAGTTTCACCACTAGGTGTTTGTTGTACTAGACCAATACTAGCTTGCCATGGAAATTCGCCATAAGCTGCATTTTTGCCGCCAACAATTTTGTTCACGAAATTCGAATAATTGCCGTCATAATCATTGCTATATCCGTATAGTGGTCGAGTCCCAGATATTACCAGTGCTGTAAATAGCAAATTACTCAGAAAATAGGCAAAGCAAGAGATCTAACTTATATATATATATGACTTGGTCAAATTGAAAACTGACAGAGAAATACAAGCTAATTTTAACATAGAAGTAAAGAACAAATTTGATTTATTGTCTGATCTAGAGATCCTATTTCAAGATGTAGATGATCAATGGGAAATGCTGAAGAATTCAATCAATTGTGCAGCAGAAAAAACTATTCCAAAAGAAAAGAAAGTGGGCCGTAAGACATGGATGACTGAAGAAATTTTACAACTAATGGAAACAAGAAGACAGAACAAAAGTAATCCTGCCAAATATGAAGAAATTCACAGAAAAGTCAGAACCGTATGTAGGGAGGCAAAAGAAACATGGCTTGAGAAAAATTGCGAAGAAATTGAAAAACAACACAACAGTAAAAATGCGAAACTAAAGCACAAAAGAATCCAGGAGCTTACTAATCAAAGAACACATACATCAGCAGGCTGCCTAAAGACAAAAGATGGAAGAGTCATAATAGAAAAAGATCAGATCTTGCATGTATGGTCAGATTACGTGAAAAACCTTTATGACGACAACAGAGACGAACACTGCGATGTTCAAAATAATAATGAAGGACCAGCAATTTTGAAGATGGAGGTTCAGAATGTTCTTAACCATATGAAATCTGGCAAGACCCCCGGTTCATACAGCGTCACAACAGAAATTATTAATGCTTTAGAAGAATATGGAATAGATAAAGTTACCAGTTTGCTTAATACAATATATTATACTGGAAATATACCTCATGAATTATGTAATTCTGTGTTTATTGCAATCCCAAAGAAATCAGGAGCCTTGGAATGTGATCAACATCGAACAATTAGTATAATGAGTCACATCACGAAGATTTTGCTAAGAATTATCATGTAAAGAATTAGGATGAAAATACAACCTGAAATAGGAGAAGAACAATGTGGGTTTGCAGAAGGAAAGGGTACAGTAAATGCTGTGTATTTACTGAGAACCGTAATTGAACGATCTATAGAAGTAAACAAAGATTTACACCTTTGCTTTACTGACTACACAAAGGCTTTCGATAAAGTGAGACATGTCGACATGATAAGGATGCTTGAAGATCTATAAATTAATGGAAAAGACCTTAGACTTGTAAAAAACATATATTGGAAACAACAAGCTGCCATAAAAGTTGATAATGAAGTAGGCCAATATCAGCCTATTATGAGAGGTGTGAGACAGGGATGTGTAATGTCTCCAGATCTCTTTTCCCTGTACAGTGAAAGTATTTACAGAAATATTAAAGATATGGAAGGAATCAACATTGGGGGACGATGCATCAATAATATTAGATATGCAGACGATACAGTCTTGATTGCAGACAATGAACATGACCTGCAACATTTAGTAGATGCAGTTGTTACACACAGTGAACAACGAGGGTTAGAATTAAATTGTAAAAAGACACAAGTTATGGTCGTCACTAGGAAGAACGAAATACCACAATGTAATATACAAGTAAATGGGAATATTCTTCAACAAGTGAATAGGTACAATTATCTCGGAACAGTAATAACAGTATTTCGAACAACTTCTCAACATCCCATCAGATGTCACAGGAATTCAAGAGACCTACACAGATGTCACCGAGGAACTAGAACCAGACATACTAAAAGAAGAAATTATAGAAGCCATCAGATTAGCCCCATTAAACAAATCACCAGGACAGGATGAAATACCAAATGAACTAATTAAAGCAGCAAGGGAAGTAGGAACAGCTTGGCTACATAGACTATTCAACCATGTTTGGGTAGAACAACAGACACCACGAGACTGGGGAAACGCCATAATTATCCCAATTTGGAAAAACAAAGGCCGCAAAAGAGATTGCACATAATACAGAGGCATTTTACTGTTGAGTCATACTGGGAAAATATTTTGCAAAATTCTTGAAAAAAGATTACGAATTACTTTAGAACCCCAGCTAAGCGAAACGCAGCTTGGATTTAGGAAAAACAAAGGATGCACAGACGCCATTTTTGCTCTTAGACAACTTATAGAAAAATCAATTGAATTCAATGAAACACTCTACTTAGCCTTTGTCGACCAAGAAAAGGCATTTGATAGAGTAGATAGAAACAAGCTGTGGGAAATCCTTAAACAGTATGGAGTGAGTACACATCTAACAAACCTATGTAGAAGTTTATACAACAACAGTGAATGCATAGTGAGAGCAACTGGAGAACACTCAGAACCCTTCACCATAAGATCTGGAGTACGACAAGGTTGTGTCCTGTCCCCTCTTTTGTTCATAACATATATAGACAACATATGTAAAGAAACCAGCCAAGCAGAGACAGCAAGAATACCGCATGACGAGAACACAGAAGAAGAACCATCTGCAAATCTAACCATTAGAGAACTCCTGTTTGCGGACGACCAAGCACTAATAGCAAAATCAGAAGCTGAATTACAAGACCACATGAATAGTCTAAACGAAATGTGTAGGGAACATAACATGAAAATTAGCACAAGCAAAACAGAGGTAATGACTATAACTAAAGAAGAACAAACAGCAACAATTCACCTAAACGAACATCCCTTGAAACAAGTAAAGAGCTTCAAGTACCTAGGAAGTATAATATCATCAAATGGCAGATCAGAAGACGAGATCGAAAATAGGTGCAATAAGGCAAATCAACTCATTTGACAAATGGCACCAATACTAAAGAACAAACATGTATCAATAACTACTAAGAAAGCACTTTACAACACAGTCTTCCTACCAACTCTGTGCCACCAATGCCAAACCTGGACAATGACAGAAAAAGAGAAAAGAAAAATCACAACAACAGAAATGAGGCTCCTGAGAAGAATACTCAACGTATCAAGAAGAGATAAGATCAGAAATGAAGAAATCAGGACTAAAGTGGGGGTTAAAGCTGCTCTAGATTTTATTAGAAAGCAGCAGGTCAAATGGTTTGGCCATGCAAGTAGGCTACCAGTCAACAGCATGCCACAACAAGCAATGATGTACAGACCAGATGGAAACAGAGGAAGAGGCCGACCACGTAAACGTTGGACGGAGGGAATAACAGAATCCATGGGAATGTCGATATACGAAACCCATAACCGGGCACTCTCACGAAGTTTATACTTCACCTCGACACCGCATGGTACAAGAGGAACATGATGAGATGAGATGAGATGAGTAATAACATCTGATGGGAGATGCCTTGAAGAGATTAGAACAAGAATCGCCATGTCTAAGGTAGCCTTTAGCAAGATGAAAAACATACTGACCAATAAAAAGATGTCAATTGAAACGAGAAAAAGAGTGTTGAGATGCTACATAGGACCTGCACTTTTATATGGATGCGAAGCTTGGACAATGAGCAGTCAAGCTGAAAAACATCTGATGGCTGTAGAAATGTGGTTTCTGAGGACAATGCAAAGAATACCATGGACAGCCAGAAAGACCAATGAACAGGTCCTTCAAGAAACAAACGAAGATCCTAAACTGATTAGAGACATTAGACGCAGGCAGTCCAAATTATTTGGGCATGTTATGAGAAGAGATGGATTGGAGAACTTGGTGACAACTGGTAAAATCGAAGGGAACAGACCATGAGGAAGACCTAGAAGCAAATACCTGGATGCTTGGCCACATGGCATGGTCGAGACAGGAACACGGAGCTGATCCACGACTCTGGTGATCGAGTGAGATGCCAAAACATGACCGACCACGTTTACCGGCATGGCACATGATATATATATATATATACCGGCTCCGTGGCCGAGGAGTTAGCAGCTTTCTCCGCTAACTCCGAATACTCTCGTCACGTGACGCGACGAGAATTAGCAGTGGTTCGAATCGCAAAAGTGACTTATTAGAGTATGGAGCCGGTCGCTCAGAAAGTCGTGGCGTGCTGATGAGCGTAATCTAGCCTAGGAATCAACATACAGCTGAAAGATGCTGGTGTTGACCGCAATATCCTGAAACAGGATGGAAACGCGGAAAATATATATGTATATATATATATATATATATATATATATATATATATATATATATATATATATATATATATATATATAGGGCTTCTTATAAGTCTTTAGCCCGACCATGAAGGTGTAGGCGGAGAAAATTGAAATTTGGCACATGTATAGCTCATTCAATTTGTAATGGTCATATGAATTATGAATTTCCCTCCTCAATTAGTTTTCCCGATATGGTGCATGACACAAGACACCCTATTGACCAGATCTGCACATCCAATTGTTTGTCAGAACAATGGGAAAATCAGACGCCAGGACTGTGATAAAATTTTTATGTTCCAGGGAAAATCACCTACAGAAATAGACAGGTAGATGGAGCCAGTGTTTGAGGAAGTCTGTCCTTCGTATGCTTCTGTAAATAAATGCTGATTGCAGTTTAAGTGT
Organism: Cepaea hortensis; assembly: GCA_963921405.1. Classification (NCBI taxonomy): domain Eukaryota; kingdom Metazoa; phylum Mollusca; class Gastropoda; order Stylommatophora; family Helicidae; genus Cepaea; species Cepaea hortensis. The sequence continues at coordinate 74,587,322 of OY992893.1, forward strand.
GGCCGTTCCCAAGTAGCTGATCTGCCCAGATCAGGACGACCGTTCTCAGAGTGCAGTGATACAAATGCTGCAAAAGTGAAGAAAATCATAGACCAGGATAGGAAAATGACAATTGCAGTGATGGCAAACTTTTTAACCCATCAAGACTCAAAGCAAAGACCAAAATAAGATCAATATGCATAAGAGAACTACCTTTTGCAGATGATGCAGCACTGACTACTCATACAGCAGAAGATCTCCAGCGGATCATAGATCGTTTTGCAGCCGCCAGCAAAGACTTTGGGTTCACCATTAGCCTAAATAAAACACAGGTGATGGAACAAGATGCTGGTACGCCTCCGTAAATCAAAATTTCTAATTATGAACTGAAGGTCGTCGACGAATTTGCGCATTTGGGGTCGACAATATGAGATAATGTTTCATTAGAGACAGAAATCGACAGACGCATTGGAAAGGCAGCCACGACATTTTCCAGGCTAACTAAAAGAGTTAGGGAGAATAATAGACTAACAGAGCATACAAAAGTTCAAGTATTGTGTTGTTAGCACACTACTCTATGAGTCTGAATCCTGGACCCTGTACTCAAGACAGGAAAGGAAGTTGAATTCTTTCCGTATGAGATGTCTGAGACATATCCTGGGCATATCATGGAAAGACCACATAACAAACAAACATGTGCTTGAAAGAGCAAATATTACCACAGTGCACTCCCTCCTCAAGCAGAGACGCCTCCGGTGGCTAGGGCACGTATCTCGAATGGAGGATGAACGTATTCCCAAAGATCTCCTATATGGAGAACTAGCCACAGGAAAGAGGCCAACCGGAAGACCCCAATTGCGATATAGGGATGTGTGTAAACAAGATATGAAAACCCTTGGCATAGATCCAGACACGTGGGAAAGAGTTGCAACAGACAGATGCTCCTGGAGAAGAGATGTACGAAACGGACTGGTGCTCTTTGAGCGCAATCTCATCCAACAAACTGAGGATAGGCGGCACAGACTCAAAACGCAGTCACTTACTGCGGGACCAGCCTCGTCTTACAGAAGCGGAAACTGTGACAGAGAGTGTCACTCTCGTATCGGACTATACAGTCACCAGCGGGGCTGTAAGTTACCTCCCCAGCGGCACAATTCTATAGTCCTTCAGGACTGAAAGAGGCCTACTACTACAACTACTACTACTACTACTACTACTACTACTACTACTACTACTACTACTACTACTACTACTACTACTACTACTACTACTAGCTTCATGGCAACACGGTTAATGGGCAGTATTATGCAGGTCTCCTTATCAAGCTAAGAAAAGCTGTGACCAGAAAACGAGGGATAGCGTGAACGAAAATTCTGCCTTTGCTTCAAGACAACGCGCCCTCCCATGAAGAACAGCTTGTGCTGCAAACTGCCAACGATTTGAATATTGAAATTCTTCCACACACATCAAATTCTCCAGATTTGGCTCCATCAGACATTTTTTTTTCTTTTCCCAAATCTAAAAAAAAAAAAAACAGCTGAAAGGAAATCGTTTTGACAGTGACAAAGATGTCACACTGGCTTGTGATAACTGGTTTTATTCGAAAAATAGGTTGCTTTATTCTGAAGGTCTTTTCAAGGTCACGCAGAGATGGCAGAAATGCATAAATTCAGATAGTGGCTACACCGAGAAGGAATAAGTACTGTGGCAAATTTCAATTTTCTCCTCCTAATCCTTCATGGTCAGGCTAAAGACTTATGAGAAGCCCCTTTTATATATACATATATAATAACAAATTTTGTAAATATTTGTGTCTATATTTTTATTTTAAAAAATGGGCACTCGTTGATGCTGTGGTCACTATTAGCTGGCCCGACTTTATTCCCGAAATATTACCTGGCATCTATTTTAGGCGAGATGGGCTTAAGAGCACAGGTCATTTAAAAATACAATGGAATCCACATCACTGTGGTTCAATTCACTGACCATCAGGATTTATAGATCAGTGATTCACAACCGATGGGGAATTCACCCCCTCCGAAGGGTGGGAGGGTGGGTGATTTTAGAGTTTCCAGTGTGTGTGTGTGGGATGGGGGGGGGGGGGGGATTAAGATTATTTTCAAGCTCGCGTTAATACTAGACCCGATTACTAGATATTGTTTTTCCCTCCATACTTTACGGTTCTGTACTTCCGTTCTTCTGAAATTCGTTTTATAACGTAAGAAGACCCGCAAATCAGGTATTATATAGAAGTCTGGACTTGTTCTAATATGTGTTATTAAATTTAACTTCCATTTTTACGTATACTGTTTAGTGGACGGGGTGGGGGGTTATATGGAGGAAATACAAAAGGGGGAGGTGTGGCGTTATGACCATATGGTGAATGGGTGCATGGGCCAGAAAAGGTTGAGAACCACTAGTCTAGATAATATGTTACTGCCTCAGACGGACAGAGTAAGCTCTCATCCACGATCCCTTTTTTCTATTGATATTATTTTTTTTTTTTTTTTCGATTCACCTTTAAGGCCGGGAATTTTTGTTTAAGGCTTGCTTGCTTGCGTTCGCTGGCTGTGAACTCCAGCGCGAAGTCCTGTATGGCGGATGAAGACATCATGTTGTCCAACATCAGTGTAATGTCATACTAGACCTGAGGTTTACGTGAGTGTCCGGTGTCCCATGTCTGGCTTATTGATGTGCAGACTGATGGTACCTCGCCGTGCAGGCAGACACTCTCCCGATCCGATCAAACCTAAAGTGGATATCAGAAAATTTCCTTGGACGATAATATCATCCTTCGACTGCCGATGGTCTAATTACACGGGATTAGCACCATATATATCACATGCCGAGGAGTGAAAATGGGTGGTTTACTTTACATTTCTTTGCTAAACATATAAATATACACATACACACATATGACACACATTTGGATTTCATAGTTAGACGGTCAAAATTCAGACTACTACTGGTACCATTATTATTGGGACTCATCTCTGGCTGTTGAGGGTGAGGACGGAACACGTATGGGAATGTTGCGAGTGCTGTGAGTTCGGTTCTTGACTCAACGTAAACTCAACAGTGGACAGAATATCCTCACAGCGCGTCAAACCATTCAGCAAATAATTGCTAGGATCCCCACAATTACTCTCTCTCTCTCTCTCTCTCTCTCTCTCTCTCTCTCTCTCTCTCTCTCTCTCTCTCTCTGCGTATATCGGCTGGCAGCATGTATTAAGTTAGTTTACTATTCTTCTATTCCTCCTGTCTCTCCCCCGGCATAGCGCTCGTTTGTATTTTACATAAAGATGACAAATCATAAAAATTGACATAGAGACGTAATGTTCACAAATTATAATATGGATCATCGTGCTTTGTAGAGAGGCACTCTTATAACAGACCACCAGAAGAACTCTGGACCATTCATCAGTGCTAATGGTCTCATGCATTTTCGTGAGCAGTGTGTTCTAAATGCAGTATGTCTACACGCAAATTAATCGGCAGCTAGCATGTCTTCGATGAAGCATGGCTGTCATTATTTATCTCTTGAAAGCATTGTGATCTCTAAATCAATAAAGTTATGGGCCATTTTGCACGCCTTAAGATATACTAGATCTATGGTGACAAACCCATATTTGTAGGTTCTAATCGGCTCTCTGGAAGTGAAATGGTCATCATTACGCCGGCCTACCTCACTTTGTATGGCGTTTTCTGGTATCTATTCTAAACGGTCGACCTGGAAGATTAAGCAACTTTTACAAATCCGCAGCTATGTGAATTTGAAACTAAGACCGCGGGTCCTGGAGGCTTGCTGTCTTGCTGCTATGATACTGCGGCTCGTCCACGTCTTAAGTTTACAAAGTACTTTATTTACCAAGACTCGATGATGTATATGAAACAGTTTCCTTAATATTCCGATCCTGCCCAACTTGATTCTTCTTGAATTAATGTATTCTAAGTCTGATTCTGTAACATGTAAGTTCAAATTCATAATTTATTCTTTAATGTGTGTGTAATGGTCGATGGATCACATCAGTACATTGCCACAGTAATAGTACATGTTGTCAAAAGTGTTTCTTTTACACGTTTACTAGCCCAGTGTTGTTGTTTCTTCATGATGCATTGATATAGCACACCGGTAGTGAATTTACTTGAACCTAGAAAACACTATGCTCATAAATCATGGGGGACATTGGAGGAAAGGCGCTAGTCACGGGCACCGGAAATTCAATAACCCATCCCCACGATGCCTAACGCCGAAAGTTTAAGACACAAACAACAAATACGATATCTTCCATCTGCCGTTATTGAGGTCCCACATAATTAAAGACATTGACTTCTTTCAGACTGGTTCTATTACGTGTGGTGATGCAATAGCAATGAAATAAAATGGTTGTGGATTTCGTGAATCAACAGTTGAATACTTACATAGTGTATGAGACCTCATCATCATTGTCGACTTTGCTGGTTCTTCCTAAATTGTGAAATAACATTGCAAAACTAAACATGGCATGATGTTTGAATTCCCTACCCAAAAATAAGGAAACAATGTAGAGTATTGTTACGTGTAGGCCTTCTTGTAAACAAAAACAACAACAAAAAAGAAATACATACTAGTGTGAATAAAGAAAGGTAAGAACAGTGTGTTTATCATCAGCAACATCACCATCGTTCAATGTTGCCGTCAATCGCCATAGGAACGAATAGTTGACGTTCTACTAACTCCTGATGGGAAGCACTGGATGGTTTCATTCAATATATAATGTTAATTTATTTTCTTCTCTGACGCACTCTTGTTTTCATGTCACATCTTCTTTGGTGTCATGCAGGTGTTGGTAACTGATGTGCTGCACTCTAACTATATGGCCGAACCAATTGATTTTCTTCCTTTCAATGTATTTGGCACCGTGTGTTGACCCCACTGTCAGTCAACATTATTTCTTACTCGGTCTCGGACAGTTAATTGGCAACACTTCTCTGGTGTCTCATAGAGTAGTATTGATTGTGTGTAACTGTGATTCGGATAATGTCCAAGTTTGACATTAGTAGGACAGAGTTGGTGTCAATAATCTATTCATTATCTGTCGTGGAGATCAGCATGCCTAAATGGATAAGAGGCTCTTTCTTACACATCCGGTTTGTTGATGCAGACTTAGCGAGTTCAGCCCTTACATCGGACTAAAGTATTGACTTCTCGTCTTTGACTTGGGGATGTAATTTACAAGTACCTCTGAAGCCGGATGTGGGTTCGTCAGATGGCGTGGAATACTGGTAATAGCGACAGTTAACATACACAAAAATCAGCCCATGAACACTCTTACGGACTACGCTGAAGTTCAAAGCGATTGAACGTTAAAACAAAACATAAACAATGATCTGTTGTTTGGTGGACACAGGTGAGTTTATTAATAAATGCATGATATGTGAATTCATTTCAGTGTATTCGGAGATTGTTAAAGAGATGACAACATATAAAAATAGATGTGTACACAAACACATATGTATTGTTTGTTCAGACTGCAGCTTAAAATGTTTTTCAACAACCAATGGATGTTTTTGGGCGCTCGCTTTGAACTTAAACGTAGTGCATACACACTACTTCTAAGATCGCTGGACTGATTATCGGTTTTCCTCCACAAAGAAAGTTAACTCCTGGATGACCGTTATCGATTGTGCAATCTACATTATCGATTTCTCTCTCTGGACGGGTGCGTTGGTTGCCGTGGCGGTCTAGTGAGTGTGGAAATCTGGTGGGTGTGGTAGTCTAGTAACCACTCGGTGGTGTAAGGGAGGGTACATCAACTGACTTGGTACTCTTGTGACTTGATAGTCTAGTGACCAAGCTAGGATGGTAAGTAAGGGGTGGTCTAGTGACTTGATAGTCTAGCGACGTGATGGTGTACACCATAAAACATTATACACCGTCGGAGATCACAATTGGGGGAGAGGTATGCTCGCCCACGCCAGTCGACAAATCTTTTGATACTGATGACTACTATTACTACTAACACCTCTTCTCTCTTACAATTAGTATCTGCTGTTAAATCTGCTTTACCCCACTAATATTAATGTCCCTGAAACTTCTGTTACTAGCAATACTATTACTACTTGGATTAATTAAACAGATAGCCTACTGACTATTGTGTAAACCTAAGACCTAGAATATTACTAGAAGAATAAGCATGTACTTTCTGCTGTTATTTTGGCCATCAAACCTACACATTAGGTTGCTCAACAAAGATCAATTTCTCTCACTAACCACAAGACGCGCGTGTTTCCGCCCAAATAAGACATGGTCAATACATCGATACCCCACGTACTGTCATGTCATTGTCAGCGACACTTATTCTACCACTACACGGAGAGTTACAAGTTACAGTATGTCCACATTTGTTTGCCGCAATATAAACATCCATATCTCAGTAACCAACTGAGGGAAAATTATGAGATTTAGTATATAACCTTATCATTATGTCCACCCAACAAAAATATTTTTGTTCTGGAGATTTTACAGCAGATTTTAAAGTTGTTTTTTTAATATGCGGTATATAATTTACGGGTCTGAGAGGAAATTCATAATTTTAAATGTATTACAGCAAAGCCAGACAATCAGCGCTCAATGTTGAATATTGTACGTGTTTTGAAGGGATTGGCCTTATGCCAACTACCCGCGTTGTTCAAACAAGGACTGTTCAGAGGTGTCTCAAAATGTGGGTTATTTCATAGAACCTGATTAATATGTTGTTGTTGTTTTTTTAATCTTACCAGTTATCGCTAACATTGAAATGTGTGAATATTTTTCAATGGGATTTAATGCAAAATTGTACACTTCAAGAATCGCTATGAAGTTGTACACTATACTATTACAAATTTCGAAAAAAGAACAGTGCATGCATTGGGTTTGTGTCGATGGGTGCAAGAATCTGGAATTAAACCACCACGCAATAACAAAACGGTAGGTAGAAAGATTATTGTAGACAGCTTTGACAAAGATGTCATAAGGCGAGCTATTATAAAAATGCTTTTAAAAGTCGACAGGGTCGACTTCATTGCACCGGGTTCTATCCCATATGGCTCGGTCTCTTTCCGCAGCGCGAAAAGCAACGCACAAAGCACGAACTCCGCAGCTCTAGCGACGACCCACAGAAGTCTCCGAAAAATTTAACTCGTGAACCGAAGGATGCGACCTGGAATCGAACCCACGATCTTTGGAGCCCGAGTCAAAAGGCTTGACGACTTCGCCACGGAGACTCCTAAAATTATAAAAATTTTGGATTTTATATCCAGGATTATCCAGCATTATAAAAATTCTGGATGCCAAAGAAACAGTGACTGTAAGAAAACTTAGGGTTTGGTTGAGAAATAAAAATAACATAGAGCTATTCAAAACAACTTTGTGGGAAATTATAAGGACATTATCTTCACTTTTTGAAAGTACAAGGGCTGTAGAAATATTCTTTGCGAGCAACCACATTTTGGAGCCTTGAGAAGCAGATAACTACGTGAAATAAGGGAAATGTGCAAAAAAAAATTATGACATAGTGTATTTGGATGAGACGTGGATCAATGCGCACCACACAAGTGAAAAGGAATGGCAATCAATGGATGGAAAGATAAATCGTTATGTGCCCAGTAGTAAAGGACATCGTTTGGTCATAGCCTATGCTGGTAGTACTCATAATGGCTTACTACAGAATGCTGGGCTCGGGTTCGTATCAAAGCATACAGACAATAGGGATTATCATAATGAGATGAATGGTAATGTATTTAGAGATTGGCTCGAGAATACAGTAATTCCATCCCTTGATAGACCGTCTTGTCTAATCATGGACAATGCATCATATCACAATGTTGTTGCCCAAGAAGACAAAATACCTACGGCATCGGGCACAAAGGAAGCAAACATGATATGGCTCCGAGGGAAAATATACAATCTCCAGAAATATAGTTCAAGCTACAGTTGTTGTTCCTTGTAAAAATGGCGCAAAAATGCAAGAAATTTCAAATCGACAAGTTGATAGAAGAGCATAGCCATAGGTGCTTGAGACTTCCTCCGTATCATTCTCATTTAAACCCTATAGAACTTGAGTGGGCTAAAATTAAAGGACAAGTGGCAGCTGCCAATACTACATTCAAATTGTCTGACGTCAAGATACTAACCCAGTCCGCGCTATTAAATATTGATAAAAGTTACTGGAAAAATGTGAGGACCATGTGTTGAAAGAGGAAGAGGACTATTGGAGAAAGGGTGGATTGAATTTTATGCAACTGAGAGCAATCATCAGCCTACTGGAAGCGTCCGACACAGATTAAGGTCTGAGCAGATAGCAGACCTTAATCTACGTACACACTTACTGGGATATTTTGCTCCAACTATTCAGACGAATTGTAGGCCCTAAACATTACAGCATCAGCATAATGTCAATGGCAACAGTTTGTATTCCACAGTGATGAATTTTCAATTCCGCAAGCCCTCAGCAGTGACAAACAACTGTATTGGGAAAACACACACACACACCAAACGCATTGAATACCAACAGAAGAGTAATATTGCGGTGGAAACTGACATATTGTGGCATAACAAGAAACGTGAGAGCAAACACGTTGTCAAATTAGGGGTCAACACACGTGCATACGAATCAATCTATAAACTTCAATAAAAAGAGGACCAACATCTTGGTCGTTAAGAAGAAAGCCCACTACAGAGACACTGACAACTATTTTCATAGTGCAAAATCATGTTCCGTCTCTGAAAGCTAAACAGCAGAGTAGACAATCTTTCACGAAGACTCAAAGCGGGTCTGTCACCCATGTGTACATGTGAACAAACTACACAGACAGCTAAACAGATCCTTAAAAATGGAAACATGATGACTAAATTGCGGTATCATTTCTGGTCACTCCATACGCACATTAACGCACAGCTATTTGGAAGCTTTCACGGACTCAATATAAAACGCTAACATGAATACTTGTGTACACTTTATTAACCAGCAGCTGAAGAAACAAGAAGGAAATGAAAAATAAGGTAAGAAATATATTCCATCTACTTTCCTATTAATTTATAAATTATTTACCCCATGCCTCTGTAAGTTCTCTGTCTTTACTAATATTACACATTGCACCCCTCTCGAGATTCTCCATGGTGAAGTGATCAAGCCGTCTGACTCGGGTTCCGAAGGTTGTATGTTCGATTCCCGGCCGCCTCCTTCATTTCACGAGTGCATTTTTTCGGAGACACCCGAGGGTCGTCGCCTGAGCTACGGAGTTCGTGCTTTGTGCTACGCTTTCTGAGAAACTGAGCCATATGGGATAAAAGCCCGGTGCAATGCAGCCGACCCTGTCGACTTTTAAGCTAGTTCTTTCATTGCACCCACTCCCATACGAATCCCGATACGCCTTGTGTGTCATCTGAATTGGCGGGGCTTCCATTACTGTAAACATAAATTTGTTAGCGAGAAATCACTAGTTGTTCAGCAAAACATCAAAGAAATGTCTCCGCTTTCGATGATTTAAGTTGTTTTTGGACCTATCAAAGACATATTCCTTGGGTGGGGGTAAATATAAGACGGCTGGAAAAATTTCATAACGATGCAACAGACAGTCTTCAAAATAATTTATCGTGAATGAAGGCATTCTTTGTGGGACATACTATAGTTGAATTTCGTTTACAATACCTCGTAATTAACTTCAGGGCTTCTCTTCCCCCCCCCCCATGTGTTTCTGTACTGGTGTGTGTGTGTGTGTGTTGTGTGTGTGTGTGTGTGTGTGTGTGTGTGTGTGCATATATGTGCATATATATATATATATATATATATATATATATATATATATATATATATATATATATATATATATATATATATATATATACTAGCTGACCCGGCCCGGCTTCACCCAGGCCCTGGCGGGGATCTATCTATCTATCTATCTGTCAGTCTGTCTGTCTGTCTGTCCCGGCTTCGCCCAGTCCCTGGTGAGGATCTGTCTATCTGTCTGTCTGTCTGTCTGTCTGTCTGTCTGTCTGTCTGTCTGACCCGGCCCGGCTTCGCCCAGTCCCTGGCGGGGATCTGTCTGTCTGTCTGTCTGTCTATCTATGTATCTATCTATCTATCTATCTATCTATATATATATCTATCTATCTATATATCTATCTATCTATCTATATATCTATCTATCTATCTATCTATCTAGAGCCAGGGGACTTAACTTAAGATATAGCAATGCTACTAAAAGTTATGTCCCTTGTTTTATTTTTTATGTTGAGTCATGTAATTACAAAATTAAATTTTAGTAAGTAAATAGATGATTGTACACTAAGAAACTATTACAATTGGTTGCACAGGAATGAAAAGAAGACGTGTAGAAAATTTCATCTCAATCGGATGTACCGTTCGCGAACGCATAAAGAACGGACATACATACACACACATACATACATTGTGTTTTATATATATTATATATATATATATATATATATATATATATATATATATATATATATGTGTGTGTGTGTGTGTGTGTGTGTGTCTGTGTGTGTGTGTGTGTGTGTGTGTCTGTGTGTCTGTGAACGCCTGATGCGTCACAAAATGGGATAATAAGGCACTAGATAGTGATGCCACCAAAACCAGTCGTGGAATTTGGAAGTACAGTTCATCGACCAGGATATTTTTAAAACAGTTAGGGAGTTCAGGGCCTTGGGCGACAAACGAACTGGTAAACCCTGGGTTACCCCGACAGAAATTAGAGTAAGGTTTTTCAGCCAAAAGTAACGTAAATCTGTTCTGAACTGTCAAGTGGCTGTGAGTAACTCTAGATGTCGGAGAATTTATAGTTACAAACAGGTCAGAAATAAAACGGAGGCTGTCTAGGAACAATAGCAGATACCAAAGCTGGCATATTTACGGCTGTGGGAACACACATGCACTCACAGCGGACTCTGAACCCAGGTGGGGACGTAGCAGGGGTCATGTAAGTTAGAGATGCAGATTAAACATGCAAATTGGCTAGGCAGCGTGCTGTAAACTGATTGGTAGTCCCTCGCGGGATGCATGGGAAAGCATCGGTAGAAAAGGGGCCTCTTTAAGCCAAATGTGGAAGCTAGAGGGTGCCTAAGCCTGAAACTTGAAATTAGCTAAAGCCACTGAGAAATGGCGCAAATGGCACTTTGAGTGATAAGATCACCAATGTTACAAATGTATTGATCGCTGTGACTGGTATGTATTCTCTATACTTAGTTCTAAATCTAAGAAAGGGTTAACATTTGCAATGCTACTGAATAATTTTATAAAATGGAGAAGGCGCATGATAGGCAAAGTGTAATAATATACAGAGGTTTGCCCTCCCAATATGCAAAGTATAATTAATTACTAACTAATTCCTGAGTGTGACCATTAAATTCAAGTTGCTAGCATTTAGGAAAACCGGGGAGTACATTCCCAGCAGAATATAGCAGTGAATAGCTCTCCTGACTGTCTACCGCGCATACGGTCTGCGCAAGATCGCCGGCTTCGGCAAGATGGCTGAATGCAAGTTGAAAAAGTAAACAAGAAGATAGGTGGAGATTTGCAGTGATGTGCCCCAGAGGAGACCGCTCAGATGTCCAAGTAGCTTAGCAGGATTCAAACAAGTAGAAAGGCAGAGAAACTATAGGAAGAGATGTAGGGAATACTATTGCCCCTCCGGTGTTGAGACGAACAATCACCTGAAGATTGCGCTGTTGTTGTGGGCTGGGAGTGACTTTGTTGTGACCACAAAAGTTTGAGGTAGGCTGGACAGGCTGTTGTTGAAGAATTCCAGTTGTGAATACTATGATTGGATTCTTATAATGCATTTAAATAATCCCTATAATGAATGTTGTAGAAGTGGCACATGATGATGATGGCATAAACATGAACAGAGAATGTATTAGAAGCCAGGATGCCCAAGTTCTGACAACTGTTATACGAAGCACTGTAGCATTAAATATGAGGTTATGGTTAATCCTATTTGGGTGGTATTCCTGTATGAAGGTGGCCAGACTAGGTGTGCAAGGATATATATATATAATATAATGCCATTATTATAGTAGCATTGTGAGGTTGAAGATTAACAGTAGATTGAATGACCTGGGGTAACCAGGGCTGTTCCAGGTGGACTGTAGTCAGAGGGAGGCAAGGTACATCATTGGGTGGTTATACCAGTCTGGTCTACAATAAGGAACATGAAGTTGAACTGAAACCATTTTGCGGATGTGTTTATGATTTAATTTTCCACAACAAAGGGGAAGACCGGTGTATTTATATTATAATGTATTGAGATATTGAGACGCCTCACATGTAATGAAAAGTAAAGGAGGGTGTCAGGGGATGAGAGGCACCTCCATGATTTTATATTGTGTTTGAAGTCAGAGGACTTATTATGACTCAATAATGCTAAAACTATAGTGATTGTTGGCGTACGGTGGTGTAAAGTGGCACGGTTGGAAGCAATAGATATGTGGTGCTTGATGACAATGACTGTTATTTTGTCCTAGATAAATGTAGCTATTATAATAATTATTCATGACTGTGGGCAGTGATGAAGGTGCCAGGTTGAACACTACAAATATGATAGTGTGGTTTATGATTATAATAGTGTTCGTGGGGATAATGGTCGGTGTTGCTCAGGTTGGACACATATGAACTAGGCAAAAATAGTCTCCTGACCAGCCAGAGCGAGAGGTGCTGGGGTATTACTGTGTGAGCTTGATCATAGTGGGGAGTAATATTGTGATGGTTTTATTTGGCAATGTATGGCATATGTCTGAGTTGTTGTCGGTGATTTATGTTATAGCATGTGTCCTGATTGTTGCTGGTGTCATGTGTAGAACTGTACATTTGGTGTATTGATGTTTTTTAGCTGTCATCAGTACAAAGACGTGTGTCCTGGTGATGTCATATTGGGTTGCATTCCTATATGTCTGCTTGATTGCTGTTGGTGCATAGACCCGTATTTATGTCCTGTGTACATATTCAAATGGGGTTGTCCTGTTAGAGGCGCTGTACGCCGGGTGCAGCTCAGTTGTGCTCTGTGTTGATTTTGATACTTATTGGTGTTGCGGTGAAGCCTTGGCATCATGTAGTGATCTCAGCTAAGATGATTGGGATGATGATGGCTATGATGAAAGTGATCATTTGATGATTGTGGTGGTGATTATGGTGACATGGTTGTGAGCATGACCTTGTAAGAGTGATCATTTGAGGATTGTGATGGTGATTATGATTGTGGTGATGACTATGGTGAGAGAGATCATTTGATGATTGTGATGGTGATTATGATTGTCATGATGACTATGGTGAGAGTGATCATAGGATGATGAGGATTGTGATAGTGATATGATTGTGGTGACGACTATGTTGAGGCTGATCATGTAGTGGTGTCCGCTAAGATGATTGGGGTGATGATGGCTATGATGAAAGTGATCATTTGATGATTGTGGTGGTGATTATGGTGACATGGTTGTGAGCATGATCCTGTGAGAGTGATCATATGGTGATTATGATTGTGATGATGACTATGGTGATTGTGATGATGGATATGGTGTGAGACTAGGGATATGTGGTGAGCTGGTAGCAAGCATAGGTTGCTGTAGAATATGTGTGCTTTGTCATTTATATTTTATGTGGAGCATATCCTATAACCTATTGTATCATTGTTGTCCAGTTGAAGCATCGTGTGGTTGGTGTGAATTTACACAGTCCATGTCTATGTCTGTGCCAAAAAGACATTGTTTACATACACCATTGTCGTACTGGTTGTCCTGTGAAGTCCATGTGTGGATGCAACTGAATGTCAAATGGTGGCAGAGTCTATAATTTAGTGCATTTTGTTTGTTTATTTGCAGCTATGAGTTAGTATGGTCGTATCAGGAGTCTATTTGGGTTCCTAATTACGGATAGAATTATGGGTTTTTGATTTCTTTGGCATCATCTCGGTTTTGAAAGGGTTCATTTTTTTAGCAATAAAATTGATATCAGTATGTTACTTGGATTGTTATTTGAGTTGAATAATTGCTGTGGTTGGAACTGCCTGTGTGGTAATTCATTGCCTGGAACCAAAAAGTGAGATATTTTGATTCTCTGTCGACCCGAACCTGGTAACCATCTTCTTCTTATCCTATCTCTTTCTTGAGCGGCGAGAGGAATGTATGAGGTGCTTAAACTCTTCTCTTTTTGTTTACTCTCTCTTCTTAACTGTGGCCCTAACGCAGTCGACGTTGCATTTCTTTCTCTCTAGCACCCAAGTATAGGGAAACCCTGTCTCCCTCTGCTTTAGCATTCATTTCGTTTTCATATGTGTGTGTGTGTGTGTGTGTGTGTGTGTGTGTGTGTGTGTGTGTGTGTGTGTGTGTGTGTGTGTGTGTGTGTGTGTGTGTTTTATATAGTAAACATTTGAAGATTCTTTGCACCCGTTCCCAAAGACTGACCCTATGTCACCCCAACCATTAGCCCTATTCGCATATTCCTGTACCCTAACCTGTATATATACACCCGTAATGATGATAGTGATTATTCACTACAACCCGTAATAAAAGTCATTTTCATTTTTGTATTACGGTCTTCATTTGAAGATAAATCACCGGTCACTATACAACACCCGCCAAGACATCCCACCCCTCTTAAGCTATTGAGGCCTCGCCATTTCATATATTTATACATACATATGTTGTACCCCGTCCATCATACATCCCGAGCGGTCACTTTTCTAAACTAGCACAATGTCACCACCACACCTCTCCTTATATAATTTCCGTCTATATGTATATTCTCTTTATTAAAATTTCCGTATACCTTTTTGGATCGTTTGTTTGTTATTCAATGATTTATGTTGTACACCACCATGTCACTAGACTACCAAGACAATATATCACCTCTTAATTACTAATCCCGCTTGGTCAGAGGACTACCAAGTCACTAGATGTACCCTCCCCTACACCCCCGAGTGGTTACTTGACTACCACAGCCACAAGTCCACCACGCCCACCAACACCAGCGTCCAGTCAGAAAATCGAACATATAGACTGCAAAATCGATAACAGTCATCCAGGAGTTACCACACTTTGTGGAAGAAAATAGATAATCAGTTTATTTATATAACCCACCACCTCCACACAAAAAATGGGCGGTTTCAGACTCTCTACACTACTAAGGTTTTTACACTTAGAAAAATGTTAGTAAGCAAAACCTACCAGAGGGTAGATATAGCCCGTTACCTTGGATAAAATATGTCTAGAGAAAGCAAACCTTACACTATTACATGCCGATGAAGTGTACAGACAGGTGTGTCTCACTCCCCTCGAAAAGTTAACGAAGAAAAAGGAGAACTTTTTTTTTTTTTTGAAAAAACAAAACATGCTTCGTTACAGCGCTGATCTCGCGAGCAATATGAACTTTCAGTATTAAGTGTAATGTGCTCATAATCATCGTGTGCCGTGACGATAAACGTGGGCAATCGTTGTTCGTCATCGCATAAGATCACAGGTGTGTTAACTCACGTGTATGTTCTTGTCCCGATTATGTCATATGGATAAGGCATCCATGAATTTATTACTCTGCCAACCCCGTGCTCGTTTCCTATCAGTTTGCTAAATTCACTACAGGAAAACATTCTCAGTTGCCTCGTAGTTTCCTTGTCCTTTCCTCCTCATGACATGTCTCAAAATTCTTCACTGGCTATGTATAATTTGTCTAATCAATATCTTCTTCTTCTTCTTCTTCTTCTTCTTCTTCTTCTTCTTCTTCTTCTTCTTCTGCTGCTTCTTCTTCGTCGTCTTCTTCTTCTTCTTCTTCTTCAGCATTCCGGGCCATTGGGGTTCTTTGGTGCAGATATGAGCCGTCTCCATTCGTCTCTCTGGTTGACCTTCTCTTGCCAGTTGCTGATTCCAAGTGCTTGTAGGTCTGTATGTATATTATCTCTCCACCGTCTTCTTGGTTTACCTCGGGGTCTACGGTGATTTATTTCCTGAGTGTAAGCGAGTTTTATTTCCCTATTATCTTCCATTCTTTCTATTGCAGCAGGCCTTTGCAGTTTATTAGCCTTCATGATACCAGTGATTAGCGGTGACTTAAGCAGATCGTAAATGTCTTTGTTGCTTCTTCTTTTCCACTCTCCACTTTGTGTATCCTTAATGGGCCCAAAGATGCGTCTTAAGACTTTTCTCAAAGGTTTGTAACAAGGCTTCGTCTCCTTTAATTGTACTCCAGGTTTCAGAGCGATATAGCACATCTGGTCTCATCAGTGTTTTGTATACTGTGATCTTGGCGTTACGCAATAGCGCATACATATAATGCATATAATACATACATTGTTTATATTTGTGTAATTGTCATTCTCATACCACTTTGCTTCACCGTGAGGTATTATATATAGGTTTTCACTCGTTTTTCCATCGGTTCATAACATCCCTATTTTGACTCAGTTGTAAATTAACATATCCTCTGACCACTTGCCTGTCGTCCTAGAGACCATTTGTTCTAATCAACATTAGGCAAACACAATTACAATTTTAAAAAATAAGCATCTCCCTTTTCACCTATTCACCCATTCTCAAGTCAGTACAGGAACATGCTCTGAGCAAACAAGACACCCAATGTGATCTTGACCACATTCAAAACAATGTTTTCCCGTAGGGAAATTGAATAACGAAGACACAAACAATTGATTTACGATTTATTGCCTGGCATATACACATGTTCGCACAGTAATGTCAATTGTCTGCCAAGGTAATTTTAAGCTGATTAACATGTCTTTCTGTTTGCAGAAATCTGGCTTGCGTTAATTGATCATTATTGCTTCTGCAAACTTTAACAAGCGAGTATTTGGTGTGTTAAACAACACGCGAAAGGCAATGTCTCTGTTAATCGCACGGCCGCTTACGAGAATATGCCTAGCAGTTGATGACGCTGGAGGCTTCCGGTGTGTCGGCCCCACTAGGCTCGCATCGCCTGTGTGTCGTATCTTGTCGACCCATTGAGGTATGTGTTCTGAGATTCTGTGCGAACATGTGTATATTTCAGATTGATGGATTTATCAAGTTAATTTACTTAACGCGGTGTGAATTCTGCAGTATGTACCTGACGAGATGCAGCTAAATATGCCAGGCAATAAATCGTGCAATCTATTGTTTGTGTCTTCGTTATTCAACTTGACCACATTATCAATGGAATGCCGAATGGTCTATACAAATATGGAGCTACCACAATACACCACATACACCACAGGACACGAGAAATGTCCTTTACCCATGTTATCATACGCAGCATTGAGTATGGCGTTATTATAGGCAGATTGTGTGTACGCCTGTTTGAACATTGGTGTCACACACACATACACACACTCACACTACATACACACACACACACTCATACGTAATCTCAGCTTAACAGACGTCTCTTTGTCTACTATTTTTAATCATGTAATCTTAATTAATACAATTCACATTTCAGCCTCTTACGTAGATTATTTATAATACTCACACATGTTGCTACTCATTATGCGTGTTTTTTCTTAGCAGGCGTTTTAATGTAACGATTAATATGTTTTTCTCTTGTGTATACATGAAACGTGTAGTAAAGTATCCGGTCACAAAGAAATAAACAACATGGCAATACAGTTTCGGTATTTGATACAGTTTTAATATGGTTTTCTTCAGACTTAAAACAACCCAGAAACATAATATCACAGCTCGTTGCTATTCAACTAACACCATGGTATCGTGTGCCTTTAGTTGGCTGCTTACGAACAAGTACACAATATTTCTTTGGTGTTATTGTACTTTTGTGACTAAAGAAGAGGATGGGTATTTCTTAAGCATGTAATAATGCTTTGTTTATCTCATGTTCACTGAAGATCACATGGAAAGAGAGAATCACCTAACTTTCTAAATGAATAATTTTCAGGTAGAAAAAACGCATTATTCATGCTTAAATTGAAAGTTTTATCTTCATAATTACCAACGTTTACATTTCTACAATGGCAGCGTGATTCAAACAGCTGAAACATGGCCTGCCAAATTCTGCAGAACTGGACTCAGGGTCTGCTCGGGAGGCGACTTTCTGCCTCATTGTTGCTGTACCGTTGGATGGTGGAACTTGTCCAGATTAAAAAGTCAGGAACGTAGGTATACCCACTAGGGATGTTAGGCTTGCCACACAGTAAGAGTGGGACCCAGGAAGCAATCCCAAGCAATGTATACGCACCTGTAATAGTTCAGAATACTGTATTTCAACACAATGTTTTCTTGCATTGAATTTGAATAAACAAGACACAAACAATAGATTGCACGATACACCGGACAGCTGGACTAAAATGTTGACCTGTCGCCCTTGACTTTGGGATGTAAATTACAAGTACCTCTGAAGTCGGAGTGGGTTTGCCTGATGGCGAGGTACACTGTTAATAGGGAAAGCTAATCCACACAAAAAATTCAGTCCAGCACTAGTAGACGTAGTGTGTGTGGACTATGCTTGAGTTCAAAGCGAGCGAGCGCAAAAAAAGTTTGCAAAATTTATTGCCTGGCATATTAAGCTGCATCTCGTTATGTACTATACTGTCTTCTACTGCCTATAGTACCTTGCGGTGTAGGACGGGAGGGGGGAGGGAGGTATTGAAAATCCGGAATTATGGCCGCCTGGCTAGTGCAGTCGCCGCGAACTGTGCAGGTTAGGGGTTTATTCCCTCCCCCCCCCCCCTTTTCCCCCGAGTCCGACAGAAAACATTGACACTTGACCGAGGATTCGAACCCGGGTCTACCGAAGGAGAACCTGGTGTTCTATTCTGCAGAAACCAAATAGTATAAACTAAAGTAATTAGATAAATCCTTCAAGCTAAAATATAGAACACACATAATCAAACGAATGTATTTACAAAAGAATGGATAGTTTCATCCCTTTTGATATGATTTCAGTAAATGTTTTTCGTCAACTGCAGTTGATTTGGAAGTAGATCCAACAGACCTACAAGTGACTTGCTACACGAGACACTAACCCACTCAACGCCTTTCTTCAGTATGAACTTAGGATGTTATTTGCACAAATCAAAAGCTATAAGGTGATTTTCTTCTTAGGTCAAAAGTAAAGTTTATGTATGAAATTAGATTAGATGTGTGTGGAAGACCATAGCAAAAACAGCACAATACATATTCCCCTCTTTGTGATTTGGTACAAACACTGTTGGTCATGTAGGTCACTGCACCCCCCAAAAAAAAGTTTATGTATGAAATTAGATTAGATGTGTGTGGAAGACCATAGCAAAAACAGCACAATACATATTCCCCTCTTTGTGATTTGGTACAAACACTGTTGGTCATGTAGGTCACTGCACCCCCAAAAAAATGTTTATGTGTGAAATTAGATTAGATGTGCGTGGAAGACCATAGCAAAAACAGCACAATACATATTCCCCTCTTTGTGATTTGGTACAAACACTGTTGGTCATGTAAGTCACTGCACCCAAAAGCATCTTATTGCATGCAGCACTGGAATCCAAGTCGTTTCTCTTGTTGTTTTCATTCAAAGACACACTCCATCTGACCTGCATGTAGAACTGCCCATCGAGCGATTCTGTAGCTGACTCCCGTAAATGTTAAAGAATTTCCGAAATGACAAATCATGTGTGCTTGTATAGCTGACGTTATTTATAATAGTTAAAGTTAGTTTTATGCTCTTTATAGGAAGTGGCAATCATCCCCAACATTAAATTACAAGACAGAATCGTGTTGTTTTCTGACCTACGCTCATACAATTGTTAAAACTCAACATAATCAGTCTGCTTCCAAATCGCCTGCAGCTAATTTCAAACATGGTGTGGGGGATTGCGAATCACATTCGTTACCGCCTCCGCCACAGACTCAAGCTTACATAAGTAAGGTAAGTAAATATGCATGTTTTACCTTCGCTGTTGACTATTAGACCGCCGCCACTGTCGCCACTACAAACACCAGTTTCTCCATCTAGATTCCAAGCACACATCATTCCATCCCTGAGGTGCTGAAATAGAATCTGCTTGCATTTTTGCCAACTTACAAGTGATAGTTCGGCCTTCTTCAGTGCACCCGAGGCTGTAGGAATATAAGCAAAGTACAGGTTCATAGCATGGTTTTTACTGATTTCCTTCTTGTCAGCGAGTGCTGAGTTAAAGAACATGGTAAAGTAAATATTGAAGTAAATGTTAAAGTTAACGTTAAAGTAAATTATATGTCTGCACGCCTTTAGGCGCATTGAGCAAACAATGCTAGTTCCATAATTTTAAAGATGAGTCGACATTCTGTGGTTAACGTGGTCAATATCAACCAAGCGCTGTTACTTCCCTTGACATTTCCTTATAACTATTTTTAACTGAGTCGACCTTGGATCCCATATCAATTACAAATTCGATCCGCTTACAACCAATCATCCGGGCAAGCGTACTGTAGTATTACACCTGGGCTGCCACAGGGATCTGTCATGTCCTCAGTGCTCTTTAATGTATACACCAGCAAAGTCGCAGCAATTTAGACACCAGGAATTGGTAGAAAATAGCAATTTGCAGATGCTGTGCTGGTGTACAGACAATGAACAGCCAGGGAGTGTTTGGCTGAAGACTTACAGATGTCAGTAATCAGAGTGGAGGAGTGGTGCAGGGACGAGGGGTCCCTTAAAAACCCTGACAAGGCATCGGTTGTGAGATATTCCCTAGATAACCTTGAAAGCAGTTGGTCCATGTATTATATTGGATACATGTCCTCTTAGTAGAGATAGTAAATTGAAGTACTTGGGAATCACCTTTGACAGGTGTATGTCTTTTAATGATCATGTGGAGGCTTTGGTAGTAAAGGCTGGTAAGGGACTTAATGCATTGCGGGCGATGGCAGCAACCAGGGTATAGCGGGGGATGCTTTACAGGCTCTTTCAGCAGTTAATAATTTCAATCGAGTATGGTTTGGGGCTGCTGACAGTATCAAAGAGCCAGCTTGAAAGGTTGGAGCGCATACAGAATGCTGCCATGCGGGTTATCCTGGGGTGTACAAAAGACATACCAATTATTTGCATGAAGTATATCCTTGCGCCACCAACAATGGCGGACAGTTATAAAGCCAAATGGTATTTGAGAGTTGCTACAGATAGGTATCACACCCTGCATGAAGCCGTAAATATGGTCAAGGGAAATAGACTGAGACGAGGCAGATCCTGGGTGGAACGGGCGGATATAACTATACGCAAAGTGTGTGATATAAAGATCATCAATATGGGGGAAAAGTGGGTTAAAGTACCGGAAGACAAGTCAGTCTGGCACAATGTAATAGTATCCCTGGGTCGTGAATGCAGGGAATGGGCAGCAGGCTTCACAGAGTTTGAGGTTCAACAACTGATCCAGAGCAACAACATCAAGGTGACGCGGAGATCTACACCGATGGGTCAGTAGTGAGAAACAGATGTGGTGGTTGGGGTTTCACCGCGAAAGCTAATGGAAGTTGCTTCAAAAAGGATAATCTGATATAATAGACTCCGACCTCCAGCATGTGAAGTGAGGTATGAAGCAGTAACAGCGGCCTTCTGATCGTTAGAGGGGACCACTGCAACACACATTGCCTTCATTGCGGACTTAAGGAGTATCCTTAGTAAGATGGAGAAAGGAATTTTTCGTATGGAATGGTTTTCCTCTCTTCAGAGGTAACATGTTAGAACGCTATAAATTTTTTGCCTTGGCCCCGCGGGGGTGTCGAGGAATTATAAGGAAATAGGCTGGCAGGGAATGCACCTATGGACAATGGAGAGGTGGTCGAGCGCCGGTGGAACAAGTTGGAGAAGACCTGGGAATAGATTGAGAAACCGTATGTGGAAAGAATGATATTGCGGAGGGTCGGAAGAGGTGCAGGAAGTATCTCAAAACTGAGAGGGAAGACCAGGAGAACCTTCAATCAGATAGTGGTATGACTCGTCGCTGGCTGTTGAAAGAGAGAAAAGAGCGCGTATTGGAATGTCCTGAGTGTAGTAATGTCGTTTCTTAGCTCAGCTCAATTCAACTCTTGTTAGTTGTCACTAAGTTTATTTCTTCTCATAACGCGCCCAAAACCTGCCTCATTCAATTATTCAGTAGCATGTCCTTTACAGAACCTTGCTCCCATAACAACCTTCCGGAAAACCTCTCGATCATAAGCAAGATGTCCCGCGTCCGATACACCCATCTGGAGATCATCCGCCACATCCTGCACCCATCTTCTCTTTGGCCTTCCTCTTCCTCTCTTCCCAGGCATATACCCCTCCATTATTGTTCAATTTTCTTTGTTTTATCGCCTTTAATAGCCAACCTTCCTCAATATTCAGCTCTTGAAGTATTGCTGCAATTGTTCTTTTCTTCACCCAAGATATTCTTAGAACTCGTCTATAACATTTATATTCAAAGGCGTTTATGCGCTGTCCAGCTTGTTTTGTAAGTGTCCATTTGTTTTTGCAATGTTAAGATACAAGTTGTGGTTTTCACTATTCAATTGGGATGAGGCTATTAGGTTTTCTATACCAGTCTGTGTTGTGGATAGCAATACTGTATCATCAGCAACCGAATCTCTGGTATGTCAAGATCACCGATATTTAGGGTATCATATAGCTCCCTATTTATATCATCTCTTACATTTCTCATTATATTTTCGGCGTACAGGTTAAACAAATAGGGGGCCAGCACACATCCCTGACGGACTCCTTGCTTGATGTCAAACCAATCTGATGTCTCGCCATCTATTCTAACCGCTGCTTGTTGGTCTAGATAGAGCATTCTTATGAGTTGTATTACATGTGGTGGAAAGCCCATATTCCTCATGATTTCCCAAAGTTTCTGATGTTGTACACAGTCAAATGCCTTTGAATAATCCACAGGGACGCAGAGGTGTTTCCAAGGCACCAGGGCCGGGTTATATACTGGCCAAGACCTATTGACGCGTCCTCGTCGAGCGTCCTGGGCAACAGGTCCCTTCGGGGTCCTGGCTAAAGTCAGTAGGATCGCCGATTCCTCCGAAGTCGGAGAGTGTCTGCCTGTACGGCGAGGAACCACCAGTCTGCACACCAATAAGCCAGACATGGGACAACGGATACTCACGCAAACCTCAGGTCCTGTATGACACCACACTGATGTTGGACAACAGGATGTCTTCATCCGACATACAGGACTTCGCGATGGAGCTCAAGCCAACGAACAGAAGCAAGCAAGCAAGCAATAATCCACAAAACATGAGAATAGGTTTACATTACATTCTCTGCACTTCTCTATTATTAAACGCATATTGAGAATGTGATCTCTTCCTTGTCTAAATCCAGTTTGAACCACGTTAATTTCTTCTTCCATTTTCTTACGAAGTCTTCCCATTATGATTTTAGTAGAATTTTACTTGCATGACTGATCAGGGCAACAGTTCTATAGCTGGTGCATAATTTTAGGTTGCCCTTTTTTTGGTATTGGAATGAAGATAGTTCTCTTCCAATCTTTTAGCCATATACCATATTTCCATTTCTTTTTACATAATGCGTGATAGATTTGTATGCTTTCTTCTCCTCCCGCTTTAATTAGTTCAGCTGGTATCTCATCACATCCAGGTGATTTACCATTCTTCAGGTTCTTTATTGCTCATGCAATTTCATCTAATGCGGGTTCAGGTTCTGTCTCTGCTGTCATTGTCTCATGTATCTCATTCATATCCTCACTGTCACTCATATTAAACATTCCACTGCAATACTCCTGCCATCTTTCTAGAATTAGTCTAGATTCTGTTAAGGTATTTCCCATCTTGTCGCAGATAACATTCATTTGAGGTTGAACATTTCTTGTCAATAACTTCATTTCTTTGAAATTTCGTAATCTCTTCCAGTCATGATATTGCTCTATTCTGGTACAGCAATCTTGTATATATTGATTTTTGTCCTTTCTCGTGTTCTTTCTTATTTCTCGAGTTAAAGGTTTATAATTCATCCTGCTGTTATCGGATTCACCTCCCTTCTGTTTCAGTTCCCTTCGTTGTTTTATTAATTCTAACGTGTCTGGTGTAATCCATGGCTTAAGTTGCTTTTTCTTGGTCGGAATTAAATCTTTAGCTGCAGTTATCAAGATATCTCTAGCTTGTACTGCCAGTTCATCGGGTGTCATTTCCTCTTGTACAGACATCAAGACCCCAAAACGATTCCTACCTTATACAGTGTATGCATCTGGTATTTTATTGAGATCAAAACGAAGTGGCTTTGGTCCTTGGGTAAGCTTTTTGAGTTTTAATTTCAGATCTGCTTCTAACAACTGATGATCTGTATCACAGTCTGCACTTCGTAGGGGTTTTGCAGATGTTATGCTTGATCTCCATCCTTGACGAAAACACAAGAAATATATTCTATACTTCCCATTTACAAAAACACATTGATTATTGCTCCACAATCTGGGATAGATGCTTCAAATCAATAACACAAAACGCCTATATTCATTCCAGAAAAGGGCAGTGCGTTTAATTATTGGTGAAAAGCTTACCGACAATTCTAACCTACATAAACGTCTTCGGTTACTGCCACTCCACAAACGCCTACTTTTTAATAAAGCCTAACTAATTCACAAAATCCTATTTCAAAATTCTCCAAGCTACCTTTGGCCATTGTTTAAATATAACGCAAGACATAGCGAACGACTAAATATACTTCATGTCCCTAAACCTAGAATAATAGACTTATGTAAAACAAGCTTAGGATACTGTGGCGCTCAGTTGTGGAACAATCTTCCACAAGAAATCAAAGACACCACCAATCATTATACTTACATTCGCAAACTGTTTGAACACTACCTGAGTACGGACTATATTCCCCCATAAACAAAACAAAAAAGACAATAATAATGGTAAATTATCTCAAACGACAAGTAGCCAAAAAAGCATTCCCATATGTATGGCACGTTACACCTTCCTTAGATATTTATAATGCCCATGTTAAACATTGCCTCAGTGGGTCATTTGTTATTGATTATTTTTCATCCGTTTTAATGCTATTGTTCTTTTGTTGTCAAAATTTGCTTCATAAGTGATGTTGAATGAAAGAATGTACGAGAGGAAATAGAGAAGAAGGGCAGAATGTCAGACGGGCCTGTGTGCCCAATTCTTAACGCTTTGAAAATAAAGACTTTCATTCTTTCGTTCGTTCGTTCTTCTTTGTATTAAAATATAATCTATCAGATTTTCGGTAATATTGCCTACCTTTAAATTCTCTAATCAGTTTTCGATTTTCATGTCTTTCTTATAGAGCTGGCTCATAGTTTGTTTTTTGTTTTTATCTGACCATGGTATTCTAGTAGCCGGCTTCGTGGCTTAGAGGTTATGACTTTTCTCCGTAATCTCGTATACTCTCGTCGGTAACGTGATGACGGTGAGAATCGCATCGGTAACTTACGGGGTATGTGAGCCTGCCGCTCAGAAAGCAATGGCAAACTACTGAGCGTAATCTTGCCAAGAAATCAACATACAGCTGAAAGATGCTGGTGTTAACAGCGATGTCCTGTAAAGGATATGCAAAA
Organism: Cepaea hortensis; assembly: GCA_963921405.1. Taxonomy (NCBI): domain Eukaryota; kingdom Metazoa; phylum Mollusca; class Gastropoda; order Stylommatophora; family Helicidae; genus Cepaea; species Cepaea hortensis. The sequence goes on from OY992893.1 coordinate 74,612,822, forward strand.
AAAAAAAAAAATGGTATTCTTTGCATTTACAGCAGAAAACATATTCCCGCAGTCATCGGATATTTCTCAGCGTGTCTGCTTATTGTCCTAGTTTCACATCCATATAAAAGTAATGGTTCTATGCAGTACTTAAACAGATTTTTCTCGATGCAGATGACATCTTGTTTTTCGTCAGTATGTATTCCACCTCGCTAAATGCTGCTTTTGCCATAGCGGTTCCCGTTCTAATCTGTTCAGGTCACTTCCCATCAGGTGTTATGATTGCTTCGAGATAGTTGTACGGGTTCATTTATTTAAGAATATGCTGGATTTATAGAAGACAATTATTCATTATTAATCACATTCCAAGACTTCTGATTTATTCGGGATTGCAATAAATATAGATGCACATAATTAAGGAGGTATATCTCCCGGATCATATATTGTATTCAGTAGTCTGGTGACTTGATCTATTCCATATCTGTCTAAGGCAATGATCATTTCTGTTGTTATATTGTCTGGACCCGAGGTCGTGCCAACCTTCACATGCACAACTTTCTGAGTTTCTATCTTCAAAATGAGTCGTCCTTCATTATTATATGAAATATCACTGTTCATCTTAAAACCGTTATACATGTATTTCACATACCGTAGGATTCTGCTTTCTTTGGATTTCTTTGGAAGCAACCCGTTGAAGTGTGTGTTCTTTTCCTAGTAATAACATTAATTTTCATGTGTACTAATTTGGTATTCCGGGTGTTATGTCAGTTTTCAATTTCTCTTCAATTTTCTCTAAATTACGCTTTTATTGCTTCTTTGCTTAATTTCCAAATTTCTCGGTGAATCGCTTCATATTTTTCCTGATTAGTTTTGTTATTTCTTTCCATACCCATCGGCTCGACGCTCTATAGAGAAGCAGACCGGAATCTGACAGTGCAGGGGATGGCTCGCACTAAAATCGCCGCTGAAAGACACGCCATGTATGCAGCCGGAAGAAGAAGGCAGAGGCTAGGAAGGCCGCTAGGGCTGCTGAACCTGTGGAGACACACAGCATTCCAACTTCTATACCAGCTGAAGCTGTTCCGGTCACTGAACCGACATCAGAGACTACAACTGAAGCCAGCAGCAGCGGAGAAGACCACAACAACACCAATGAGAAGCAGCCAAGCAGCTCAACAAAGGCATCCACACAGGAGGAAACCACAACCGAGGACTTCGCCAGCAAAATTGGGCTGAAACAAACCAGCGTCGGGGAGGCTACAAACAGACAAGATACTGGTTCCAAATGTTGCTGTATGTAGCCGGGGCACAGTGTTGGGGTGAGCGCCCAACATTGCTTAAATACCATAATGGCTCGTGAATACATAACCTATGCAGCAAAAGTCCAACTCCTGGCCTTCACGTGGCGGAACTGTTTCTACTAACAGGAGAAGGGGCGACGGCGAGTATCTTGCGCCGGAAAATAACCAGTGTGCTCTAGATGTGTATACACATACATGCATGTGCAGACACGTATGTGCGTGTGTACACATCTAAACTCGAGTGAGACCACAGTCTGCTCCAGCAAAAAAAAGGTGCTGAAGACGGAGGCAACCAGCCAGGAGGCGCACCACAGAAATCAGGATGCCACGCAATTACACAAAATGGAATATGTCGACTACTGCTAAAAGTTATGGTGCTCGCCCTGCTTTGGACCCCAGGCAGGTACAATGCCGGGCCCTATGTCTCGAAAGGGTCCAACCCCAACTACTGGAGGTCCTTCTCAGATGTCCTGTGGAGCCAGGGGACATGAGAATAGAACGGCTGGCTATACTAAACAAAGACTTAAAATAATGCACTGGAATGCGGAGGGAGTTAGCAACAAAAAAATAGAATTAGAAAACATCCTGGACCAAGAAAAAGTAAGCATATGTTGCTTGCAAGAAACTCACCTCAACGAAAATATAGCCTTCAACATCAGAGGCTACCAGTGTTACCGATCTGACCGAAAGGACAGGCGAAAAGATGGGATACTTACCTTTGTAAAAAATAACATCACTGCTTCCCAAATCGAAGTCTATATGGAAGGGGCTGAGTATCAGACACTTAAACTTAAAACAGGCTATACAGACCTACATCTGATCAATTACTACTGTCCAAGTGACCGCCCACAGGCACTGGACACACTACCATTAACAGAAAAAATTATTGTGTGTGCTGATTTCAACTGCCACTCGCAGAGTTGGGGCTATGATCACATGGACCAGAGAAGAGAGAGACTAAAAGACTGGCAGGATGAGAATAGATTCATCTTGGTTAACAAGCCGTCCGACCCACATACTTTCTACTCGAGATCATGGCACTCTACAACTACACCTGACCTGGCTTTTCATTCACCAGACCTGGAGTAGAACATTACACGAATTGTTGGGAAACAACTTGGTGGCAGTGACCATCGGCCAATCTTTCTAACTGTAGAAAATGAGCTTGTAAGTGAAAGCAGCACCCTCTCGAGGTGGAACTACAAGAAAGCAGAATGGGCAATGTACAATAATCACACCAGCTTACTGGTTAGAAACCTGAACACTGAGAAAGACATAAATAAAGTAGTTGAAGAGTTTGGGAAATGCATACTACAGGCAGCGCGAGAAACAGTACCAAGAGGAGCCCGTACACAATACAAACCCTACTGGAGTAGTGAACTGGAACAGTTGCATAATGATGTGGAAGTATGTAGAAAGCAAGCAGAGGTCACACCCAGCCAAGAGCACCACAATAAATTCCAGCATACAAAAGCCAAATTTCAAAGGGCCAAGCTGCAGGCTAGACGGAAAAGCTGGCAGGAAAAAACAGAATCTCTGAACTTTGAAAGAGACACAAGGAAATTGTGGAAGCTAATAAAACAACTTAACGATGAGGGCACAGGGAGAAACTCAACAATTGCACTACATAAAGATGGAAACATCTTAACAAGAAAGCAAGCAGCTGACCATTTTGCGGACTCATTCGCACAAGATAATAATATCAAAATTATTCCACAGAAACAACAAGAGATTCGAGAGAAACAGCAACATACGGGACAGAAGGAAATAGTACATGAGGTTCTGGAGGCACCCATCACAATCAGCGAACTAGAGCTAGCCATATCAAAACTGAAAATGAGAAAGTCACCAGTAGCTTATGGTATCTCCAATGAAATTATCAGGAACCTAGGAACAGAGGCCAAAGCAAAGCTGTTGCAGATCTTTAATAACAGTTAGGCCTTAGGCAGTGTTCCACAAGCCTGGAGAGAAGCAATCATGATACCCCTCCTAAAATCAGGGAAAGATAGTTCCATTGCTTCTAGCTACAGACCAATTAGCCTCACCAGCTGTCTCTGCAAAACACTGGAGCGCATCATCAATCACAGACTGCAGTGGTACATTAAAAGTAAAAACATCCTTGTGCCACAGCAGGCTGGCTTTAGGCAGTGCTACTCTACGGAAGATCAGACAACCCACCTCTCTTAAGAAATTGAGGATGCATTCCAAGAGAAGAAGCTGGTGCTTGCGGCATGGATAGATTTGAAGAAAGCCTTTGACAAAGTCTGGAAAGAAGGTCTGATGAATAAACTGAAAAACTGCAAAGTAAATGGAAGAATGTACAAATGGGTGAAAGCATACTTGCACAACAGAAGAGCCCGAGTACAGATAGACGGACTAAAGAGCATGAAAGTACTACTGCGTCACGGTGTTCCCCAGTGCGGAGTCTTGTCCCCCACACTTTTTCTAATCTTCATCAATGATCTCGTTGCTAATCTACCTCATAGAATTAAAGCGGCAATGTACGCCGATGACCTGGTTCTATGGAGCACAAATGAACATGCATCAGTGGCCACCAGATTACTACAAAGAGCTGTAGATACATTTGTTGCATGGGCAAATAGATGGTGTGTCAGCATAATCACTGACAAGTGCAGCACCACCCTATTTACCCTCTCTCCAAAACAAAAGGCAGGGACCATCCAGATAAATGGAACACCCCTAAGAGAAGATAAAGAACCAACATACCTTGGAGTAACATTTGATGGCAGGCTGACATGGAGAAAGCACATCAACAAAGCAGTAGCAAAAGCCAAAAGGAAAATAGCCATCCTGAGAAAGCTAAGTGGAACCACATGGCGAGCCAGTGGGAAAATACTCAGCAAAGTTTATCAACAGAGCATACGACCACACCTGGAATACGGGTCAACTGTGTGGTGTTCGGCATCAAAAAACGACACTACAAGAGCTGGACAAAGTGCAAAATCAAGCACTTAGAGTCACCACAGGAGGGATGAGATCAACCCCTATAGTGGAAATGGAGAAGATGGGGAGGACACAAGCACTGAGTGAGCGCAGAGATACGAAAACGCTAATACAAGCAGAAAAGTTCCTCAGCTTGCCAGGCCACCCTATGAAGAACAGATTTGAAAACATAGCTATGGGGCGGTTGAAAGGAAGTAGTTTTATCCACCAGGCCAAACGACTCTGCAGAGAAACCACCGATCTGCCCACAGTTGGTATCCCCCTAACAACTATTCCAGAGCGAACTCCATGGAAAAATGAGCATAGACTATCATTACAAATCCAGACAAAAATGTGAGGAATATTTGACAAGGAAGAACAGAACAGTGTGCAGCGCAGAACAGCCACTCTCAGCTTCCTTGATGAAGTATACCCACAGGACCTCTGGATCCGAGTCTACACAGATGGGTCAGCACAAAATGCTGTTCGAAATGGAGGAGCGGGAGTGTACATAGAATACCAAAATAACACTAGGGACACAGCTAGTGTACCGACAGGAAAGTACTGCCATAACTACGATGCTGAAATTGAGGCAATCAAGATAGCAACAGAGAAATTACTAAATACCAGCAATGGTACACAACCTGTGGTGATATTGACAGATGCAAAATCAGTACTCGAGGCGCTCCTGTCTGGGAAATTGCCAGTACTAAGGACACTACTTTCTGAACTTAGCAGTCAGCATAAGGTCACCATACAGTGGATACCATCCCACTGTGGAGTACCCGGAAACGACAGAGCTGATCAATTGGCTAAGGAAGGAGCCAAAGAAGAACAGCCTGATGTGCCCGTTACATACCACCAAAGAAAAGAATGATCAAATCAGTCAGAAAGCCACCAACACCTGCTCACGATGACTACGACGTTATGGATAGACCAGAACAAGTCATCATTCTGCGCCTCAGAACAGGGCACAATAGATTACGCAACCACATGTATACAAAACTCAAGATTGGTGAAACAGCCATGTGCACATGTGGATTGGCGTCGCAGACATCAGAGCACATACTCCAAGACTGCCCAGAATATAACATATCTAGGCAAACCTTCTGGCCTAGAGAGACGACAGTGGAAGATAAACTCTATGGACCGCTGTGTGAACTGAAAAAGACAGTTCAATTCATACAAGAGACAACATTGCAGTTATAGACATATTTCAAGCGAACGAAAGAAGAAGAAGAAGAAGAAGACAAGATACTGAATCTGTTGGAGAACGAGCTGGAAAGACACAGCATCGCCCAGCTGCGCAAGACACCTGATAGTATAGTGGTCTCCATTAACAAGAACTCCAAGACCACCACACTAATGAATATGATATCACAACAAGAGAAAGTCGACAGCAAACTCCCCCACGACATATCAGTGGAAACCACTCGACACCGTACTATCAAACACGATGGGTCATCAGCCGTATTAAAACCCATCTCACAAATGATCAGATCATGGAGATGCTGTCGAGAGAGAACTCACCACTAAACACTACCAGTGCAGAGAGGATAATCGGGAGGAACAACACCTCTTCCATAGTCTTCATCAACACATCGGAGGACCGTATGATCCCTCAAATAGACAGATGGAACAAAAGAGAACAATCTCCAGAGCACTACATACCTATAGAGTCCTGCAGCGCTCTATGTGCCAGAAGATGTAGCACACTCGTGTCACGTGCAACAGTGAGGTAGAGGTCTGTAGATACTGCTCAGGACCCCACCTACACAGTCAGTGCCCTCAAGCTAAGATCGACACGGATTTCAGGAGGCCGAACCCAAACAGAAAGTGCGCCAACTGCTTCGGCAATCACGGCGACAGGTACCTCGGCTACCCCTGCCACCAAGACAGCAAGGAAGCCATAAAGATCACCATCAAAACCAATCTACCTTATAAAGAGGCTAGGAGGCAGTACGAGGCTACCACACGTCTAACGAGGAGCGACAAGACACATTTGGAAGGCCAACTCATATGTGTGTGTGTGTGCGTGCGTGCGTGCGTGCGTGCGTGCGTGCGTGCGTGTGTGCGTGTGTGCGTGTGTGCGTGTGTGTGTGTGTGTGCGCGTGTGTGTGTGTGTGTGTGTGTGTGTGTGTGTGTGTGTGTGTGTGTGTGTGTGTGTGTGTGTAAAAAAATGTCTGACTAGGAACTAGTAGAATAGGAACTATTGTTGACGACTCATCACAATCATAAGGGCGAGGCGAAAGGCAAGCATAAGACATATTAACGAAGTAGTCGAATAGAGAAATTAGCCTGCAGTGAGAAAATAAACAACAGGCGAGACATAGGAAGACAGAAGACGATAGTGTTGAAGCTGAATTACTTAGTCATGTAAACAACAACACACCATTAATTGACAGCGAGGCCTCGAGAGTGATGACCATCGTTTTCTGCTGTAGACATGGCACCTGTAGAAGAACATACAATTTAGCAATAAACTCACCACCAAGCCCTCTCCCCCATCCAGACACAATAGACCTGTCTCCGTCATTGACAGCGTGTCCAGCATCAGGCAGGCAGGCGGGTTGGACATAATCATTGAAGCTGATGCCTTGTCCATTAGCTGACGGTCTGATCTTGATCAAAGCAATGTCGTTTAAATGTTGTGGTAGTCCTGATAAACAAGAAAAGTTTGTTGCATGTTTTATTACAGGATGCTGCAATCAACCCCTCGCATGTAATGGATGTTTGTGATTTAGGGTTAGTAGTTTTCCATTGCATTCTGAACGGCGGAAACATCATACCATCGAAATCAACACAAGTGATCTACATTAAACTCTCCGTGGGTTGATTCCGAACCCTCGATTCTGTATGTCGGGAAATTGTAATGCGAAGTTTCACAATCCCCCTAACCACAGGCGCCTCATAGATGTAAATGGTTACTTAATTAATTGTGGTTATTACAGCCTTTTTCAAATACATATTCACGTGTGCAAAATTATCTCGAAAGCAAAATTATTCTTTGATTTAGTGCGCTTAAAATATAGAGGTCACCGCGTGTTGCCGAAACACTAGGGGGAGCAAAGAATTGTAACACTGTAACATATTGTGCATGTCATAAGAGGCAGTGGGACGCAGAGGTGTTTCCAAGGCACCAGGGCCGGGTTATATACTGGCCAAGACCTATTGACGCGTCCTCGCCGAGCGTCCTGGGCAACAGGTCCCTTCGGGGTCCTGGCTGAAGTCAATAGGATCGCCGATTCCTCCGAAGTCGGAGAGTGTCTGCCTGTATGGCGAGGAACCACCAGTCTGCACACCAATAAGCCAGACATGGGACAACGGATACTCACGCAAACCTCAGGTCCTGTATGACATCACACTGATGTTGGACAACAGGATGCCTTCATCCGATATACAGGACTTCGCGTTGGAGCTCAAGCCAACGAACACAAGCAAGCAAGCATAAGAGGCAGTAAGGAAGCTCCGCATGAAGTGAACTTATAGGACTCTAATGACAAGCAGAGATTATGAACACTGCAACCTATCACGCATGTCGTGAAAGTCGACGAAGGGAGATCCTCAATGTGGTACCGGAACCAGCAAGAAAAGCAAAGAATAATAACACTGCTTCCTATCAGTAAGAGGCGACCAAGAAAGTGTAATACTTAGGGCTGGCTACCAGATCACATAAAAATATTCAGCCACAAAATCCAACCAAGAAAATGTTGCAGAAAGAAAACATAATTACTCACCCAATCTAGAGGAAAGGAATCACTTCTAGAAGAGCTGCGGAGAAAGCCGGAAGGAATTCAAGCGGAGGTAAAGATAAAGTGAGGTGAAGATGAGGAAAGGAGTAAGGAGACGTGGAAGGTGAAAAGAAAGAAGAAGACAAAGGTGTTTTACGGTAGTTTCTGATACTTATTTTAGGCACTGTTGACCTGCAAGTCCAGGCCAATAATTAAAAATATAAGTTAGCATTAAAATGTTATATGTGATATTATTTACTTTCTCAAAATATATGCCATTCTTTTATAGTCAGTGTTTTCTCTTTTAGCTCTCTCTCTCTCTCTCTCTCTCTCTCTCTCTCTCTCTCGCTCGCTCGCTTGCTCTCTCTCTCTCTCTCTCTCTCTCTCTCTCTCTCTCTCTCTCTCTCTCTCCTTTAGTTGTGTAATACTCCTTTGACCAATTGTATGATTATAGAGCAGTACAGTGCATGAAAACAGGTCTAATGAGAGAGGATCGCATTTATACAGTAAAGTAATATCAGTATACAATGCCTTAGTAAATTGCTGTAAATTTAAAAGCAGGTTAGAAATATAAATCTTCCTCACTGTGCAACAGAAGATCATTAGGTAAATTGTATTGAAAACTTCTAAAACTATTTGTTATCTTTGTCAAGAATGGTGGTTATTGGGGTATAAGAAGGAAAGTTTACAATTGCTCGAACAAAGGAATAAACAAAACTAAACATTATTAGGCAGTGTGTTATTGATGCCTGCGCAAAATAAAAGGAAAAATATGGTATGGTAAAATCACCCAGGTAGAGCTCACGGTGAGAACTAGACTAATGTCACTGAACCCAGATGTGAAGAAATGACGCTGACGAGGGAAAGATCATGCACTGATAAAACTCGAGATTAGTATGAGTAGAAAAGAATTTGTCTGAAATCCACAGAGCAAAAGAAACAGAGGAAGACATAAACACTCACGGAGAAGAGAAGTAGAAACATAAATTAGTATAGGAAAGTCATGCACAGAGATGTATAGGATTGCTAAAAATCGGAAGACTTTGAGTAAATTGGTTAAGGGTGGATACCCTAATGGGGGATAGAGGTCAAACGTAGGAGTAGAATAATTAGTTTGATTCTTGGCTAAATTATCAACAGCAATTGGGTAGGCTCAAAAGATGTTAAACATAGACGGGACATAGCAATAATTTAGTTTAGTTTAGTCGACGGATCAACATCACGACACACGGGTGTAACCCATAAGTGCTCCGTCCTACTCCTAACTCAAGCCTGAGTCCGGAGAATCTCAGTACAGTGCACGAACTCCGTATCACCGGCGAGGATCCTAAAATACTTTGGGTAGATTTTTAACTCGAAATTTTGCCCGGGCAGCACCGTTAGGCTTTCTTTTTCGATTCCCAACTGTCAAGATATTTTTTACGTGCGCAGTAATACACACGGGCTTCCGATCTCACCACCCAGGGACCAGGGGAAATATTGTTACTAGAAGACCACGTGAATAAATCCCGGCCCTCACCGGGCCTTGAACCCGGGACCTCCAGCACTCGAGGCAGACACCATACCTCGAGACCACCCTCCCCCCCCCCCTCCAAAGCAATGTAGAGGTTAAACGACTTTAAGTGAGCATAGTGCAACGCCAGACAACACTTATCTTTCCTGTGGGAAAATACGGATGTAAGTCATGGACTATCTCTCTACAACACATAAGGAAAACAAGATACAGAACTCAAGATAAGTCCTTTACTCCTTATTTGGATCGCTGCAGCCCTCTTCCAACGAAAAGTAGTTTTTAGATGTGGCAGTTAGACTTCGGAAACAACAACAATATAGCCTGGCCTACCAGAGGGATCACCATTATCTCCGGTGCTGTTCAACGCCTACACTGTGAGAATCACCAACGGGCAGATCAATGGACCGGGGATGACATTGCCATATGCCGACGATGTTTTAGTGTATCGTCAGAGTAGGGATAGAGATCAGGTTGCTGTGGAACTACAAACCGAACTCAATCGCTTAAGTACTTGGTGTGTTGAAGCTGGCACAATGGTCAACCCAACAAAGGCAACAGTGACATGGTTCTCGTTGAATAATCATATTGTCAACACACCAACACCAACTGTACATCTGTGTTCAGAGACTTTGGAAAGAACGCAGTCAATGAATTACCTGGGGATACGATTTGATCGAAGCCTTTCTTATAAAGAGCACATAGACCAGGTGATAACAAAGGCCAAGCGGGGTTTGGCTGCGATGCGGGTGATGGCGGCAGCAAACTGTGGGCAGCGCCATCTATGTCTTCTATACGAGAGGCTGGTCATGTCTTTTTTGGAGTATGCAATGGCGATCCTGACTCTCATCCATAAGCAGATAGAAAGGATGGAAAGGATACAGAACGAAGCTATGCGCATTATTCTTGGATGTACAAGAGATACAGCGTGTAGGGCGATGCGCTACATTCTTGATTTTCCAACCATTGAAGACAGAATACAAATTTGCAGAGCACGTGCCTGCCTCAGAGTTATCGCAAACTCACAACATTCACTGCATAATGAAACTATGAAGGTGAAGGGCAGCAGATTAAAAAGAGGAAGGTCGTGGATGGGTCAAGCTGAAGATATTCTTCAACAGGTGTGTTCACTTGAGGACTTAGAACCTGGCTAGGAGTGGATACAAGTGCCAACTGATTTCTGTACGTCCTTTTCAGTTTGCATCCAACTAGACAGAAAATGCAGACAAGAAAATCCAGCTGCTGTGGAGGCGGAAGTACAAGCGTTGATTTTCGAGAATTCGTTAGACGGTGATGCTGTCATTTACACAGATGGGTCGGTCGTCCGACGCATGAGAAGCTCATAGGCCTTTACGGCTCAGGCTTGAGGGAGAATTGTGAAGGAGAACTTTGGTGCTTTTGTTGAGACCACAAGTAGCCTGACTATGGAAGTCATGGCAGCAAGTAAATCAATAACATGGCTCGAGACACAGACATTCACTAGGGCATGTTTCCTTAGCGACTCAATGAGCATGTTCAATAGTATAGAAATTGAGTGATCCGAAGAGAGTGATTGCTGTCTCTGGAGCGGTCTCTGCTGACAAAGATTAGTTTCATCTTCGTGCCAGGGCATGCAGGAGTACAAGGAAATGAGCGGGCTGACAAGCTCCAATGTAAGGCTACTGTGGAGGGCGGACGCGCTATGGACCAGGATGACATTCTGAATGCTCTACGAGAATTAAGGCTTTAGCGAGAACCAGTTATGACTGTGAATCTACTCCATGATCAGACTGAGAGAACAGCAAATTAAAAGTGGTATGGCCAAACAAGAATACTACGCAGGAAGCCGCTACACGCTGCGGGATTTTCTGAGGAGGGGATCCGAGCATTTATGGACTGAATGGTTCGATGTGCAATGAGGATGATCTGTCCACTAACTAACTAACTAACATAAGGAAAAAAAGGGACTCTTGAAATAAAATATTTCCAAGACATTCCTAGACACCCCGGAATCAAAACGTAAAATACCGACATCCTACAAGATCTCAATATCCGAGGAGACAGGCTTGGGAACATAATCGTGTCTTGGAAACAGAACGACTTCGACTATATTACACTGTTAAGTTATTTAGACTGAACGATACTGGGAGAGTTGGCTCCAGGGAGAAAAGACAGGACTTGACCAGCACGAAGGTGGACACTGACATTGGGCCTCAACAATGAAGCTCGGGGATGACCAGACAAACACGCGAGTCTTTAGGGTGAGCCGTGATGAGCTCAGCCTTCTCTAATGGACCTGTTAGTTGAACACATGAAACATAATTCACTTCAGTATCACTACTAAACACTATCAAGTGGTGCCCATCGGGCGCTAGAGCGCAAATTATTCCTCCCCACGGCGCTTAACAGCAGAAGTGGAAGATGATGACTATGATGATGATGACTATGATGATGATGATCACTACTAAACATACCTGAATACAGTTCGTGAGAGATGTATTGCTGTATCGCGAATCGCTGTTCCCATCTGTCCTGGCTATGTCGATAGTGATTGCCAACGGTAATTACATACTCAGACACATGATGTTTTCTGAAAAAGTATGAAATCACTAGCTTTGTGATGAGGCAGAGATGGCCAAACAAATAATAAATAAACGCCGTTTTCTTCTTCTTCTTCTTCTTCTTCTTCTTCTTCTTCTTCTTCTTCTTCTTCTTCTTCTTCTTCTTCTTCTTCTTCTTCTTCTTCTTCTGCTGCTGCTGCTTTTTCTTCTTAATAGCATTCCGTATGTTATTTGTTTTGTTTGTGTATTTTTTGTTCACCCGCTTTGAAATCAAGTGTAATCCAAGCTGGACTGAATTGTGCATGTGGGATAGCTTTCTCTGCGCCCCTTGCCATCAAGTGAACCCATTCCGACTCATGAGGTACATGCAATGTATCTCTTAAGATCATCATCATCATCAAATGCAATACCAGCTGACGCAGGTTTTCATGTCTCTCCACATGTTTCGGTCTTTGTTGTTCTGGATCAACTCTGCTGCTAATATTCCCCCATGCCACCGTGCCAAACTATCCAGATCATTTCTCTTGGTCGGCCTCTCCCTCTTTTCCCTTCGATCTTTCTAGTGGTCACGATGTTCTCTAATGCCTCTCTTCTCGTCATATGACCAAAGTAATTTGTTTGTCTCTTTCTTATTGCTGTATATAATGTTCTAGTTGTTTTAGCCTCTTTAATGCAGTCGTTGTTAGTTACTCTGGAAGTCCGTGGAATTCGCAATATTCGTCTTAGGAATCACATCTCTGTTGATTCCAGATTCTTCCCAATGTGTTCATTTACATTCCAAGATCCACTGCCATACAGAAAAACAGGTTCCATCTAGCACTTTAGCACTCTCTTTCTTACATTCAATGATAGTAACTTATTGCATATGACACTTTTCGTTATAAATGCCCCTAGATATTTAAGAGTATCCACTTGGTTAAGCATTTTCCCTTCTATTTCCATTTAATATTTAGTTTATTTTTGTTGTGTCTTCTTGTTTCGTTTAGTTTACGATTTCTTCGGTCATCCATGTCGTACGATCTACTTTTTATTTTTATTTTGGGATAATAATTTTTGCAGCCAAACCGATCGAATTCTTCACCATTTCCCATTGATCATCCACATCTTAATCCACAAATAAGATTGTGACATTTCTTATGTCATCGGCCACGCAGCAACATAATAGATACAGTGGGAAAGCCGTTTAAGCTTGGCAATATATTACAGAAGGCCCATCTTTCGAAAGCTTAAAGTAGCCAAACTGCGGCTAAAAATAGAATTTGTCTCGAATGCCAGAAATTGGCAGCTGCGAACACTTGGACAGGGAATGTAATTTCTGACAGCAGAACCTTACCATCCCCACCCCTTTTCCGTATTTCCTCGAAAGACGGCACCTACCCCCATCAGAATTACGTCACTGTTCGAGCCAGAAAGGCTCAGCTCAGGGACGGATTCCATTGGTGCGGAGGGAAAACTCATATTAACATAATGTATGTTGATGGGGTGAGCTCATAAAATATCGGCAGGAGATTCCAATATTTGGGCGCAGTTGGCCGAGATGCTTCGTCAGGAAAGGACTGTGGTATAGTTCAGGAGATTTTGTAGATTTTAATTCTTGAAGACATTGGTAAGTTAGGTATCATGGTCAATAAACTTAGAGTAGTAGATATCATGCAGGTCTCCCTGGTGCAGGTGTTAATGATGTTGTTCGTAAGCCATATACTCTCGTACGAAACACAGCTGCGCGAAATTGGGCATCGAATCGAGTCGGTTACTTACGGGGGTGTGTGAGCCGGTCGTTCAGAAAGCAATGGCATACTACTGAACGTAAAACTTGTCGAGACATCAACAGCAGCTGAAAAATGCTGGTGTTGACTGCAATGTCCTGTAAAGGATATGAGAAAAAAAAAGTAGATATCATAGAATGGATCTAAAATCTATAGCAGAGCTTTCTTTGTGATAAGAGAAGTAGAGATTTACATCTGGGGAGATTCCCGGATGATATAATTGAATTTCCTCTGACTTAGAGAATGTATTTCTTTGTTTAGTTCATGTACATCCTGAGGGATGAACTGCTCATTTTCTCAGAATCTTCGTGTGTATCTCATGATGATTGGGAGACCTGCTACCGGGATTCTTGTTCTTGTTCTATCACTTATAATCTCTTTAAGGATGATACTTTTCTGAGATCTCACTTGGGATTTCTTTATGGGTGTTATTTTACAGAAATATCATTTATGATCTCTTGATTATATTACAATGAGAATATGTTCCTTTATGTATGCATTACAATATGGGGTGATTAATATTGATTTGCTCTGTTAATATAAATATGTGACATTCATATAATGGATTGTTATACACTCTTTTATCCTGGAGAAGAGGGGCAATGCCAGGACTGGGACATTGTCTCATGCTTGCTGTTAGCCAACCAGAATATCTTAGCACTAGGGCCTTGGGGCTCGATGATGATCCACCTGCTCAGCACCGGAGTTAGGGAAGCATATTTTGCCAAAATATGAGGTGAAGGCTTACATCGGATAAGGATGTGCGAAGAAGAGTCACGTCCACATGTTGGAGGATTATAAACACCCAGTTCGGGTCTGGCTAGCCCGCCCCTATGTAATAATTCCTTCAACTTCTCTCTCTCTCCCTCTCTCTCCCTCTCTCTCTCTCTCTCTCTCTCTCTTTCTCTCTCTCTCTCTCTCTCTATATATATATATATATATATATATATATATATATATATATATATATATATATATATATATATATATATATATATATATTCGTACGTGTTTTCAACAAGGAGTCGTGGATTTTTTTTTTGTTGGCTTACACTGGGGCATAGACATGTATGCTGAATGTGGTCATCGTGGAGAGTCAAAGTCATCAACAAAAGATTAATGGCTTCGTCTTGCTAATGATGGAAGCGAATAGTTCCAATGGACAACATTGACTCCTCCGATGTCACAACAACCACGACCCTATGAAAAGAAGCTAAGTATATGTAACCGTCTTGATTGCAGACAATGAACAGGACCTGCAAAATTTAGTAGATGCGATTGTTACACACGGTGAACAACTAGGGTTAGAATTAAATTGTAAAACGACACAGATTATGGTCGTCACTAGGAAGGACAAAATACCACAATGTAATATACAAGTAAATGGGAATATTCTTCAACAAGTGAGCAGGTACAATTATCTCGGAACAGTAATAACATCTGATGGGAGATGCCTTGAAGAGATTAGAACAAGAATCGCCATGGCAAAAGTAGCCTTTAGCAAGATGAAAAACATATTGACCAATAAAAAGATGTCAATTGAAACGAGAAAAAGAGTGTTGAGATGCTACATTGAACCTGTACTTTTGTATGGATGTGAAGCGTGGACAATGAGCAGTCAGGCTGAAAAACATCTGATGGCTGTAGAGATGTGGTTTCTGAGGAAAATGCAAAGAATACCATGGACAGCCAGAAAGACCAATGAACAAGTCCTTCAAGAAACAAATGAAGATCGTAAATTGATTAGAGAAATTAGACGTAGACAGTCAAAATCTTTTGGGCATGTTATGAGAAGAAATGGATTGGAGAATTTGGTGACAACTGGTAAGATCGAGGGGAACAGACCAAGGGGAAGACCTAGAAGCAAGTACCTGGATGGCTTGGCCTTGTGGCATGGTCGAGACAGAAACACGGAGCTGATCCACGACTCTGGTGATCGGGTGAGATGGCAGAACATGACTGCCCACGCTTACCGGCATGGCACATGATGGATGGATGGATATGTAACCGAGGGGAAAAGACAAGGGAATGACTGATGTTTCGTTTGCTACGGTGCTAAGAGGTAGAGAGTAACTCTGACTTCGTTGCGGCCAAAGAAGAGAAGTAGTAAAAACAAAAAGAGAGAGAACCTCACACCGCCCTCAACTGACAAAAAAGATATAGTAATGAGATAATAAGGTACGAGCTCTTGGACAGGGGCCTCAATTCAGTCAGACACTGTCATATTTGAGACCCAGACAGTGGATTAAGGTGTTAGATTGTGATAGAAATAGTGGTTGTAAAAACTAAAAGAGACTAAACAAACAAATCAGGAACATTACAAAAAGCTCTTTTATTTATTACTTCTAACAGAATATGTTGGATAACACATTACAATAACAGATACAACAGACAATTGTATATATCAAACAACAACGGTTGTTAAACCCTAACCATTTAACAGAACTTGAGACAACAGGGTACACCAAGTACCACAACACAGATTTTTCAAACAATAGCTGGTAAGACTGACACAATAAAGAACATTGACACAGACAACACTGCACAGTCAATAAGGCACTACAAAAATATAAGTTAGACAACCTAGATCCTAAGACGCGACATAAACAAAAGAGTTGTGACACTGTTTACAACGCCACCATGAACCCAGGCGTGCTGACACTAACTAGTCAGTAATTCAGTTTTACAAAGGCCTTAGTTGACCACACATCAGCTCTGGGACATTTTCCCACATCTCAATACTTAAAAACAAAGAAGACAGCACGTTTGTTTTCAACAACCGGCCCGGGCAAAATCAGACAAAGTTTTCACAAGTAACTTTGTTACCAGTGGTGTTTCCGGCACTGTCCAGATTTTTACCTTAAGGCAGGCAAAACCAAGATGCGTTGATTTGGCGCTGTCACATATAATAGCAATGGTCTCTTTATTATTATGGCCAACTGAAGTTAGATATCCAACAAGAGTATCCAACTCTTTAGACTCATGACCTCATGAACTTTATTTTCTATACAGTTCAAGACGTTAAACGTGACTTTGTATGCTGTTTTTAAGAGAAATCACTGACATTTAAATATCTACCACTGTGATTGATGTAAGATTTTAGCAACTAACTTGTGTTTGAACAATAGTGATTTAGATAACCCTTTGCTGGTACTCTGGAACATTTTGGTGATACCCTGAGATAATTAGTGGTCGTTTTATGTCTTATTTGAGCGTTATTTTGGAGTGTGTAATTTCTGAGATATCAACATGTGCATACATATCTCCTATTCTCCTTTGTTATTTATTATAATGTTATAAGATACAACACGGATTTGTTTATTTACTTGTTAATTTGTGTTTAAGCTTCGATGTGTGTTCACATTAATAATATTCATCGAGTGACATCATCACTATAGAGCAGAATGTGGCAGGATAATCACACGGACATTCAGTTTACCAAGAGTGAGTGTTCTCCTCTCTGAAGTTCGGTAGCTCTCCTGTGCTCTACTGGCCATCTGTTAGGAAACCTTACCTTATAAACTGTCTCCACCCCTAGGAAGTCATATCGAGCCATTTCAGGATTTCTCATAACAGTTGGCTATTCGGATTTGAGGATTCATCTCCCATTTCTTTTTACCATAAGACACAGATCTCTAAATCAGACAATATATCAATTATGTTCTCAACTTCTATATTGAAGCTTTCCTGTATTTCCTTTTCCGTTTTTAATTTACACAGATCATATTTAGTGTTTCCTGGTGTATAGTTAACTTTCTTTGACTATACCTTAAAAGTTAGTTAGTTAGTTAGTTAGTTAGTTAGTTAGTTAGTTAGTTAGTTAGTTAGTTAGTTAGTTAGTTAGTTAGTTAGTTAGTTAGTTAGTTAGTTAGTTAGTTGGTTGGTTGGTTGGTTGGTTGGTTGGTTGGTTGGTTGGTTGGTTAGTTAGTTAGTTAGTTAGTTAGTTGGTTGATTGGTTAGTTAGTTAGTTAGTTAGTTAGTTAGTTAGTTAGTTAGTTAGTTAGTTAGTTAGTTAGTTAGTTAGTTAGTTAGTTAGTTAGTCGACAAATCATCCTCATTGCACTTCGAACCATTCAGTCCATAAGTGTTCGGATCCCCTCCTAAGCAAATCCCGCAGCGTGTAGCGGCTAACGACACCAGTTCTGTGTTGGTTTATCAGTCTTCTTTGGCTTCCTGCGTAGTGTTCATGTTTGGCAACCTCTCTTTTAATTTGCTGTTCTCGCAGTCTGACCATGGTTGTAGGTTCACAGTCATCACTTGGTTCTCTCAAAAGTCTTACTTCTCGTAGAACATTCAGAATGTCAACCTGGTCCATGGCGCGTCCGCCCTCCACAGTAGCCTTACCTGCGAGCTTGTCAGCCCGCTCATTTCCTTGTACTCCTGCTTACCGAGGCACAAAGATTAAACTAATCTTTGCCAGCCGAGACCGCTACAGAGACAGCAACCACTCTCTTCGTACCCACCCATTTCTATACTCTTGAGCATGCTCATTGAGTCGCTAAGGAAACATGCCCTGTCTGTGTCTCGAACCATGTTATTGCTTTTCTTACTGCTATTACTTCTATAGTCTTGTGATCTCAACAAAAGCACCAGTCCTCCTTCCCAATTCTCTCTCCGCAATGGGCCATAAGTCCCATAAGCTTCTCACGCGTCGGACGACCGACCCATCTGTGTAAATGACAGCATCACCGTCTAACGAATTCTAGAAAATCAAAGCTTGTACTTCCGCCTCCACAGCAGCCGGATTTTCTTGTCTGCATGTTCTGTCTAGTTGGGTGCAAACTGAAAAGGACGCACAGAAATCTGTTGGTACTTGTACCCATTCCTCGCCAGGTTCTAAGTCCTCATGTGAACACGCCTGTTGAAGAATGTCTTCGGCTTGACCAATCCACGACCTTCCTCTTTTAAGCCTGCTGCCCTTCACCTTCATAATTTCACTATGCAGTGGATGTTCTGTGTTCGCGTTAACTCTGAGGTAGGCACGTACTCTGCACATTTGTATTCTGTCTTCAATGGTTGAAAAATCAAGAATGTAGCACAACGCATTGCGTGCTGTATCTCTTGTACATCCAAGAATAATGCGCATAACTTCGTTCTGTATCCTTTCCATCCTTTCTATCTGCTTAAGGCTGAGAGTCAGGATCGCCATCGCATACTCCAAACCAGACATGACCAGCCCCTCGTATAGAAGACATAGATGGCGCTGCTCACAGTTTGCTGCCGCCATCATCCGCATCGCAGCCAAACCATTTAATTCATTGCCTGCGTTCTTTCCAAAGTCTCCAAAGTTTCCAAAGTCTCTGATCAAAGATTTACAGTTGGTGTTGGAGTGTTGACAATATGATTATTCAACGAGAACCATGTCACTGTTGTCTTTTTTTGGATTGACCAATGCGCCAGCTTCAACACACCAAGTACTTATGCGATTGAGTTCGGTTTGTAGTTCCACAGCAACCTGATCTCTATCCTTACCCTGACGATACACTAAAACATCGTCGGCATATGACAATGTCCTCCCGGATTCAGTGATCTGCTCGCTGGTGATTCTCACGGTGTAGGCGTTGTACAGATCCGGAGATAATGGTGATTCCTGTGGTAGGCCAGGATATATTGTTGTTTTTTCCGAAGTCCAACTGCCACATCCAAAATTACTTTTCGTTGGAAGAGGGCTGCAGTGTTCCAGTTAAGGAGGAAGGGTCTTATCTTGAGTTCAAGAAGCTGAAGCATTAAAACATCCAATGGAGTTGCTGTACGCGTCCTCTCTTATCTTTGACTACTCCACTCATATGTTGTACGCGTCCTCAAGAAAATCGCTGCAGCAAAGGTTTCAATGCCTGAGTGGAAAACTTCAAAGACAGTATGGAAAAAACTGCTGCATTGGTCTAGGTTTCTCTTTTTGGACGGTACCCTCCCAGGGTAGGTGGGGAAACACCTTGCCCCTCTAGCTGGCTTGATATTTTTTTCTGGCCTTTAACTTCACCAGCAGCTTGCCTATTGTATTCTGCATGGTTATTACTCGATATCACTGAATTGTTGTGTGGTCTTTGCCAGGCTTCGGCAAGGGAATTAGATAGCTGTGTAACCACTCCTCCTTGATGCTAGCACTCCCTATACTGTTGTTGTACATGTCTGCTAGTTTCTCTAGCTCGTTGTAGGTACACCTATTGATGTCTTATTCCATCTGGCCCTGGAGCGCTGTTTTTTTATCGTCGAATCACAGCCTTGATTTCTTTAAAATGTCACTGTGTCTTCATCCGACATATTCTGGGCCTTGCACCTGTCTGAGGTGACCTCCTTGGCAAGATTTCGGCCTCTCATGTCTGTCTGGATGCTCTGCTCTAGATAGCGTTCGAAGAAGGCTTTGCCCTTGTCCTCGTCAGTCTTCTGCCAGATGAGGTCAGCACCTTGGTAGTCAGAAATTCTCTTATTTTTGACTACTCCACTTATGTCAAGGTGTTGAGGAGGTATATACAGGACATAGAGAGGACAAGGGACAGAAGAGAGGTATTGACATATAGGACATAGATAAGGAAATCGACAGGGTAATAGATAGAGTAGAGACAGAACATAATTCAGGACATGGAATTGTTATAAGACAGGACATCTACAGGACAGTAGATAAACAGGAGACAGGACATAGGTGGGGACATAGACGTGTCATAACCAGGACACCGGTTGGACCATACCGGAGGATAGTAGGGGAGGCCAGTTCACGGGATACCACCCTGAACAGACCAGACGTTAGTACAACCCAGCTTAGCACAGACGGACTACGAGAATGGTAGCACAGCACAGGGTTTGACAGACAGCACGGGATCTAGGATGACAAAGCCAGTCAACGTGTTGGAAAGGGTCAGACGGGACTCGACAGTTTTCAAGATAGGACACTTGTGTTTTCCCGAGTTCAAATGCTTAGTTTGTGAGGGCGCTAGTTGAAGATAGCGAGTGTGGAGTTTAAGCAAGTGATTGTGTATGATTATTGTAGAGAAGGCGGCATTTGTATATTTGTTCGGGCAGCCACCGCCTGAGTATAATGTGTAACTACCTCAGGTTCGCCTGAAATAAAAGACGTGATGTACCATCCACACAACGGATGTTTCTTTGGGTGTGGATGAAGAAGCGAGAGTGCCTGTGTGTGATACAAGATGTTGACAGGCAGCTTAACGTGGTGTCAGAAGTGTGCAGTCGAACGACTGAATGAATTTATCGCCTGTGCGAGTGAGAATAGCCGAGTTTAATAAGTTAACGTAAGTTAACACAGCCTGCGTGTGTAAGAACTTAAGTGGCGTATGTAAGCTTAACGTGGTGACAGAAGCTTTGAAAGAATTCATAGCCTACTAGAAAGTGTAAGGTTTGAAAGTAAAAGTTTGTAATCAAGAGATTGAACGAATCCAGTGCCTGCGTGAGTGTTTAAAACCTTAACTTACGTGAACGTGTAATATCTAAAGGTGAAAGAAAGACTGAATCCACCACGATTAAACGTAATTGAATTGTTGTAAAAATGATGTACAGCATGTTTTCAGGATGACGTTTCAGTTGATGCCCTAAGCCAGTAGAAGACTACACTACATAATTAACACGACAAAAGACACGACGACCGACAAAACTAACAAAGATATATTCCATGTTCCAGTTCTCCTCTCTGAAGAATTGACTCTACAGACAACATTTTTCTTGTATTATCATGTTTTGTTTGAATATTAATTGTTACTACTCTACACACCAGAAGTGGAGAGTGAAAGTGATACTAACAGCCCGGGTATTGTAACAGGGGAAAGCAGAGAATTATGCTCGAGAGCAGAGTGAAAAGCAGAAATTTACAGAAGATCAGATAAGTACCCCCATTTTTTGACACTGTGATTTAAAGCAGCATCTTATTTTTGTTACAATACTGTAAATTAACATCTGTATTATTCAATTGTATGGTAAATATTGTATTATTATCGTACATTGTAAAAAAAAATTTTTTTTTTTTTTGGGGTAAATATAACTAGCAACAATGTCAACATTAAAAGAATGTATTTAGGCTGGGAAAGATCTAGGGTATAGTGGAGATAGATTAGAACAATGGGCAGATAAGAAGTACAAAGAACATACTGATAGAATTGCAGCAATTGAGAAAGAGGCAAAAGATGCAGAGAGGGAGGAAAGAGCTCAAGAACGTTTACATAAAAAAGAGCTAGCAGAATTGGCTGAAGCTACCAAACTTAAACAAGTAGAGTTAGCTGAGGCTACTAAACTAAAAGAACTAGCAGAAGCCACCAAACTAAAAGAGTTAGAATTGGCACAAAGATCAGAAGAAACAAAGCTGAAGGAGAAACAATTGGAGATTGAGGCACAGACCCAAGTAAAAATGAAAGAACTAGAGGTCGAGTCTCATGTACACATTGCAACTACAAAGTTAAAAAGTAAAGAAGAGGAAAACAAGTATAATAAGTACAAAGGGATAGTGAAACCATTCTGCCAAGGCGATTCCATTTCTGCCTAGTCTGAGAATGTTGAGTTTCAGTTAAAATTAGACGAGGTACCAAGGGAGCACTGGGCCATGATTTATATGAAGAACCTCTCAGGGGAGCCTTTAAAAGTAATAGAATCCATTCCCAAGAACTGAGGAATGACTATGACTATATTCACCAACGCATCATGCAGCATTGTTTATTAGATGCACCAGGGTATCAAGTGCAGATTTCCAAATTGAAACCCAAAAGTAATCAGACCTTCATTGATTACGTCTCTCGCGTACAGGACGTATATAATAAGTGGCTGAACGGTGCAAAGGTTAACAACAAGAACTATGAAAAGCTTAGGGATTTAATGATTATGGACAAAATTATCTCAACAATCCCAAGCCGTTTTGCTAAATTTTTACAACAGGCTGATGTTGATTCATTAGAACAATTAGAAAAGAGAGGGTCAGCTTATTTTTCTTCCAACAGAGACATATTTAGCTCTAATATCGATGAAACTAACATAGTAGCAGCAGCTAATAGTAAACATCACAGACCATTCAAATACAGAGAAAAACAAAGACCTAATTCACCGCAGTGTCCATACTGTAAATTCTCTCACGATCAGTTTGGGATGTGTGATGCTAATCAAAATTATCCATCTCATCTAGAGATGATGATTAAACAAACAGCAGAATAAAAGGGAAACATACCGGCGTGTTGTTAAATGTTTTTTTTTTTTTTTTTTGCAAATCTTATGGCCACTATAGTTCACGTTGTAAAGGTCGCCAGAAATTGAGAAGTGTGAATGCAGTGCTCATTGACTCATCGTCAGAAAGCGAGTGTGATGAAGAACAAATGCAAGAATGTGAAGAGAATGCGTTAGCAGCAATTGATATCCTTAACTATGATAGATATCAAACTTGTCATAAGTTTCACGAAGGTGGAGTACTCAAATGCGGCCATACAGTTCCGTTTTCAAGTGAAAACGCAAACGCAGCAGTCTCCTCCAGAGGGAATTTAGAGTTCCACTATGGAATGGTAAATGACAAACGGTGTCAGCTCTTGATCGACAGCGGTAGTATCTTGATCGGTTTAAGAAAGGAACTGGCAAAGCCAGAAGATTATACTGGCGAGTTCGTGAGTTTGCGAACATTTTCAGGCAATGTGGAGAAATACCCACTAGCCATAGCTCGCATATTTACACCCTTTCTTACAGGCACATTTAGGTGCGCAATTCTTGATAACCCTTGTATAGATTTGATAATAGGGTGTTTACCGGACTTAAAATACTGCGCAAGCAAAGAGATTAATGCATGGGAGAAAAAGCATCTGAAAAGAAAACCACAAATGAAAGTAACCACTACTAATGAAAAAGTGAATGGTCAAGAACAGCAACTGCAAGGCATAAAGTCAAGGGACGCAACTGTTCAGAACACGACAGAACAACATGAAAGGTTGCATAAATCAAATTCTTTTCAGGCAATCTATTGTGACGCTGTACACAAAATGATTAGACACCAGGCTACTAAAACAACAGAAAGTTGCACTACCAGTATAACAACATCACACGACAACACTGACAAAAGCAGACATTATACACAATAGACAACCCATACACCGGACTTACAACAAAACTCAATATCCACCAGTCTTGTACTAACAGACAGCACAATGTGCAACACACGAACAGTAACACATTGCATAGTGACATGTGGTTCAAGGGACGTAATAATACTGACGTACAGAAGAACAGGAACCTGTTGATATGGCACATAATCATTTTCATGACAATTACATCAGTAGGGTTGTTGAAGATTATATGGACAGCATGGTGTGCTTACCAACTGCAACCAACACCAATTATGGGTCCATTGAGTATTATCCTAATGTTGTTTGCGAATGTTTAAATAGAGTATAATTATCCACCATTTTTTAATAAGAATTTGAATGAAAGAACAATTTTCATTTCATTTTGCATTAATTTACCATCTATATTTCTTATTTGGATGCAAAAGGTAAAATATATTTTGACCACGACAAAGTTTGATCTCACTGTAAAACCAACTAAAGTAGAGTTGGCATTGAAGAAATTGACTTTCTAGGCCATAAAATATCAAAGGCCACTTAAAAAGTGATGAAAAGATTGTGACTAAGATTCTAAATCTCAATACGCCAACAACTAAGAAGCAAGTGAGAAGCCTATTGGGCTTAGTAAATTATTATAACAAATTCATTCCGAATTTGGCACAGATTACCAGCGTATTTTCTGATTTGTTAAAATCTAATGCACAAATCAATGTACAAGATGCTACTTTAAATAGTGCAATGTCACAACTGAAGAATTTTTTCAGTAATATGCCTATCTTGAAGTTACCTAATCCAAAATTACCCTATACTCTTAGGACAGACGCGAGTACCACAACCATATCAGGAGTACTCCTACAGGACTACGATGGGATCTTTCATCCAATAGTATACATGAGTCGCAAGCTGACTCCTGCAGAATCAAGATATGATGTGTCTCAATTGGAGGCTCTAGCAATTGTGTATTTTATTACTAAATTAAATAGGTATCTTGCCGGAACACATTTCGTCGTTGAAACTGAAATTTCCCCGTTAACAATGATTGAAAAAGAGCTTCTGAAGAACAATCGCATCTACCGTTCAGCCCTTATACTCCAGAACTATTATTTTCTGTAAAACACATACGAGGGACTAAAAATACGTTAGCAGATTTGCTGACCAGACCCTCAGTCTTCGAAGTCCAGCAGAAGAAGGACGCTACATCATCACCGTCACCTGGAGCTACTACAGATTAGTTAGTAAACATAGATTTTGTTAGTAATATCATAGTAAACATAATATGTATCAAGTTCAACTTATTTTTCTTGAAGCTGCACTATCAAGCAAATTTCCTTTGTAGTTAGAATATATTCACAGAAAGTTAATAATAATTAGAATAAAATAGTCTCAGAAATATTCAACATCATGTAGCTACATTTAAAATGAAGGTAATATTTAAACCATTAACACCTACAAAGTAGTAGAATAATAATCTACATGTCTCTAATGAGACAACGTTCTTAAAAGCTAGTAATAGCACTTAATCAGGCAAGAAAATGCATTAATGTCCAATTAAATACGTTTAAAACTTCTTAGGATAATTAACAACATTTTACTTTAAGGGAGCCAACACATTTCTACTACAGCTAGTTAGTTAAGTTAAATTATATTTCCTTGGTTAATAACACCCATTAGACCAAAATACAGAAAGTCAAATATAGTTTGTTCCCTTAGTATTGCCGGAAGCATTCAAATAATTCTGTAAATATATTATTGAACCATAGAACTTATTACAATAATATACTGCAAGTCAGCTCGTTAAATGTTGAAAACGAGCGTATTTTATTTCAACAAAAGAAACATTTTAAATATTGCATTGTCTAAATGAGCGGGCGAAAAGTGAATGAAAGAAGGAATGGATGCATTAAAATATTAAGGATGAACATTGGTGCACGTTTTTGCACACATGTTTTTTTATGATTTGTCTACGTCTTTTATGTAACACATTTGAGCATGCAATTGTTTTATATGTGTTTAAGTTACAATTACATTGCAACTATGGTAATGTTTTCCAGGGTCTCAGTTCGGGGACTCATCTCAGACATTGAGCATAAGCCTTTATTTGTGAGATGGAGAAACCTACCTGTGACACTTGAAAGCCTTAAGTACATGAATTATAAACATACACCTATGTTTCTAATTTAAACATACATGAAGAATAATACAACACGCAAACAAACAGAATACAAACAAATAACATACAAACATCAATTTGAAAGTAAGGCAGATCACACTGTCACAGGGGACACAACAGATTTATATGAATTATGAGTACACAGTTGGGACTTTATCCGCAAGCGGAAGCCAGACAGGTAGAGATCAGCAGACACAGAGCTTGTAAAAGATGTTGATGTGCATTTCACGGGAACCATGAATAACATATTCATAATTTGTTTCCGTAACAGGAACAAATTGTTTCGGGACATCTATTTTCGATGTTTGGAGAGGTAGTGCATTTTATGACTTAGCCATAATTGTAAGACAAACTGGCCTTGGTTCGATACAGCTTCCAGTAGTGCAATGTGGATGAGTAGTGACTCTTAGCAACATTACAAGTATGTTACACTGATCATGAAAAAAACATTGAAAAATGCCGGAAACAAAATCAGCCACTGTTTATTGCCTTCATCGACCTCACAAAGGCATTCGATTTGGTCAGTCGTGAGGGTCTGTTCAAAGCACTAAAGAAGATTGGCTGCCCACCAACTCTTCTGTCCATTGTGGAATCGTTCCACACAGGCATGAAGGGTATAATCAAGTTTGATGGCTCAACTTCAGAAGAGTTTGAAATCAAGAGTGGAGTTAAGCAAGGCTGTGTGATAGCCCCCACCCTCTTTGGGATATACTTTTCACTTCTACTGAAATATGCCTTTCGTGATCAGGATGATGGTATATACATTCACTCACGCTCAGATGGTGGCCTCTATAATGCTCAGAGATTGAAGGCCAAGACCAAAATTAGCAGGGTACTAATCAGAGAGTTGCTTTTTGCGGATGATGCTGCGATTACGACCCACACTGAGGAAGAATTACAACATCTACTATCTGCATTCTCCGATGCTTGTTCTGAATTTGGTTTAACAATTAACAAAAAGAAGACACAGATTATGTCACAAGGTGCACATGGTGTACCATCAATCTTTATTGACGACGCCGAACTGGAGATAGTAGACCATTTTACATATCTAGGATCAGAGATAAATAGCAAATTATCCCTCGATCAGGAAATCAACATCAGGATTGGCAAGGCAGCAACAACAATGAACATGTTAGCAAAAAGAGTCTGGGAGAACAGGAAGCTTACTGCCAAAACAAAAGTCCTCGTCTACCAAGCCTGTGTCCTTAGTACTCTTCTTTATGGCAGTGAAACCTGGACAACTTACTCACGCCAAGAGAAACGTTTAAACAGCTTTCATATGCGGTGTCTGCGAAGAATACTTGGTATTAAGTGGCAAGACAAAATCACAAATACTGAAGTATTGGAAAGATCAGGTTGTTTGACGGTGTATTCCATGCTCAGTCTTCGTAGACTTAGATGGATAGGACACGTTAGGAGGATGGATGATGGTAGAATACCAAAGGACATCTTTTTTGGTGAATTACAGACGAGTAGGAGATCTCAGGGTCGGCCTCTACTACGATACAAAGATGTGTGTAAGCGGGACATGATTGATACAGGCATTGATAATGCACATTGGGAGCACGTCGCCGCTGAACGTGTTGCATGGAGGGCAACTATCAGAAATGGAATAAAGACAAAGGAGAAAATGACTGCAGATAAAGCACACACAGAGCGTGAGAGACGTAAGATGGTGCAAAATGGTGGAAGTGACCATGTTTTCACATGCACCTACTGTGGGCAAACATTTGCAGCCAGAATTGGCCTTACCAGCCACACTCGCCACCGCCATGGATCGTAGTTATTAAGCCTTTTTAAAGCACAATGTACCAAACTATCGTCTGTCAAGACGGAAAGGTGCCAATGGAACACTGATCATAGACCAGTGGGTAGATACGTCAACTTGGTGTCATACCCATATGAATCGGAGTGGTACCCAAGTACAGGGTTCATGAACTCCTACTACACACTGACAAATTAGTTCCGACTAATTTTTTATATGCTGATACGACATTGTGTCACACCCATTATGTTGAATTTCGTGACACAATACGGGGGAGGCACGGAATAATGTCAAGGTGTTGAGGAGGTATGTGCAGGGCATAGAGAGGACAAGGGACAGAATAGAGGTATTGACATATAGGACATAGATACGGACATCGACAGGGTAGTAGATAGAGTAGAGACAGAACATAAGTCAGGACATGGAATGGTTATAAGACAGGACATCTACAGGACAGTAGATAAACAGGAGACAGGACTTAGGTGGGGACATAGACGTGTCATAACCAGGACACCGGCAGGACCATACCGGAGGATAGTAGGGGACGCCAGTTCACGGGATACCACCCTGAACCGACCAGACGTTAGTACAACCCAGCTTAGCACAGACGGACTACGAGAATGGCAGGACAGCACGGGGTTTGACAGACAGCGCGGGGTTTTACAGACAGCACGGGGTTTTAGGGACAGCACGGGATCTAGGACGACAAAGCCAGCCAACGTGTTGGAACGGGTCAGACGGGACTCGACAGTTTTCAAGAGAGGACACTTGTGTTTTTTCGAGTGCAAATGCTTAGTTTGCGAGGGCGATAGTTGAAGATAGCGAGTGTGGAGTTTGAGCAAGTGATTGTGTATGATTATTGTAGAGAAGGCGGCATTTGTATATTTGTTCAGGCAGCCACCGCCTGGGTATAATGTGTAACTACCTCAGGTTCGCCTGAAATAAAAGACGTGATGTACCATCCACACAACGGATGTCTCTTTGGGTGTGGATGAAGAAGCGAGAGTGCCTGTGTGTGATACAAGATGTTGACAACTTATGCTTTGACCAGTTTTTTTTTTAATAGCTTACTATTATGTGCATCTCTCTTTTTAAGTGCATGTATGGACTAGGATAGGCAACTCTGTTCTTCTAAGCGTTTTGCCATTTCCTTACAGCACTACGCTTATCCATCCAGGCCTTCTTCACCTCAAAATTCCACCGCGGTGGCTGCTCCCAGCATTTTTTCCTGGCCTGAAGATTTCTGCGCTTGTCGCGCTATATCTTGAAAGTGCCTATAAAGAAACTGTGATTACTGTAACAGTCTTTGATATCACCAGTGCTACTGTTTTCTTGATATTCAAGGAGTCATTTCTATGCACTCTCCGTTGCTATAATGTCCAACAATTGTTGTAGATCTTTTGCAATATCCACCACCAACGCTGTGCCATCTGCATAGTGTATATTGTATATATTATAACCTCCGATTAGTAATCCTCCCTCATTATTACTTCGCTATAGAAGGAGAAGTGATTCTGTGACAAAACACATCCCTGTCGTACTCCTAGCCTTATTTGTTCAAAATTACCCTCTTTATTTCCCTTTTTAATTGATGCTACTTGGTTCCAGTAAATATTTATTATTATTTTCAGATCTTTCCCATCTATGTTGCTATCTTCAAACATTGTAATTAGTTCATCATGTTTTACTTTATCAAATGCCTTCGTATAATCTATGAAGCACACATATTTGTCTTTCTGTGACTCTATTGATCTTTCTATTAGTGTTCGTAATGTATATATTGCTTAGAGGTTATGACTTTTCTCCGTAAGCTCGTATACTCTCGTGGGTAACTTGATGACGGTGAGAATCAGCAGTGTTTCGAATCTCATCGGTAACTTACGGGGTATGTGAGCCGGCCGCTCAGAAAGCAATGGCAAACTACTGAGCGTAATCTTGCCAAGAGATCAACATACAGCTGAACGATGCAGGTGTTGACAGCGATGTCATGTAAAGGATATGCAACAAAATGTATATATTGCATTGTTTGTAAGTCGAGGAAGATATATTCTTGAAACACATCTAAGCTGCACGCTTAGATATAAAACGCAGGCAACTTACATGAACCACTGCACACTTAGAGATAAACACAGAATATTTACAATAAAGAAACACTAATCTTAGAGATAAAAGT
Organism: Cepaea hortensis; assembly: GCA_963921405.1. Classification (NCBI taxonomy): domain Eukaryota; kingdom Metazoa; phylum Mollusca; class Gastropoda; order Stylommatophora; family Helicidae; genus Cepaea; species Cepaea hortensis. The sequence continues at coordinate 74,642,740 of OY992893.1, forward strand.
CAAACTACTTATGTTAAACACTGCACACCTGATAAAATACAGATTTACTAACTTGAACTTTACACACTTAGAAATAAACACAGGCTAATAACATGGAACATTGCGCACTTGGATATAAACACTGGCTACTTAAATGTAGCATTACACACTTGTAAATAAAACACAGGCTACTTATATGTAGCACTACACACATAGAGATAAAACACGGGCTTCTTACATGCAGCACTACACACTTAGAGATAAAACACAGACATCTTATTTGATACACTACAAACTGAGAAATAGCTCATGCACTACTTACCCAAAGCAATGCGCTGCACTTAGTAGCCAGAATTCATTAATTATGGTGGCCCCACACTGGTGTACCTCAGTTTTACCACTAGGTGTTTGCTGCACTAGACCAATACTAGCTTGCCATGGAAATTCGCCATAAGCTGCGTTTTGACCGCCCACAATTTTGTCATTAACATTCGAATAATCGCCATCACCATCATTGCTATCTCCGTATAGTGGTCGAGTCCCACATTTTACCAGTGCTGTAAATAGCAAATTTCTCAGAAAATAGGCACATGTAATGTATCAACTTAACAACTTCAGAATAAATGGGAAAGAAGAGATTACTGAATATATTCATTACAGATATGTTTAATAATAACATATTTTGTAATTATGTCTGTCTATATTATTATAGACCAATCGGCAATCGTGGGTGATGGGGTCAGTATCACATCTCCCGCCTTTTTTCCCGAGATATTTCCTGGCATCTATTTTCGTCACGATGGATCTGGGAGCACAGATCATTTAAAAATAACATCGAAACCACCCCAGTGCGGGTGAAACCACTGACTATCAGGATGTCTAGCTAATACACTACCGCTTTAGACGGACGGAGTAAGCTCTCCGCAACGCACCCATTTTTCTATTGATATTATTTTTTCAATTCACCTTCTAGGCCGGGAATTTTTGTTTAATGACCTTTGCTCCCGGGCCGATCAAGTCTAAAATGTATATCAGCAAATTTCCTGGGATGTAAAGGCGGCCGAGGTTATATTGATACTTCGACTGCCGATTGGTCTAATTATGGAACTCGTACCATATATACCACATGTGTGAAAATGTGTGGTTTACTTTACTTTTCTTTGCTAAACATGTACATATACACGTACACATATATGACACACATGTGTAGTTTATTTTTCTTTGTTACACAGCCAGACTACTGCTGATACCATTATTATTGGCACTCATCTCTGATTGTTGAAGATGAGGACGGAAAAACGTATTGGAATTTTCCGAGTGCGGTGTGTTCGGTTCGTGACTCAAGGCGAACTCAACAGTGGACAGATTATTCTCACAACGCAAATTCAGCAAATAAGTGCTAGGATCCTCACAATTCTCTCTCTCTCTCTCTCTCTCTCTCTCTCTCTCTCTCTCTCTCTCTCTCTCTCTCTCTCTCTCTCTCTGCGTGTAGCGGCTGACAGCATGTACTATGTTAGTTTACTATTCTTCCGTGCCTCCTGTCTCTCCACCAGATTAGCGCTCGTTTATATTTAAAATAAAAACGAAAATAGAGCAAATGGAAATAGAGACGTACTTTTCACAAATTATAATATGGATCATCGTGCTTTGAAGTGAGGCACTATCATAACAGACTACCAGAAGTACTTTCGATCTTTCATCGGTGATAATGGCCTCATGCACTTTCGTGAGCAGTGTGTCCTTAATACATTATGTCCACCAGCATATCGATCCGTCGCTGTCGCGTCTTCCATGAACAATGGCTGTCATTATTGCTCTCTTGAAAGCATTGTGATGTCTAAATTAATAAAGCAATTGACAATTTAACACGCTTTAAGATATTCGGGATTTATGGTGAAAAGCCATATTTGAAGAGAGTAATCGGCTCCCTGGAAGTGAAATGATCATTACGCCGGCTCGCCTATCTTTCTAAGACGTTTTCTGGTATCTATTTTAGACTGTTTCGACTGGAAGATTCGATCAATTTTAAAAATCCGCGGCCATGTGAATTTGAAACAAAGACCACGGGTTCTGGAGGCTTGCCGTCTTGCTGGTATAATACTGCGGCTAGTCCGTGTCTTATGTTTACAAAGTACTTTATTTACTAAGACTCGATGATGTTTATGAGCCAGTTTTCTTTTAATATTCTGATCTTGTCCAACTTGATTCTTCTTGAACTATTGTATTCTAAGAAAGGTTCTGTAACATTTAAGTTCAAATTCATTGCTTTTATTCTTTAATGTTTATATAGTGGTCGATGGCTCACATCAGTACATTGCCACAGTAACAGTTAAAGTTAGTTGCATATCATTGCAGGACGTTTGCAGCCAACACTAACAATTTTTACTGTTGTTGATGCCTTGGCAAGTTTACGTTCAGTAGTTTGCCATTACTTTCTGAACCACCGGCATCCATACAATTTCGTAAACAACCAGTGCAACGAAGTCTGCTGCCAAATCTCGCGCAGCTGTGTTTCGAACGCTAGTATGCGGGATCACGAATACATTTACTAGCCCACAGTACTGGAGTTTTCTCATGATGCATTGATATGGTCAGTCTATTTTTAGTTGTTTTTTTTAAACAGGTACTATATATAGTCAGACAGACAGATAGACAGACAGATAGACAGATAGCCGGGAACGGGAGCTTATATGGCTACTTATATGAATTAAATGAGATGCTCCCCATTAGGGGCTGGGCGAAGCCGGACCGAGTCAGACAGACAGACAGACAGACAGATAGATAGATAGATAGATAGATAGATAGATAGATAGTCGGGAACGGGAGCTTATATGGCTAATTATATGAATTAAATGAGATGCTCCTCACCAGGGACTGGGTGAAACCGGGCCGGGTCAGACAGACAGACAGACAGACAGACAGACAGATAGATAGATAGATAGTCGGGAACGGGAGCTTATATGACTACTTATATGAATTAAATGAGATGCTCCCCACCAGGAGCTGGGCGAAGCCGGGCCGGGTCAGAAAGACAGACAGACAGACAAGCAGACAGACAGACAGATCCCCGCCAGGGCCTGGGTGAAGCCGGGCCGGGTCATCTCATCATCATCAAGTGCCGTGCCGGCTGGCATAGGCTTTCATGGCTCTCCATAGATCTCGGTCTTTGGTTTTCTGGATCAACTCTGCTGCTGATATTCCTCCATGCCACCGTCTCAATCCATCCAGCATCACTTCTCTTGGTCTACCTCTGCCTCTCTTCCCCTCGATCTTTCCAGTTGTTACGATGTTCTCCAATGCCTCTCTTCTCATCACATGACCGAGGAAAGCTGTTTGTCTCTGTCTTATTGTTGTATATAATGTTCTAGTTTCGTTAGCCTGTTTCAGGCAGTCGTCGTTAGTTACTCTGGCAGTCCAAGGAATTCGCAACATTCGTCTCAGGAACCACATCTCTGTTGCTTCTAATTTCTTCTTAATTTGTTCATTTACATTCCAAGATTCACTGCCATACAGCAAAACTGGTTCTACATAGCATTTCAGCACTCTCTTTCTTACATTCAGTGATAGTGACTTATTGCATAAGATACTCTTCATTTTCTGAAATGCGGCTTTTGCCTGCCCTATTCTGCTCCTAATCTCTGTTTTACATCTTCCATCTGATGTTATAAATGCCCCTAGGTATCTAAAATTATCCACTTGGTTAAGGATTTTCCCTTCTATTTCTATGTTTTGCCATGAAGTCTTGGGAAGATAATGTGGTGGTTTCCCCTTGCCTTCCACATTCACATGGTGGTCTTTTTACCTCTGCCTTTGACAGCCATTTCCGACTGTAAGGACAAGTGAGTGCCCTGCTCTGCTCAGCTGCAGAGTTGTCCACTTATTCCGGTGGATACTCGGTCCCCAGAGCTGTGTTAGCCACACCGTAGTGTGATTCCATCATCTACCGCGGGGAGGTGCAGTTGGGATTTTCCCTTCATAAAGTTATGGTCTGTGACCAAAACTCTCCAGTACTTTTAGAGTCATCTAGTATATATATATATATATATATATATATATATATATATATATATATATATATATATATATATATATATATATATATATATATATATATATACACACTTCGCCCAGGCCCTGGCGGGGATCTATCTATCTATCTGTCTGTCTGTATGTCTGTCTGACCCGGCCCGGCTTCGCCCAACTCCTGATGGGGAGCATCTCATTTAATTCATATAAGTAGTCATATAAGTTCCCGTTCCCGACTATCTGCCTGTCTGTCTGTCTATCTATCTGACCCGGCGTGGCTTCGCTCAGCTCCTTGCATATATATAGCAAATCGTCTATGCATGTGTAATGTGAAACAGTGAGATGTCATATGCACATTAATGTGATAAAAATTCGCTGTTGTAATCAGCAACGACAAAGACAAATAGACATACAAGAATACGAGGAAATGAGCTATAGACTGATGAAAGTTAGTAAATACATCCACGCAACAAAAGTAACTAGGAAAGCAACAATACGAACAAAATAAGCCATTACAATAACTAATCACCACTGCCCAATTGTAAATTAGGTTTGGAACTGCATTGTAAGAAAACAGAGATCATGGTCGTTTCCAAGAGAAGAAAAATACCAGTTTGTAGCATCCAAGTGAATGGAAATATTCTTAAAAATGTGAATCGGTATAACAATCTCGGTACATCTGATTAAAGATGCCTTGTAGAGACTAGCTCAAGAACTGCCATAGCAAAGGTGGCCTCTGCAAAATGGAAAACAGACGAATATTTACCAACATTAAGTTGTCAACTGTAGTGAGAAAAGGAATGTTGAAAAGCTAAAAAGAAACCATATTGTTTTATGCGTATGAAACACGGACAATTTTGAGAAAAGTGTAAAAAAATACCATTGACGGACAGAAAATCAAATGAGACAGTCCTTCAAGAAACACATGACAAACGGAGGATTATTGGAGAGATTAGACGTAGACAGTGAAGATATTTTGGAAATGTTATGAGAGGAAACGGACTTGAAAATTTAGTTACAACTGGCAAGCTTGATGGGAAGAGGAAGACAAAGGAATAAATACCTTGAAGGTTTGGCAGCATGGCATAGTCGGGACAAGAACAAAGACCTATTTCGAGACTCTGGTGACCGTGTGAGATGGCGTACCATGACCGCCCACGCCTTTCGGTATGGCACTTGATGATGATGATGAATTGTAATTGGCAATAAGCAGCGTGCTACGAGAAATGTGTTCTCGTTATTCTGCTATAACACCAAGTCTCCGAAGCTTCCACATAATTGCTCACTTGGCTGCTAATTGTTCATAACGGGCCATGACGAACACCAGGTGTAGTCAGAGGTCTTGAAGGCGCCTTGGGGTTTTCGTGGATCTCTGTGGTCCCTGTGACTTCAATTGCATGCTGCGACGTCGTTATCTCGTGAGTCTCGGAGCTCTTAGCTCTGACTATTTTGTATTTCGGTCACAGGTGAGATAGGCGAGGGAGAATGTTTATTTATCTTTTCTAACCGACGCCGCCTGCCGTCGTGATGAACTTGCTTGACTGATCGGATATCATAGAGCCACCGACGTACTGATGTTTGCACACACATTTGTGGCATCGCGGTAGCGGAAAATATAAAAGGGTTAAGTAGGTAAGGTGTCAATTACAGATCTAGCAAATCGGTAACCAATTTACTTGATCCTAGAAAGCACGACGCTCATGAATCCAGGAAGACATTGAAGAAAGGCGCGCCGTCACAGACGCTGGATATTCAATAATTCCCCCCCCCCCCCGCTATGACGCCTAACGGCATAAGTTTAAGACAAGTACGACACCTTCCATCTGCCGTTATTGAAGTCCCACATAATTAACTACATTGACGTCTTTCAGATTTGTTCTATTACGAGGGCGTGACAATAAGTAAGTCACACAGTTCTTTGGGATGACAGGTACATGTAGTTCGTGTTTTCTACAGGTGTCATTATGTGACAGCAACATCGAACTTTATATTCCCGTTCGTCAGGTGGCGCTAGATGTCTCATGCGCATGCGCAGCCCATAAATAAAATGGCGATTGTACTTATGGAGTGTACAACCAAAAAGCAAAGTTCTGTTGTGCGGTTTTTTTTTTTTTTTTTTTTTTTTTTTTTTTTTGGTGGGGAAAAAGGACTGCCTGCAAAGGACATTCATAAGGAAATGCTTCCTGTTTATGCTGACAAATGTTTGTCCCATAAAGCGGTGCATAGCTGGGTAGAAACATTTTCTCAAGGACGCTCTAAAATTGTTGATGAAACCCGATCCGGTCGGCCTGTTGAGATTGCAACAGAATCATCCGTGAAGTGGGTGGAGGAGATGATTAGAGGTGACAGGCGAGTAATGATAGACTCTGTAGCATCTGCAATAGGATGCTCACATGGTTCATCATAATACATGATCCATTGAAATTATGAAAGTCTGCTCTATGTGGGTGCGCAGACAACTGAAGGTGGAACACAAAAAGAAACCGATTTGGCCTGTCCTTGCATCATCTCTGTCGATACGAAGATGAAGGAGAAGACATGCTGAACAGGATTGTTACTGGGGACGAATCATGGGTGCATCACTACCAGCCCGAATCAAAGCGTGCTTCAATGCAATGGAAACATCCTTCTTCGCTTTGTGTCCAAAAATTCAAGGTCACGCCATTAGCAGGGAAGGTTATGCTAACAGTGTTTTGGGATTGTCAAGGAGTGTTTTTAACCAATTTCAAGAAGAAATGTGACAATGTGAATTCTGAATAGTACTGTGAATTTCTATCTATGCTTCATGATGCAATTTGAAGAAAACGTTAAGGACTGCTGAGTATAGGAGTGTTGCTTCTTCATGACAATGCCAGACGACATACGGCTCGATTAACTCAGGAGAAAATTAACCAACTAAGGTGGTAAGATCTGGAACATCCATCCACCTTACAGTCCCGACTTAGCCCCTAGCGATTTCCACCTTTTTAGTCCACTGAAAACCCAAGTTGGCGGAAGACATTTCGCGAATGACGCCAAAGTTGAATGTGAAGTGAAAACATGGTTTAGAAAACAGAGCACGCAGTTCTATGCAGCCGGTTTGGGAGGACTGATAAAACGATGGAATAAGTGCATCAATGTTGGTGGAAATTATGTTGAGAAATAAAGGGACAATGTATGTTTAGAAATAAACAGGTTTCAAGTTGTTATCATATATAATTATTTTTCTACAGCCATTTGTGACTTACTTATTGACTTCTCCTCATGTGTGTGATGATGCCATATCAATGAAATAAAATGGCTGTAGATTTTGTGAAACAACAGTTGAAAACTTACATAGTGTATGAGATCGCTTCATCATTGTCGACTTTACTGCTTCTTCCTGAAATGTGAAATAGCATTGCAAAACTAAACACGAAATGATGTGTGAAATCCCTAAGCAAAATAAGGCAACAATGTTAAAGTATTGCACGTGTAGGCTTTCCTGTAAAGAACATACTAGTGTGAATAAAGAAAAGTTTCAGCAGTCTGTTTATCATAAGCATCACCCTCATCGTCCAATCTTGCCGTCAAGCGTCATGGGAACGAATAGGTGACGTTCTAACGCCTGATGGGTGACACTGGATGGCGTCATTCAGTGGATAATGTCAATTTATTTCTTCTCTGACGCGTTCTTGCTCTTCTTATCTTCTTTGGCGTCATGCGCGTGTTTGTACCTGATGGTATTGCATCCTAACGACATGGCCGAGACATTGGAGCTTCTGCCTTTCAACATATTTGGCACAAGGTGTTGATCCCACTGCCAGTCAACATCTTTTCTTTCTCTGTCTCGGGCAGTTAATTGGCAGCACTTCTCTGGTGTCACTTCAGCAGTATTGATTGTGCGTAACTGTGATTCGGATAATGTCCAAAGTAGACATTGGTAGGACAGAGTTGGTGTAAATAATCTATTCATTATCTGTCGTGGAGGTCAGCATGGCCGAATGGATAAGAGACTCGTTCTTACACATCGGGTTTGTTGATGCAGACTTAGCGGGTTCAACCCTTACATCGGACTAAAGTATTGACTTCTCGTCCTTGACTTGGGAATGTAATTTACAAGTACCTCTGAAGTCGGGTGTGGGTTCGTCAGATGGCGTGGAATACTGATAATAGGGACAGTTAACCTACATGCAAAAATCAGCCCAGTGCAATAGACGTGGTAACACACTTATGGACTACTCTGGAGTTCAAAGCGAGAGAACGTTACACCAAAAACAAACAAATGATCTGCCGTTTGGCGTACAAGGGTGAGTTTATAAATAAATGCATGACATGTGAATTAAATTGCTTATATTCGGACATTTTTAAAGAGATGACTACATTTAAACACACCTTTAACCTTCCACTAATCTCCAATTTATGATTCGCTTGTATTTTCTTTTTATCTTCTCATTATAATTCTCATCACAGACTCGTGAAACTAAGTGTGCATTGTTCTCCATAATCTGCAGCACTGTGGCAGTTTTGACAATAGATTTCAAAAGATCATCAAGTATATATCCACTGTTATAGATATAATACAACAATTTTGTTGTCACCTGTTTACCCAGCTCAACAACAGTTTAAATTCCTTTGATAGTGATACCATCTAGCCCCCGAGGAATTACCTGTCCTAATGTTTTGTCTAGCATCTTCATCTTAAGCTTTCAGCATTGCTTTCCATATGCCCATTTCCTTATTAGCACAGTTTCCGAGACGTGATATTGACTTTTAGATGTTCGGATATTTTAGTGTTAGCATTTTCTTTTCTTTTTTTATTCGCAATCTTGTTTCGGTAACATTTATTTTCTCCTAAAATTGTGACTATGATTAGTTTGGAATGGTCCGTGATTCGTATCCGTCTGTTGTATTATGTTGTCACAATATTTACTTTAATGTGTTAGCTAGTGTTGTGGCATACATTGTGGCCTAATGAAATAAGATGAAAACCATAGCGTTTTTTTTAAAGATGTGAACAACAAAAATTAGTATCATTGCTGTAATTTCAGTTTATTAATTGTGAAGGCCCACATGATTTTGTTGTGTATACGCCACCGTACCACAAATCTAGCCTACCAAGTTAATCTTGCACAATCAGTATGGAAGTTTTCCATTATCCCCAACATCCTCACAGTAGAGGTACAATATATAGACATGTAGTCTGTGATAGCCGGTCTCTCTGGCTGAGGGGTTACAACACTTTCTCCGTAATCCCGTTTATCACGCAGAGTCTCGTAGCAGGGCGAGAGCTGGGAGCGGTTCGACCCCCGCTGGATACTTGCGGGATAACTGAGCCGGCCGCTCAGAAAGCAATGGCAAACTACTGAGCGTAATCGTGCCAAGAAATCAACATACAGCTGAAAGATGCTGATGTTGACAGCGATGTCCTGTAAAGGGTATGCAAAACAAAACATTTAAAAGTCTGTGATATATTTAGAACAAAGCTCACCATGAACGCGTTGTTGGAGTGGCAGGCAACATTTGACACCAGTAACAGGAAAATCCACAACACCGCCATTGTGCCTGAGACGCCCTGGATGCTAAAGTCAGGTAAAGTGCTTTGGCTGACACCTCAGATTATGTATAAATTATTCTGTGGTTTTACAATCGTGTCTTCCGTACTAGTGCTCCAGGATGTGATGAAACCATGTTTTATAGAACATTGGATAATGTTGGGCCTAATTTTTTTTTTAACCTCAGGCAAACAGTAATTATATAATTACGTATTAAGGAAACCCTTTCACCATTTTAAATTGGATACATGATGTCAGGACTGTTAAATGAACAGAAAAGGATTATTTATATCAGTGATTTAATGGTACTTCATTTAAGAACACAACACATCTATTACCAAACGTTTGTTGTGGAAGAAACAGTCTAATTAGTTTTTAACATAAATTTCTGTGCGCAAAAAAACGTATTTCTCTCGTTCAGGATTTCGCAGGAAGGCGTAGACTTAAACGTGGCGCATTCATAAACACTCGTAACACATAAGTGGATGTGTTTATATTCACATGTAAATAAACATATATACACTTCGTCACTCATGCTGCACACAGTGCAGTCCAACAGAAATCTTGTCAATGGAATCAACGCCAAAAGAAGAAGGAGTAGATGAAGGAATATGCAATGAAAGCTGTTGGTGTAGTTTTAGGGCAAGTGGAAAGATTCTTATATCTAGAGACGTGGATAATATCAGGTCAAACATGCATTACGGAGACAAAGAACAGCATATGACAAGCAAACAGCTAATTGTTGTTGTAAAATTAAGAGCATCCTATGCAATAAATAATTGTCATTAGACGTTACGAACAATTACTCTTGCATGTTCTTGGAGATCGCAAATTGTGGAGAAGTGTGATAGGCTTCGTCAGTCAAAAAGGCACTTGATGATGATGAGGTGATAAAAATCTATATTTGACTCACACGTTAAGTTACTTGCATATCCTTTACAGGACGTCGCAGTCAACTCCATCATGTTTTGGCCGTTTGTGATTCCTTGTCTAGTTTAATTTCAGTAGTTTGTCATTGCTTTCTGAACGACCGGCACTCATACCATTGTATCTAAACCAACGCAGGGTGGTCTTCTTTCCCATCGCCTGCAGCCGGTATGCGGGATTATGAATTGCATTCGTAACGGCTTCGCCACGGAGCAGGCCTTCTGTAAACACACACACACACACACACACACACACACACACACAAACACACAAAAGCTAACTGATAAGCAATCACAAAATGGCGGTGATGTGGTTAGAGATACTGCAATCGTCACTGCTTAATCAGGCAGCAGGAGTTTTACGACCAGTAAGTTTATGGGGTCGACACGCGGGAAGGTCGTTGCTGAGATTTATTGAGCCTATATGTGAGCTTACCACCTCGTGTATATGGATGGAGGTGGCTGCCATCACTGAAGCTTTGAAGTATTGAATGGGTGCCTGAGTCGCTAAAGCAATCATAGGTCTCATTCTCAGTCCGTATCACTAACAGAGAATTCCAGTAAACTACTTCACAAGGTTTCTCTTTCCCACCCCCCTCCCCCGGCATTTATTGCTTTTACCAAATGCTTAAAGGAAATGTGCCTATTACCAACCTGGACGTGGTATCTCAAAAGCCTAATGTTTCATTGCACACTGAATTCAAATTCTGTTTTATGTTCTACAAAACAAGAAGACTCAACAAAAATAATTCTGTCAAATATGAAGAAATTCACAGACAAGTCAGAACATTATGTAAGGAGGCAAAAGAAGCATGGCTTGAGGAAAAGTGCTTAGAAATTGAAAACCAACACAACAGTCAAAATACCACATTAGTGCACAAAAGAATTCAGGAACTTACTAATAAAAGAACAAGTACATCTACAGGGTGTCTAAAAACTGAAGATGGCAAAATCATAATAGAAAAAGACCAGATTCTACAGGTATGGACAGATTATGTGAAACACCTTTATTATGATAACAGAGATGAACAGTATGATATTAGATTTAATAATGAAGGACCGCCAATTTTGGAGATGGAGGTTCGAAATGTTCTTAAGCATATGAAAGCTGGCAAGGCCCCCGGTGCAGATAACATCACAACACAAATGATTAAAGCTTTAGAAGAATTTGGACTAGATCAAGTCACCAGACTGCTGAACACATTATATGATACTGGAGATATACCTCCTGAATTATGTATCTCTATATTTATTGCAAACCCAAAGAAATCAGGAACCTTGGAATGTGATCAACATAGGACAATTAGTATAATGAGTCACATCACAAAAATTTTGCTAAGAATTATCATGCAAAGAGTGAGGAAGAAGATACAACCTGAAATAAGGGAAGAACAATGCGGATTTGTAGAAGGAAAGGGTACAGTAAATGCTGTGTATATGCTGCGAAAAGTTATTGAACGTGCTATAGAAGTAAACAAGGATATACATCTTTGCTTTATTGACTATACAAAAGCTTTTCATAGAGTTAGACATGACAACATGGTGAATATGCTTGCAGATCTACAAATTGATGGGAAAGACATTAGACTTATAAAAAACATATATTGGAAACAACAAGCTGCAATAAGGCTGCAATAAGGATTGATAATGAAGTGGGACAGTATCAGCCAATTAAGAGAGGTGTTAGGCAGGGATGTGTGATGTCTCCAGATCTTTTTTCACTATACAGTGAAAATATTTTCAGAAATGTAGAGGATATAAATGGAATCAGCATTGGAGGACGAAACATCAATAACATTAGATATGCAGATGATACAGTATTAATTGCAGACAATGCGCAGGACCTGCAACAATTAGTAGATGCGGTTGTTGTACACAGTGAGCAACTGGGGTTAGAATTAAATTGTAAAAAGACTCAGGTTATGGTCGTCACTAGGAAGGAGGAAGTGCCACAATGTAATATACAAGTAAATGGAAATATTCTTCAACAAGTGAATCGGTACAATTATCTTGGAACAGTCATAACATCTGATGGGAGATGCCTTGAAGAGATTAGAACAAGAATCGCCATGGCGAAAGTAGCCTTTAGCAAGATGAAAAACATTCTGACCAATAAAAAGATGTCAATTGAAACGAGAAAAAGAGTGTTGAGGGGATACATAGAGCCTGTTCTTTTGTATGGATGTGAAACTTGGACAATGAACAGTCAAGCTGAAAAGCATCTGATGGCTGCAGAAATGTGGTTTCTGAGGAAAATGCAAAGAATACCATGGACAGACAGAAAAACCGATGACCAAGTACTACAGGAGACAAATGAACATCGTAAACTGATTAGAGAAATTAGACGTAGACAGTCAAAATTTTTTGGACATGTTATGAGAAGAAATGGATTGGAGAACTTAGTGACAACTGGCAAGATCGAGGGGAACAGGCCAAGAGGAAGACCGAGAGGAAAATACCTGGATGGCTTGGCCACATGGCATGGACGAGACAGGAACACTGAGCTGATCCACGACACTGGTTGCTTGCTTGCTTGCTTGTGTTCGTTGGCTTGAGCTCCAACGCGAAGTCCTGTATGTCGGATGAAGGCATCCTGTTGTCCAACATCAGTGTGATGTCATACAGGACCTGAGTTTTGCGTGAGTATCCGTTGTCCCATGTCTGGCTTATTGGTGTGCAGACTGGTGGTTCCTCGCCGTACAGGCAGACACTCTCCGACTTCGGAGGAATCGGCGATCCTACTGACTTTAGCCAGGACCCCGAAGGGACCTGTTGCCCAGGACGCTCGACGAGGACGCGTCAATAGGTCTTGGCCAGTATATAACCCGGCCCTGGTGCCTTGGAAACACCTCTGCGTCCCACGACACTGGTGATCGAGTGAAATGGCGAGTCATGACCGCCCACGCTTTCCGGCATGGCACATGATTGATTGATTGATTGTTCTACAAAAAAATAGTAAAACGTAATTTTAAACTTTAAAAAATGTAATTAAAAACCTCCATTTCATCTCATCATGCATATTGTGTATATGGTACTAGTCACACATCGTTAATCAGATGGACATTTGATTTGTGATGTTTTCAGTTTCACGCTGGCCGCCTCTATTTCCCAGGATACGTCCTTGTTTCAGGTGCAGTCTGGGTTGACTTGGGAGTCCGGGTTTTTGAAAACAGAGAACCCTCCACAAAGTGAACTCGAGAGCGCAGAGCCTGACGGCGAGATCACTAGTCAGAGCGATGCCGCGGCTCCCTGGAATACGGTTGCTATATGTCAATTGGAGGTCAGTGTGGCCGTGAGGTTGATCGCACTGACACTTAAACTTCCTGCACGCTGCCGACGGGGTGGTGGGTTCATTCCACAAAACAGTCAGTTGGATTTAAACTTGGAATTCTCGTTCAGAAAACAATAGCAAACTACTGAGCGTAAAATGACCTGGAAGCTCAACATGGGGTTGATCACGACGTCCTGTAAAGGACATGGCAACGTGTAATCGGCGCTGTAACAATTCGTAATTCCCATGACACGAGTGATAGAAATCAACTGCTGGCGATTTGGAAACAGGCTACCTTGCGTTGAATTTGATGCTATGAGGTGTCGATTATCCTAACAGCAATGGTAAACTAATGTACATAAAATAACCTAGTAAATCACATATTATAAATGTAGAGGTTGATCGCAACGTTCTGTAAAGGACATACATGCACGAAATGTTATTTTAAATTTAGTTCAGATTGACAGACGGACATACTTCTCTTCATGTGATATATAACTCTGCAGTATGCAGCTGACAATATGCAGCGACACATACCAAGCAATAAATGGTGCAACCTGTCGTTTGTGCGTTCTATGTTTAAATATTTCAGGTAATGTAAATGCTTTTGTGAATGTTACATAAAATGCCGTCTGTATTTTCCGTTCTTAGGAGTGTCACGAACTCGCTGTTTCAAACGCAGGTAAGCTGAATTACGAACTGCGTCCGTAACGCCTTGCCACGGAGCAGGTAATCAGACTATACTGACAGTTATACCACCTATGTTCTATGATGACAGGGTGATGTCTCCTGGTTTCTGTCTGGTGTATTAATTGTGTGGAGTCTAATTTATTGACAAACATGCAGATTTTACCGCCATCGAGTTTAAATGTGTGTAATGTATGTGCCATTCTATACTAGAAAATAACATCTGCACACTTACTTTATTTATTGCCACTGAACTAGTAGTTATTGAAGAGAACGGGTAGGATATAAATGAATAAACACAAGGCAAGTTCATCGTCCGTGTTTTGAGTGCCATCATCACTGACACAAGTAATTACAAGTCATTTGTGTAAGTGTTTTATTTTATGGCGTGTCTGATTTTTATGTGACACCGTGTGAAAAGTTGGTAATTAGATACAACTGCACATTGTAAGAAGGTGGGAGTTTAATCAATATAAAAGAGTATCTACGAGGGATTTTCCCCAGATCCTACAATACGCCTACAAGATTTTAAACCGTACAGAACTCTAGCTATTTTGGGTGGTGAAGTTCTTATTTTCACTTTGTGGGCACCACGAATGCATATCTCTCTACAACAATGAATCTGCTTTCATTGTTACTCGTAACGTGTTTGATCTCGGCTGTATTTTGCCAGAGCATGGATGGCTTCCGGGTAAGAAACCATGTTGGTGATGTATTGTAGTTAGTCGGTTACACTGTTGTGGTAAGTCAGAAATACATCATCATCAGTTTGTCAATGCCAGGGTCTAACTGGGATTGTCTGAATGGGGCTACTATCGATAAACTTTTGTAGCAATACTTCTCGTGTCCAACAGGGGCATGATTTATTCTTCTCTTCTTCTCCATTCAACGCACCCTGGTCATCTTTCAGCATATGACTTGCTGATGGTTACTCGGCCATACGTTATGCATTACACCAAGTCGAACACGAGTAAACTCAAACAGCAGTTAACTCAAAGACTGTTATAAGTTTCCTACGTATAATTTGCTACACAAACACATGTCACATTATCAAATATACAATCACTTATTGGACAGTCACATCACAGTACACTACATCACGATTTAAAAGCGTGGCTCAATGTAGAGCCATAACGCTGTATACTTTTCACCATGTCCACACAGGACGATGGATCAACGCAGACTCCTTTGTCCCGAGCTCACTTCCTATCACCTGGGAAGTGAATTCTAACGTTTTCGCGTTGTGTGGAAAGTCCCTGCTTTCCATGTTCTAGTGTTCACTTGCTGAACACAGCCGTAACCTTTACTCTCTTTACTCTCTATAGCTTAACCATGCCATGACGTCGTCGGGGTCATGGCAGTCAGTATCAAAGCTGGTGTTGAAGTCGTTTGATCGTGTTCTTCTAATGTTTCGTGTTCTCAACACCTCCCACTAGCTCAGCATGTCTACATTCCATAATTGTTGCATCTTGTGTGATATTCGTTCATTGGACTTGCTCTTTTTTGTCTATTACCCTGGATATGTATGTTTAAGTCCTATTTTGTTATCAGCGATCAACTTTTTATATATGTCTATTCTGGCATGAGTCACGAAGGGGACACTTTGCTTAAAGTCTTCACTTTTCCCCGTAAGGTGTCCGCCTCGAGTGCTGGAGGTCCCGGGTTCAAGCCCAGGTGAGGACCGGGATTTTTTCACGTGGATTTCTAGTAATAAAATTTCCCCTGGTCTCTGGGTAGTGAGATCGGACGCCCGTGTGTATTGTTGCGCACGTAAAAAATCCCTTGGCAGTTGGAAATCGAAAAAGAGTAGCCTAACGGCGCTGCCCGGGCAAAATTTCGATTTAAAAATCTACCCAAAGTATTTCAGGATCTTCGCCGGTGCTACGGAGTTCGTGCACTGAGCTGAGTTTCTCCAAACTCGGGTTTGAGTTTCTCCAAACTCAGGTTTGAGTTAGCAGAAGAACGGAGCACTTATGGGTTACACCTGTGTGCCGTGATGTTGATCCATCGACTAAATTAAACTAAACGACTAAACTTTTCCCCGACAGACTGTCTCGGGGCGTCACGCCTCTGGGTCAGACTTCTTCTCTTCTCTGTCAGTGAATCTAGTCGTAAACTGTAGTATTTCATACTGCGACCAAACCACAACGACTGTCATTTTCTACCATACTCTTCATTGTTTGCCAATATTCTTCACTGTCTCTACGAGTATTTTACTAGCACAGTGTAACAGTAACACTAGGTTGTGAGTACAGAGAATGGGCAGCGGGCCGCACAGAGTTTGATTGAGGTGCCACAACTGATCCAAAATAATACACATCAATGTGATATATTGATCTATACTGATGGGTCAGTGCTGAGAAACAGACGGAGTGGTTGGGGTTTCACTGCGAAGGCTAATGGGCAATTCTTGGAAGAGGAGAGTATGGTATATGAGACTACAACCTCCAGCATGAGAATGGAGGTGGAAGCTGTCACAGCGGCATTCCGTTGGTTAGAGGAGACAACTGCAACAAACATTGTCTTCACCACGGACTCAAGGAGTATGCTTAGTAAAGTGGGGAAAGAAATGTTTCGTGAGGAATAGCTTACCTGGCTTCAGAGGTCGAAGATTGTAAGAATCGTAGGGATTTTTGCCCTGGCCATGCGGGAGTGCGGGGGTATGACCATGCTGATAGGCTGGCTGGAAATGCACCTCTTGGTGGTCGATTATCTATGGACAAGGGAGAGATGCTCGTGCGCCTATGGGACCAGATGGAGAAGGTGGAGGAACAGATTGAGAACCCGCTTGTGAAAAGGATGAGATTGCGGAGGATTGGCAGGGGTTCTGGTAGAATCTCAAAACTGAGAGGGAAGACCAGAAGAACTTTTAATTAGATAGCGGTGGGAACGATTAGTAGTGTGACTCTTCGCTGGAGTCACACTACTATGGAGCGCATATGGGAATGCTTAGAGTGCAGTGATGTCGGTTCTTAGCTCAACTCAACTCTACGAGTGTTTTCATGTGATCTCTTTTATGTCCAGATATCAATCAATCAATCATGTGCCGGAAAGCGTGGGCGGTCATGACTCGCCATTTCACTCGATTACCAGAGTTGTAGATCAGCTCAGTGTTCCTGTCTCATCCATGCCATGTGGCCAAGCCATCCAGGTATTTTCCTCTCGGACTTCCTCTTGATCTTTTCCCTTCGATCTTGCCAGTTGTCACCAAGTTCTCCAATCCATTTCTTCTCATAACATATCCAAAACATTTTGATTGTCTACGTCTAATTTCTCTAATCAATTTACGATTTTCATTTGTCTCCTGTAGTACTCGGTTATTGGTTTTTCTATCTGTCCATTGTATTCTTTGCATTTTCCTCAGAAACCATATTTCTGCAGCCATCAGATGTTTTTCAGCTTAACTGCACATTGTCCAAGTATATCTAATGATAATTTCCGCAATTCAATACCGTTATTATGTGATCCTAGAAATGTGTTTTCTGGGAATCTTATTCCAGCTTACCAACGAGTATTATATCTAATCATTTGACTCTGACACGAAAACTTATACACTTGTTCAATTCTCTTTCCTTCCATGAATATCCTAAGTGTATTTGGCAATTTCATCACTTTGTCTTAATAGCATAAACGTTATCTAAAATACTTTAGTTGCGTCCCTGATTTTAGTTAGCAGTAATTATTTTGATTCTTCATTTACTTATATCGTAGCAAAATATGAACCTGACAATGTTCTGGGAATTATGTGGGAAGGAAATATCACGAAACTGACTTTTCCCCAAATTATTTTATGACACAGAAAATGTGAAGTCCCAGCACTCCAAACTCTAACCATAATATCTGCCTTGAGACTATACTTACCTTTACCTATTTCCTTTGCCAGATTGGTCATTTGTAACCTTAATGACACATATTCGTTTACCATATCAGACGATATTTATTACTGCTTCATCCATCATCCTGCAAATACAACCATTGCATAGATTGGGTCGTTGCAACCATCACCATCACAGTACTTTTCAGATTGTGACTGGAGTTTGTATTCTTTCCTTGAGATAATCAATAGTTTAAACATTGGCTTTTCTGTTCACAAATCTGGAAAATACTTCAATGTTAATAAAGCAATAGAGAAGCAGAGAGAGAGAGAGAGAGAGAGAGAGAGAGAGAGAGAGAGAGAGAGAGAGAGAGAGAGAGAGAGAGAGAGAGAGAGAAGAGAGAGAGAGAGAGAAATAGAGAGAGAGAGAGAGAGAGAGAGAGAGAGAGAGAGAGAGAGACTGCAGATTCCTCACTAATCTGTTAACTGACCAGGATTCACTTCCGTACAACAGTATTAAAATAGAAATAACTCTTAAGATCACATTTTCTCGCATCTTGCTCAACGCGGCCGAGAGGTTTATCGCGTTCACGCTTAACCTTCCCGTCATTTAGCCTTCAACGTTGTCTCCTCGTTCAGAAAGTCACTCACAAAGCAACTACTGAACGTAAAACTGCTTAAGAAATCAACCTGGGGTTGATTGCAACGTCCTGTAAAGACATGCAACATTAAAAACAAACTTTAAAGTGATATCGTTTCTTAACCCCCATTTCTGATTTTCTTTTCAGGAAAGATCAGCCAATTCTGATGGAAACTTACATAAAGGTAACACACACAAAACACACCAAAAAACATGTCGTTAGAAGCCGGTTTGTAATGCTAACGAAATATACATTCCTTTCCAAACAGTGTTTTAGTATATTTCCATATGTGTCAAAAGCATGAGGCGAGAATCCGATGATCAATAAGTAACAATAACAGCTTCAAGTGTTAACGGGTCCAAGCTGTTATCCCTGGTAGGGTGAAGGTCGGTCATCCATGGCAATTTAGATTTACAAAATAATTCTAAAGTTAGAGCACCGCGTAGCATCTTCCTGGACAAGCAACCTGTGTTTACTTATGATTTATTAATTTGTCCCAGGCAATAGCAGCAGACCACAAGATGAAGAATATTGAATGCATTAATAATAATGAAAATAATAACATGTGGTCATTGCACAAATAAAAATCGTTTCTTATGTTGTATTCAACGAATAATAAACGATTGCTCAAATATATCTAGGTGTTAGCAGTAAGTTCGTTCCAGCACGTTGTGTGCAAAAAGAAAGAGTTCGTAGTAAATTTGAAATTAGCGTCGGGATAATAGATGTTTCACATTCGAACAATATATTTGACTATGCGTTTTAACTGTTTCAACATACGTATTATTCATTTGTTCACCGCATATGATGCAGGCTCTGCTGTATGGTTCATGTGATGAGAATAGAGGCACAAGAAAACATCGTGACAACTGGAAAGAGGCAGAGGTATAATAAGAGAAATGATGCTGAATGGGCACAGGCTGTGGTATGGAGGAATATCATCATTGCAGTTGTTCCTAAACACCAAGGACCAAAGATATGTGGAAAGTTATGGACGCCTACGCTACAATATATACATATACATATGTGTGTGTGTCTGTGTGTCTGTGTGTGTGTTTTGTGTCTGTGTGTGTGTGTATGTGTCAGTGTGTAACACTGTCTACATGTGTATGTGTATAGGTGTGTTTAAAAGTACTCATGAAGTTACATAATGTTTACAAATATCCTTAACAATAAATTAATTAACATTATGTATTATTGGCAACTAAATGTATCTTTCATAGGCCCAGCGGAAAATTTAGGTCGGCAAAAAGATCGGCAACCTATTTACCGTCGGTTCTTGTCACACCACACTCAGTTTGATGAAGAGGATCAAGGCAGTCTGAAAGACGAATCCGAGATTCACGACAAAATTGTGGGTGGACAGGAGGCTTACCATGGTGAATTTCCATGGCAAGCTAGTGTAGACATACTCTCTGACAACAAAGAATACAGCTGTGGAGCCGCCATAATCAACGAGTATTGGTTACTCAGTGCTGCCCATTGTTTCACGTATGTACTCAATGTGCACGTCTCAGGATAGCAATGTCCATTGGTATTATTTCCAAGCGGAAAGTCATTGTGTTCTAACCAGGTTATTTAATCGCCTCGTGATTGTTAAAATAGGTGCCTGGCTATATTTGGGAAAGGGAAAGATGCTAAGGAAAAAAGGGCTAGCCACTTGACTTGTAGAATTCACCTTCGTTAACAATATCTTCATTATGAAAAGCTGTAATGTCCAAATCGTGTTCACTGTTTATTTATAATAATTGTATGGACAGTTTATATATATACGTGCATAACATAACACACAGAGAAAGAGAGAACGAACGATCGAATGAACTTTATTTTTTATGGGTCACACATTGGGCTCACAGGTTCGGCTTACCTTCGGCCCTTCCAATCACTCATCATTCGTTCATCGATTGTGCATGCTACATAGGAAAAACACATCGTTAAATGAATGTTGTAAGCATAAACAATGCATATTATCATGTTATTAGACAGGCAGGCAGACACACGTGCACACGCACATTCATAAACACATTCATACAATCATGCATATATACTTACATCATTTACATTAACTCTCACAGTTAAAAGAGAGAGATAGTGAGAGAGAGAGAGAGAGAGAGAGAGAGAGAGAGAGAGAGAGAGGGGGGGGGGGGGGCAGACAGAAGTAGTAGTAGTAGCAGCAGAAGAAGAAGAAGGAGAAGTAGGAGGAGGAGAAGCAGAAGAAGAAGAAGAAGAAGAAGAAGAAGAAGAAGAAGAAGAAGAAGAAGAAGAAGAAGAAGAAGAAGAAGAAGAAGAAGAAGAAGAAGAAGAAGAAGAAGAAGAAGAAGAAGAAATAGTATTAGACTAAGAAGCAGAAGAACAAGAAAAGTGAAGCAGACGAAGAAGTACTCTAAAGCGATACGACTGTCTGCAGATTTCATTCATTGACTGCCGTCGTGACGGTAGGCAACTACCACCGTAAACAGACCGACCAGGGTGAGCAAGAGTTTCAAGTGGAAGCCATCATCAAGCATGACAGGTATAAAGGTGGGTAAACTATTTATTCATGTAGTATTGTATAAACTCCGGAAAAGATTATACCAAATCGTAAAATAACAATAGAATAAATACATGCTTAAACAAGTTTATAAATTTAAATAACCATGTACAATGAGCGAGCGCTATCAATAAACAAGTCACACAAACGGTTCAAGAAGCCTGAAGGGAGGAAAATGTCACGTGGCAAGACCAACACCAAGAGACACCAGGCACAAAAGATGTGCAGCCTGGGAGCCGCAAAAACCGTAAAGAAGACGAGCGGAGATAATCTGCCGGCGAGCTGCAGCAAAGAACAAGAACCTCGATTGACCTCAAATGAAGCTACCACGAGCAAGATCGACGACAACCCACCACAGACAAGAGCCAAGACAGCCGAGAAGAAGAGTGAGGAGAAAGACACCAGAGTTGGAAACACCGACTCACAGACGATCAGATGGGTTGTCGAGCGTATCCAAGTGGAGCTGACAGATGAACAGATCCTGAAGCAGCTACAACAGGATATCCGAATCTTGAAGGCGGGGCTGATTCTAACGTACTCCAAGATCCATACTACGCTAGCGGTGGTGACAACTGAAGGCAGTGAGATAAACAAGAAAGCACAACAGCCTGAAGGATTCATTCCAAGAATCACGCAATGCTCAAGATGCCAGAGGGCCTGACACAGCAGAACAACATGCCGCACTATGATAGAGATCTGACGATACTGCACCGAGCACCGGTCAAACTGGACAAGGACTTCCGAGTGCCCAACAACAACAGAAGGTGTGCCAACTGCCTTGGCAAGCATGGAGCAAGATACCTGGGCTGTCCGTACCTTCAAAGACACAGAGATGTCTTTAATATCGCCATTACCACAACGGCACCATATAAGGAAGCAATGCGGAATTACGAGACAGCCACGTGCATCTCACAAGCTGAAAGATCTCAACTGCAAAGCCAACTTGACGAGCTAAAGAAACAAATCAAGATACTTCAAACACCGGCACCAACCAGCGACAACGAGAAACTGCTGGCTGACTTGAGGGAAATCCAGCACAACATCAAGCAAGAGGTGGAACGCACGGCCTTGATAAAGAAGATGAACGAGAAAACCTTACAAACCATTAGATTAGAGAGAGAGAGAGAGAGAGAGAGAGAGAGAGAGAGAGAGAGAGAGAGAGAGAGAGAGAGAGAGAGAGAGAGAATTCCGTAAAGCCGAAAGGGAACTAATCCAAAATAAACCAGCAGAAGCCATGAAAAGACCACTGAGAAGCTGCAAGCTGAAGCCAAACCAAAAACTGACCAGGAGCCACAAGCTACAGCCAGCAGCCCAACCACGATATCCAAGAAATTCAAGGGGCAATCAATATCCCGCCAGACCTATGAAGAAGACCCAGATGTGTTCTATGATGGAGACGGCCAAGAGTGGTCACGGCGGGTCCCAACATCGACCACGGAGGGACCCATCGGAGAATTCGACAGGCAAAAGCAACGCAAGGAAGAAAATGAAGCCATCGAAAAGCTTCTACAGACAATACCAAAACAATGGAGACAAACAGAAGAAATATAAAGTCCTTATAAGGACCCAGTCAAGCAAAACACACAAGGAGCCAACAATGACAAAAGAAACCGACAGAGGAGACGAACACAAAGGAAAACTCACCTGCCTACCAATCCCCCCAGCTGACGTCACAGGCTCAAACTCTGCAAATCGATAAGCCAGCTAACAATGGCGCAGAAACCTAGACAAACTTATCACGTACCATGAACCACTGCAACTATAACCAAGCCACTGAGGATAGTTCAACATTGGTGCATATCGGAATCGGGGCAATGATAACATGAGATTGTACACGGATGCCAGAGATTAAAGTTGAATATGTCAGGTAAAAGCGGTAATTTAGCAATTGCAAAGTGCAGTATGCATTAAGACTCATTCAGTGAATGTCAGAAAGAGAATGCTAACGTATTATATAGAACATATCTTGCTGTATGGCAGTTTGTTTGTTATTTTCTTTCTCTTGTTAAATCGAGCCTAGCCAACGCTGGGCTGATTTTTGCGTGTGAGATAGCTTTCCCTATTGCCAGTGTCCTTCGCCATCAGGCAAACCCATTCCAACTTCTAAGGTACTTGTAATTTACGTCCCCAAGTCAAGGATAAGAAGTCAACATTTTAGTCCAGCTGACCGGTGTAGGGATTTAATTGGCTACCTCGCCATCAGCTCACCGGAAGTTTACCTTTGACTGCCACCGTAACTTAGTAGTCGATGGATCAACATCACGGCACACTGTTGTAACCCATAAGTGCTCCGTTCTCCTCCTAACTCAAACCTAAGTCTGGAGAAACTCAGCTCAGTGCACGAACTCCGTAGCACCGGCAAGGATCCTGAAATACTTTGGGTAGATTTTTAACTCGAAATTTTGCCCGGGCAGCGCCGTTAGGCTACTCTTTTTCGATTTCCAACAGCCAAGAGATTTTGTACGTGCGCAACAATACACACGGGTATCCGATCTCACTACCCAGAGAACGTGGGGGGGGGGGGGACATTTTATCACTAGAATTCCACGTGGAAAAAAAACAAACCCGCTCCTCACCGGGGCTTGAACCCGGGACCGCACTCAAAGCGGACACCATAAAAATGAATGCGTGGTAGAGGCAAGCGAAACTAAACATTATTGGAATGAAACTATTTATTTAATGTAATTCATTATGGCATGTCTTTTATTATATAAAAACGGAATATAGTTTCTATCATCATCATCATCATCATCATCATCATCTTCCACTTCTGCCGTCAAGCGTCGTGGGGAGGAATAATTTGCGTTCCAGCGCCCGGTGGACGGCACTGGATAGTGTCATTCCGTGAGGTTGTACAATGTCTCTGATGTCGTCAATCCATTTTCTTCTTGGACGTCCTCGTGGTCTCGTCGCAGATGATCTTTGATGTAAGGCCAGTGATGGTAGTTGTTGATGTTGCATTCTAATGACATGGCCAAACCACTTGATCTTCTGTCTGTCAATAAATGTGGCACAAGGTGTTGATCCCACAGTCTGTCTGATAGTAGCATTTCTTACTCGGTCTCGGATTGTTAAGTTGGCAGCTCTCCTCAGGCATCTCATTTCGCAGGTGTTGATTTTGCGAAGGTGTAATTTGGATAAAGTCCAGGTTTGAGATTGGTAGCATAGGGTTGGTGTGAATATGCTGTTTATTATCTGTCGTTTTGCGGACATGGGTATGTTTGGATGTTTCAGTAAGGGTGATAGTTGATATGTAAGTGCACTAGCTTTTTGACATCTGATGTCAATTTCTCTGTCCAATCTGCCATCTTCTGTGATCATACTTCCAAGGTATTTGAATTCTTTAACTTGTTTCAGAGGTGTGTTATTTATCTGTATATTTAGTGGGCCTGGCGATCTGCTAACTTGCATTACTTCGGTTTTGGCTGTGTTTATACTCATATTGTATCTGCTGCAGGTTGAACTCAGATTAGTAATATGATTTTGTAGTCTGCCCTCATCGCTGTAATGACATTTCTATGACATTTGTAAATTCGCGATACCTCGCTCTCTGTGTAGAAACGATTATACTTTCACACCTAGAGAACGTTGCTATTGCAATTGCCTGTTGCAAGCGAAGTTTGATTATGAATTATTAAATGCAGCATGACTGTGACAATGAGCCAGGAACAAAGAAGTTTAATTGCTAGCTAGAAAATATTTTGTGACTGTAACTACAAATATTTTCTGGTCACGTTATGAGACGAAATAAATTGGAGAACTTGGTGACAACTGGAAATATAGAGGGGAAGAGAACAAGGCGACGACATAGAAGTAAATACCTGGATGGCTTGGCCACGTGGCATGGTCGAGACCAGAACACTGAGCTGATCCACGATTTTGATGATCGAGTGAGATGGGGAAACATTACAGCCTACGCTTATCAGCATGGCACATGATGATGATGAAATAACAATTCGTAAGAGCAGAAGTTTTAATAACAACTAGGAAAGGTTACATGACTATAATAATTTGACGAGACAGAAAAAGTTTAAATACCATTTAGGAAATATTGAATGAGTGTAACAATTTGTTAGCATAGAATGTTTAAATAACAACTAGGAAAGTTTGAATGGTCTTAATAGTTGATCAGTAAGACGACGTTTAAATAACAAGTCATCATTGGCACCTTGCCGCCTTGACAAACGATAGTTTGTTACATTGTGCTTCACAAAGGCTTAATAACTACAACCCATGTCGGTGGCGAATGTGACTGATAAGGCCAATTTGTGCTGTAAATGTTCGCCCACAGTGGATGCACGTGAACACATGGTCATTTTCACAAGCATGCACCATCTTACGTCTCACACGCTCGGTGTGTGACTTATCTGCAATAATTTTCTCCGTTGCCATTATTCCATTTCTGATATGTGCCCTCCATGCAACACGTTCAGTGGCGACTTGCTCCCAATGTGCATTATCAATCATGTCCCGCTTACACACATCTTTGTATCGTAGTAGAGGCCGACCCTGAGATCTCTTACCAATCTGTAATTCACCAAAAAAAAAAGATGTTCTTTAGTATTCTACCATCACCCATATTCCCAACGTGCCCTATCCATCTACGTCTACGAAGACTGAGCATGGAATAAACTGTCACACAGCCTGATCTTTCCAATACTTCAGTATTTGTTATTTTGTATTGCCAATTACTACCAAATATTCTTCGCAGACACCGTATATGAAAGCTGTTTAAACGTTTCTCTTGGTGTGAGTAAGTTGTCCAGGCTTCACTGCCATAAAGATAGTACAAAGACATAACAAGTAAGACAGTTTGAAAGAGTGGGAATTTTTTTGCTTCGAAAGCGTCCTATGCTGATTTCCAACCCTCGGCTCGGTTTGACGGGAAATTATGAAACTGCGTTTCAGTATCCCAATGCCTCAGTGCCGGCTTCGTAGCTTAGAGGTTATGACTTTTCTCCGTAATCTCGTATACTCTCGTCGGTAATGTGATGACGGTGAGAATCAGCAGTGGTTCGAATCTCATCGGTAACTTACGGGGTAAATGAGCCGGCCGATCAGAAAGCAATGGCAAACTACTGAGCGTAATCTTGCCAAGAAATCAACATACAGCTGAAAGATGCTGGTGTTGACAGCGATGTCCTGTTAAGGATATGCAAAAGAAAAAAAATGCCTCAGTACCATGGCCACAAAAAGAAAATTATATATGGTCTTTACAACTTAAAGAAATTTATATATGGCCTTTACGACTTAAGTCCTTCTCTGTCTCCCATCTCATCGGTAGGACACCCACGTGATTTTGACAGCGACATTGCATTAATCAAAATAAAACCAGGAGACAGTGGTCAAGGCATTCAGTTTAACGGATACGTTCAACCCATCAGACTTCCAGAACAAGGTGCATCTCTTCACGAGGGCACTAGATGTTTAGTTTCTGGATGGGGAAAAAGGTTTTTCGGTAAGTTCGATGTCTCTAAATCATCTTCGCATTTTTGACCAGCATTGTGGAGTAGTTAAAATGTGTGCCAGTTGATACTTCATTCAGTTCTGTTTCCTGCTGATGTCTTCACTGATGACTGTTGCATGATGGTTGCTTCGGTGACGCCTGTTTAATAAGTATTGCTTCAGTGATATCTGTTACATAATGATTGCTTCAGTGATGCCAACTTCATGATGGTTGCTTCATTGATGACTGTTTCATGTCTTCATCAGTCCTGTGTTTCTTTATATTTTCGCTGTCAGATGCCCGGCTTCGTGTTTCATGATGATCGCGCTTCAGTGCTGTCTGTTTCATCATGATAGCTGCGATGTGTGTTTCATTATACTCGATTCTGTTCTACCTGTTGCATGTTAATCGTTTCAGTACTGGTTATGTTTTACTAGTAAATTTCGTTTATCCCGCTGATCTCTGCACTCCTGAGATGTGTCTGCTTTTGGCGTCAGCTCTGTGTGTTTCCGTGCAGCGTATTTATAGTTTTTTTTTTATTTGTATTTTTATAGTAGCTTCTGGGCTCCATGTTTCATGATGATCTATTTAGTTTGAATTGATTCAGTTTTGGGATAATCGCCTCAGTATCTGCAGAAGTACTGTGATGTCGATTCGTTATATACGACTACCATTTCTTCAACAAGAGCCTTGCTGACAGCGTTGACCGTCATGCTTCTCTACATCATGCTATCTCCAACAGCATGTATTTATTTATTCATGCGCGTACTGGCCTCCGTGCCATAGAATAAGCTTTTCTCTCGCCGCCTGTCTCTTATTTTGTTTCCACAAATCTTTCCTGTTGTCACAATGTCCTATATTTTTGTCTTCTCATAATATTGCCAGAAAATGATTACTGCCTCTGTATGATGTTTGTGCTGTGTCGTCGTTTAGTCTTAGCCTGTTTCAAAAGTTTTAAATTACTCAGTTTGGCAGTCCATGGAATTAACAGTATTTTTCTAATAAACTGCATGTTTGAATCATCTAAAGATTTGTATTTGTTTATTAATTATCCAGTATTCACTGCTTTTTAATTAGTTTAGCGAATTACGAAAGATAAATTCGTGGATTCAGAGCAATTATTAAAGTTAGACAAGGATGCGTGTTATTATCTGAACGTGGTGAGAATGAGAAGTAGTAGCAGACACTTTCTTCGACAGCTATTTACAGTATCACTGAAATTGTGTGTTTACGGGTAATGATTTTTACTCAATAATGTACTACATTAATACCTAGAATTGAGTATGTGATTAAATTAATTTATTAGAACACACTTATGTGTATTACAAGTATAATGTTTATACATTTGTTTGTGAACAACTCTTTCGTAGAGATGCCTTCATCAGAAGAAGTTCTTAGAAAGGTAGAAGTACCAATTATCAAACAGCAGATTTGCCAGCAACTATATGCTGGATTCCCTGTCCCCTATGTCCCACAACATATGTTCTGTGCTGGCTATCAACGTGGAGGCAGTGGTTCTTGTAAAGGTGACAGTGGAGGTGGAGTTGTCTGCAAGCATAGAGGTAATTTTGTTTTTGCCATTGTTGTAACATGTAAGTTAGCATTTAACGTGTAATTCCCCGACAACACAGTGCTAATACTAATCAGCGCCTCGATGCAAGACCAAGTATTTTTAAGCTAAAGATAGGAGGTGTTGAAAAATGTAACTGTCTAATTGGTAAAATGACAGCTAAACATGTGTTGAGGGAATGTCCGACATTTGCAGAACAGAGAAATGTAGTTTGGCCTACACCCGCTTTTATGTGAGTGCAAACGCAATAAAGTGTTTTTTTTTTTTTTTTTTTTTTGTATTTGCAGCAAAGAACCTCAATGGCTCGGAACGCTGAAGAACGAGAAGAAACGCAATAGGATTTTAAAAAATCTTACGCTGACTGCTGCTTTCTTTGCATTTATTCATAACGATGTCTGAAGGTGAATGGAGAAAAAACAAGATGTATATTTAAACAAGTAGGGAATATGGAAAATAACCTAAGATCATTACTGTAGGATATTTAGTCTTCGATCGTTACCGTACATGTTTAAGATGTTAGGTGTGATATGAGTTTTTAGCTAACATATCTTTCTCCAGTACAGAGAATATGTTTTGCATACCTATACAACTGTGTGTGTGTG
Source organism: Cepaea hortensis (assembly GCA_963921405.1). NCBI lineage: Eukaryota > Metazoa > Mollusca > Gastropoda > Stylommatophora > Helicidae > Cepaea > Cepaea hortensis. The sequence goes on from OY992893.1 coordinate 74,671,745, forward strand.
GTTTTAGGGTTGTTCTCGCTTCGTTGTTGTTGATTAATTAGAGTTATTGGTGACATGAGTCACAATTATTTGGTCACGTTATGAGAAGAAATAAATTGGAAAACTTGGTACCAACTGGTAAGATCGAAGGGGAGAGAACAATGGGAAGGCAGAGAAGTAAATACCTGGATGGCTTGGCCACGTGGCATAGTTGTGACAGGAACACTGGGCTGATCCAGGACTCTGGCGATTGAGTGAGATGGCGAAATATGACCGCCCACGCTTATCGGCGTGGCACATGATGATGGTGGTGGTGGTGGTGGTGGTGGTGGTGGTGGTGGTGGTGGTGGTGGTGGTGGTGGTGGTGGTGGTGGTGGTGGTGGTGGTGGTGGTGGTGGTGGTGGTGAGTTCATGTTGGCAGTCCTGAAAAGGTATAGTCCTTGGCCGGGCTCATCTATCGTTAACCCTTTCAAGAGTGTCCTCTTTATTATGGGATATGGATAATGTTAGAAACACTCTAAGTCCAAGTCAAACCGCAGCTTAGTATTCTATCTTTGGACATGGGTTCGGAAAATGTTAAAAGCGCATGTGATTAACTCGGGTTAACGAAGGTATGTAACTAGAACATGAAGTATTATAAGATATTGATATAAAAACGGCCTGAACTCGCTACACGGGAAGCCTTTGGCAAAGGTTGTCCCATGGTTTATGAATATGCGACATAGTGAAATACATTTAAGAATTCACTGATGCTATAAAATGTATAAGGACAGGGAAAACACATAGTTCAGAAGGAATCGGGGAAAAGCAATTCGATTTATGGGGATAATTTGGAATAGAAATATTAAGTAAACTGTTGGATGATATATGTAACAGTGGATCCACGCTGAGTGATATCCTGACATATGTTTTTATATCTTTTCCAAGAGACCAGTAACAAATGAAAGTGAAGATTTTCGTACAGCCAATCTCATTAATCATAATGATTAATCAAAATCATAATAGAAAAAGATCAGATTCTACATGTATGGACAGATTCTGTGAAAAACCTTTATAATGATAACAGAGAGGAACAGTATGATATTAGATTTAATAATGAAGGGCCGCCAATTTTGAAGATGGAGGTTCGAGATGTTCTTAAGCATATGAAAGCTGGCAAGGCCCCCGGTGCAGATAACATCACAACAGAAATGATTAAAGCTTTAGAAGAATTTGGACTAGATCAAGTCACCAGACTGCTGAACACACTATATGATACTGGAGATATACCTTCTTAATTATGTAACTCTGTATTTATTGCAATCCCAAAGAAATCAGGAACATTGGAATGTGATCAACATAGAACAATTAGTATAATGAGCCACATCACAAAGATTTTGCTACGAATTATCATGAATAGAGTGAGGAAGAAAATACAACCTGAAATAGGGGAAGAACAATGTGGGTTTGTAGAAGGAAAGGATACGGTAAATGCTGTGTGTATGCTGCGAACAGTTATTGAACGTGCTATGGAAGTAAACAAGGATATACACCTTTGCTTTATTGACTACACAAAGGCTTTTGATAGAGTTAGACATGTCAACATGGTAGATATGCTTGCAGATCTATAAATTGATGGGAAAGACATTAGACTTATAAAAAACATATATTGTAAACAACAAATGGGACAATATCAACCTATTAAGAGAGGTGTCAGGCAGGGATGTGTAATGTCTCCAGATCTTTTTTCCCTATACAGTGAAAATATTTTTACGAATGTAGAAGATATAAATGGAATCAGCATTGGAGGACGAAACATCAATAACATTAGATATGCAGATGATACAGTATTGATTGCAGACAATGCACAAGATCTACGACAATTAGTAGACGCAGTTGTTGTACACAGTGAGCAGCTCGGGTTGGAATTAAATTGTAAGAAGACACAGGTTATGGTCGTCACTAGGAAGAACGAAGTACCACAATATAATATACAAGTAAATGGGAATATTCTTCAACAAGTGAATCGGTACAATTATCTCGGAACAGTCATGACATCTGATGGGAGATGCCTTGAAGAGATTAGAACAAGAATCGCCATGGCGAAAGTATCCTTTAGCAAGATGAAAAACATTCTGACCAATAAAATGATGTCAATTGAAACGAGAAAAAGAGTGTTGAGGGGATACATAGAGCCTGTTCTTTTGTATGGATGTGAAACTTGGACAATGTGCAGTCAGGCAGAAAAACATCTGATGGCTGCATAAATGTGATTTCTGAGGAAAATGCAAAGAATAACCATGGACAGACAGAAAAACCAATGACCAGGTACTACAGGAGACAAATGAAAATCGTAAATTTATTAGAGAAATTAGACGTAGACAGTCAAAATTTTTGGACATGTTATGAGAAGAAATGGATTGGAGAACTTAGTGACAACTGGCAAGATCGAAGAGAACAGACCAAGAGAAAGACCGAGAGGAAAATACCTGGATGGCTTGGCCTCATGGCATGGACGAGACAGGAACACTGAGCTGATCCACAACGCTGGTGATCGAGTGAAATGGCGAGTCATGACCGCCCACGCTTTCCGGCATGGCACATGATTGATTGATTGAATCTCATTAACCATGTCACCAAACTCTTACTCAGAATTGCACAGAAACAAGTAATAAGAAAATTAAAGATTGTAGAGAAGAATGGTATGGGTTTGTGGATTTGAATAATATTCATATAATAATATAATATATAAACAAATAATGTAATATACATATTCAGAACATTAATAGATAGATCAGTTAAAACACAGAAAGACTAATATGTGTGATTTATAAATTACTAGCTGACCCTGCCCGGCTTCGCCCAGTCCCTGGTGGGAAGCATCTCATTTAATTCATATAAGTAGTCATATAAGTTCCCGTTCCCGTTACCGACTATCTGTCTGTCTGTCTGTCTGTCTGTCTGACCCGGCCCGACATCGCCCAGCTCCTGGTGTGAAGCATCTCATTTAATTCATATAAGTAGTCATATAAGTTCCTGTTCCCGACTGTCTATCTGTCTGTCTGTCTGTCTATCTGTCTGCCTGACCCTGTCCGGCTTCATTAAATTCATACAACAAAAAAAAATGTAACTTAAAAGAACGTTCTTCTACACACCATCCATTATTTTTAATGAAAACTCTTTCTAATCACCTGCATGACTACAGTAAATTCTTAAGCAAAAAAAGATGAGTTACAATGTTATGCATTGTGCATCATTTTTATGAAAACTTTGAAAATGCCTTACAGATTGTATTATTATTTATTATAACTCATATGCCGGTACATAACTATGGACAAAGAGTTTATAAATCTTTGAAAACGATGCCACAATATGACTATAAGTTATACAGAAAAGTTATGCCCCTTGAAATAACTTTTACAGAGTTAGGTCCCCTGAAATATATGAAATTATGATGAAAAATGAAAAATGAAATAATACTGAGTAAGCAGGCGATTTCACACTAACAAAATATCACAGTTGACAGCTCTGGAATGAAAGGAAGGCGTGTAGAAAATTTCATCTCAATCGGATGGGCCGTTCGCGAACAAATAAAGGCCATACATACATACAGAGATACATAAATACGCACATCCTAATTTATATATAAGATATGAAGGCATATTTTTGTGTTCGCTGGCTTTAAATGCAAGCGTAGTCGATACACGGGCTACTGCTCCTAGTGGACTGGAATGATTTTTGCTCGTGGATTAGCTTTCTTGGTTACCAATGCCCCTCGCCATCAGGTCACTGAGGTACTTGTAATTTATCTCCCCAAGTCACGGACGAGAAGTCGGCGTTTTACGCAAAATTACGGGATAGGAGTTGAAGCCGCAAGCTTGGCATCAGTACACCAGAAGTTTAAGAATGAGAGCTCTTATCCATTCTGCCATGTCAAGGCATTTGATCATGTTAAATACGATGAAATTATGAAAATGTTGGAGGATATTAAAACGGATGGGAAATATAACAGAATAATAAAGCATATTTGCTTTAAAAAGTAAGTAGTAACAATTAAAACGGGAATTATATTATGAAAGTATAAACAGATAAAGCAAAGAGAAGGAAACTGATGGTTTGTCATATGTGTTTTACCAATGTTTTCGCAACTGGCGTTTCAGAAACCACATCTCCTCTTCCTCGAAGTGCGTCCTAAGTTGCTCATTCACATTCCAATATTCACTAGCAGAGTATGAACATTAAGTTCTCTGTTACTGTCATTAAACGACAGGGATTTAATACATAACAGACTTTTCATCTTCTTAAATGTAGCGCTTGCATGGTCAAGTCCGATCCTGGTGACTGTCACATAGTTATGACATCTTATGCTATGACTGCTACAAATAACGTATTCATTTGGTTAAGCACGTTTGCTTATATTGTAATATTACAGTTCGTTATCTTTGTCTTTTCTATACACATTGTTTATGTTTTCTTGACATTCACGGACAGTCTAATTGTTGTTCTCTCTCTCTCTCTCTATTACTAAAATGTCTGTCGTGGGTGGTTTTGCTTCTTGTGGTCTTCAGTGATGAGTGTGGGTCAAAATGTCTTTTACTCCTGATCCAAAGAGAAGACGTGTGTCTTTTGTGATATTTCAAGAAGACTTCAGTGAGTATTCAAGAATGAACATGGAATGGCTCGGGAAAAATTTACATTAGGCTGCATTTTGGGATTCCCTGAAGCAGGACAGATGATGATACTTGTCTACAGAAAGGTGTATTAAAATGCAACTAGATAGTACATACCACTTCCACGACAGTTTCCATTTCTTGTAATAATATATTAGAAACCACATCCATACCCACCCATATGTGTCTAGCTTGTTCTAAGAATTTGGATACGGGCAGACACACACAGACACACACATGCACAGACCTAGTAATGCTACGCCATAATAAAGCGTCAATCCTTATTTATTTTGCTACCTCAGACAAAACAATCAATGACACGATAAAGCAGTTACATAGATAAGAGGAGGTAAAATTTAACAAAAACGGACGAACAGCAGTCTGTCAAGGAAGAGAGACAAATAGTGCTGGTGACCTTTTGCAGCCAACCTTCGTTATGGAGATGACATTTGATTGATTGACAATAATATGAGTCCGCAACGCGACAATCAGTATTGAAGGAATGAGAAAAGAAGACGGCGGAAGAGTTCCATAATGTACAGAACATAGAATGAGAGAGAACAGAAAACAGTTGTGTCTAGAAAACAATCTTCCAACTACAAATACACTATATAGACACCGAAGCAGGCTCTACACTTGGATCTCACATGATGGTACTGTACTGAAACTGGCTCTAGTAAGGTCACTTAGCTAGACTTAAAATTGTACCCAAAACTACGAATATAAACTGCAATGATATAGCAACGACAGGAGAAATTGCCATGCACATGTATACACTACTCAGCTAGGCAGTGAAGCACGGAAAGCAATATCTAAAACAATTTTCTTTCCAGGTGAGAACATAATATATGGAATTGTGTCCTGGGGGAACAATTGCGAGCAGCCTGGGTTTCCTGGTGTGTACACTCTTGTGCCTCCCTTCATACCTTGGATCCGGTCTACCATATCGACTAACAGTCTCTAGAACCACCTGAATGGCTTTGCAAGATAAGCAGAATGCCTACGCTAACACACGCATGTGAAACAATCGCCATTGACCTTGTGCGCTACTTGTGTGTCTTTTAGATTTAGAAATGTTTGTGTTACCCACGTGTTGCTGCAGAATAGAACATTACAAACCTTTAGGATTTGATTAAAACAACAGAAGACTCATAATAATAGTTGTCATAATACTATTATATATATATATATATATATATATATATATATATATATATATATATATATATATATATATATATATATATATATATATATATAGAGAGAGAGAGAGAGAGAGAGAGAGAGAGAGAGAGAGAAAGCTGACTGGCACCTTGCCGTCTTGACAGACGATGGTTTACAAAATGAAGTTATACCTCTCAATAACACAAAGCCTGGGCTGAATTTAGGAAACATGTTACCAAAGCAGCAATATCACGTTCTCGGCTTGCCAGAGGAAAGGTAACACCAATACGTCTGAAACAAGACAAGCTACAGAAGCTGCCGTATCATAGACCAGTTGATGACTAAAGCTGGTCTGCCTTGCCATGACATTTAGTCTTTAGGTTGCATTTCCTGGCGCTAAGGTAAGGCTTGTAACCTCACTATTGCACTCATCCGCCCTGAGTCGTTAGTACAATGTTGGGTGTCGGGTTTGGTGAGCGCCGCTCATATATATCCAGGTGCGGTGGGAATTAACTCTTTACGCTGCATTCTCTTCTATGGAGGACATTTGCTGTCGGGCATGATTTACAAGTAGAACTGACCTGCATGCCTACTTAATTAGCTACTTACCTTTCTAGCCAACTGTCACCTTTCTTAACTACCTTCCTACTTATCTAACCAGCTACCCACATTCTTAAGTAGCTGCCTGTATATTCAGCTAATTGCCTACTTTATTAACTTGCTACTTACATTTCCAACTAGCTATATATTTTCTTGGCTATGTACTTAACTTGCAATCTACCTACGCGATTGTTATGTATTAGACAGATACCGATATTTTTATTTAACATCGCATCTCTTTTATTAGCGACCTAACGTCTTGTCTAATTACTTACATTCGTATTTACCCTTCTTATCATTTTTTTTTATTCATTTACCAGCCTTCCTAACTACCTTCTTAACTATCCACCAATCTAGCTACATACTATCCATCTAAATACCAATCATTGTTAGTCATTTGCATATCCTTTACAGCATGTATAGCATGTGTGACAGTCACGAGCCACAATAGACATCACATCGTCATCATGCTACTGATAGCAGAACTAAACCGAATAAGTTTAAAATAGGACCTGTATTGTCAGGACACTAGCAGAGATAGGAAAGTTTGCTATATGGGAAACGTTTGCGATATGTCTACTCCGGCATGAGTCACAAAGAGTACATTTTGTTTAATGTCTTCACTGGTCCCCGACAGTTTATCTCAGAACTTCGCTCCTCTGGGTCAGATTTCTCTTCTCGGTGAGTGATTTCAGTAGTACACCGTAGTGTTTCATACTACGACCAAGCCACCACAACCATACTGCAGCCGCCTGCAAAGACTTTGGGCTCACCATCAGCTTAAATAAAATACAGGTGATGGAACATGATGCTGGTGCGCCTCCATCAATCAATACTGTTAATTGTTCGCCAATCTTCCCCACTATTTCACGAGTGTGCTCATTTGATCTCACTTATGTCCAAATATATCTAATGATAATGACTTTCCGCAGTTCAATATCAATATTAAATTATGCCAAAAATGTGTTTCTCTATGAATACTTTTGTGAGTTCTGGAATCCTCAATCGTATTCTGACTTTGCAATGAGTATTCTCTGTAATCGTTTCGCTCTGACAGGAAAACTTATGGACTTGTTCAATTCTCTTTCCTTCCATATATTTATATGTTGTATGTTTATTTGGCAATTATCACTTTGTTTTAATAGTTCATCTCAAATACTTTAGCTGTGTCCCTGATTTTAGTGAGCAGTAATTGTTGTGACTCTTCAATTACTTATATCTTGGAAAAACTCCCCCGATGTGTCTCCACCTTGCCGTGGTGGGGGAGCTTGCGTGTCCCATTGACCCCATCTGCTTGCCGATGGATGAAAACTACATATCAGACAGCTTATGGGTTAGGGACCAGACTAAGAGAGACACAACCTGCTGCTCTGCAGGTAGACTGAGGATAGCAGTCAATAGACTAAATCAGGTACACGAAGGCAGAAGACCTTGGTCCGGACAGAACTCTAAGGCTCCCTGTCGAGGGCTGTGGCTGAACGCCTCTAAGCCCTCGGATCTGAGAGCCAGGCCGATACCCACCTACCGAAAAATAGAGGTTAGACACTGAGCAAGCTACATGTTCAGGTCTGATACATGTTCAAAGGCTCTCAGCTGGGGGATATGAGAGATCCCCGGATGAGAGGGCCTGGCCGTTTCTCGTTCACTGCTGCACGAAGGTAAGGTGCTGAGCCGGCAGCACATGTAGCCTACCTCGTGAGCGAGTACAAAATGTCAGAAAAGTGCCCCAGTCGAAGGAAATGGTTACGAAAACTGTCTGTATCTAACTCATAGAGAGTGTAGACAAAAGTGGAAGAACGTCTCAATGACGCGAAATGGAACGCACGGCGAGCGAACCTATTGCGTGGTCCGAAGTCAAAAGTAAAAGCTTACCGAGTGGATGTCGCTCGCAGTCTGACCGCTCCTGGTGTGTGCTTGAGCGACCAGTGGCAAGCGAGAGCCCAACACATGGAAGTTAGGAACTAAAGCAGCCATGAGCAGGACGTGGCAACTCCTCGGGTGAGCCCAGTCACAGAGCAATATGTGCCGGATCTTCAATTATGGAAGCCTTCTTGGATAGCGAGGGAATGTCCATGGTCTGCCCCTGTCTTCCCTTGAGGGCCAACCCGATATCGTTGATCGTCCTATCTTGACCAGCTGAGATGTGGGCGACATCACAACAGTCTAACGTGCCTCAAAACCAGAGGAAGGCTAACCTCATTAAAAAATGCCCGCCGGAAGTCGGAAGTGTCGTCCTACGGGTGGCAAACTAAAAATTGACACTACGCAATTACGTCCGAGTGAAATGTCTCGTCCGAATGTCTCTCGTGCTAGGAACAGCTCTGGCTACCTAGTTTCCGAATGCCGCTCTTTTCGAAACAGCTCTGACTAGGTAGTTTTCCGAATGTCTGTCGTGCCTGGAACAGCTCTGACGGGCGCAACGACAAGCACATGTCCGAAAACTCGCTGAGTGGATACCGTCTGCAAACCTGTCTGGTTTGTGCGGGAATGGCCCGGGGCAAACGAAATGACCAATATATTGAAGTGAGGATTTAAAGCAGCCATGAGCAGGACGTGACGATTCCCTCGGTAAACCCAGCACCAGGGCGCTATGTGTCGGCCCTGCAACTATGGAAGCAACCTTGGATGGCGGAAAATGCAATGGACTGTCCCTTCCTTCCTTTGAGGGAAGACCGTTGTCCTCGACCGTTCCAACTTGGCCAGCTGGGTTGTAGATGGCACCACAAAAGTGAGTCTCCCAGGAATGCTACCTGGTCAAAAAAGCACGCTGTAGTCGGATGTGTTGGCCTACGGGTTTCGGCCCAAGGGCGCATAACAGACACACCGCAATCACATCTGAAAAAACACTCCGGATGAACGAAAAGAAGAAGAAGATATCTTGGAAAAATATGGACCTTACAATTTGCTGGGAACTATCTGGGTAGGAAATGCCAGTAGGATGAAACTGGCTTTTCCTCACATTATTTTATGACATTGAATATGTGAAGTCCTAGCACTCCACACTCTAACTATATTGCCTGTCATGATACTATACTTACCTTTAGATGTTTCCTTTCCTTGATTGGACATTTGCTGCCTTAATGGGACAAATTCGTTCATCATGCCAGGTTATACGTGTTACTGCTTCATTCTTCATCTGTCCTAAATAATCGTTGCATAGACTGGATCATAGTAACAATCACTGTCACAGTCCTGCTCTGATTGAGACTGAAGTGTGTATGCCTTCTCATCTCATCTCATCTCATCTCATTATGTTCCTCTTGTACCTTGCGGTGTCGAGGTGAAGTATAAACAGCGGGAGAATGCCCGCTTAGGGACTTCATGTATCGATATTCCCATGGACTCTGTTTTTCCATGCGTCCATCGTTTACGTGATCGGCCTCTTCCTCTGCTTCCATCTGGTCTGTACATCATTGCTTGTTGTGGTATACTGTTAGTTGGTAACCTACTTGCATGACCAAACAATTTGACTTGCTGCATTCTAATAAAAACTAGCGCAGCTATAACTCCCACTTTAGTCCTGATTTCTTCATTTCTGATATTATCTCTTCTTGATACATTGAGTGGTTCCAAATGTTGCTGTATGTAGCCAGGGCGCAGTGTTGGGGTGAGCGCCCAACATTGCTTAAATACCCCAATGACTCGTGAATACATAACCTCTGCAGCAAAAGTCCAACTCCTGGCCTTCAAGTGGCGGAACTGTTTCTACTAACAGGAGAAGGGGCGACGACGAGTTTCTGGCGCCGAAAAATAACCAGTATGCTCTAGATATGTATGCACGTACATGCATGCGCAGACACGTGTGTACGCGCGTACACATCTAAACTTGAGTGAGACCACAGTCTGCTCTAGGAAAAGAAAGGTGCTGAAGACGGAGGCAACCAGTCAGGAGGCGCACCACAGAAATCAGGATGCCATACAATTAAGCAAAATGGAATATGTCGACTACTGCTAAATGTTATGGTGCTCATCCTGCTTTGGACCCCCAGGCAGGTGCAGTGCCGGGCCCTATGTCTCGAAAGGGTCCAACCCCAACTACTGGAGGTCCTTCTCAGATGTCCTGTGGAGCCAGGGGACCTGAGAATAGAACGGCTGGCCACACTAAACAAAGACTTAAAATAATGCACTGGAATGCGGAGGAAGTCAGCAACAACAACAAATAGAATTAGAAAACATCCTAGACCAAGAAAAAGTAAGCATATGTTGCTTGCAAGAAACTCACCTCAACGAAAATATAGCCTTCAAAATCAGAGGCTACCAGTGTTACAGATAAGACCGAAAGGACAGACGAAAAGGTGGGATACTGACCCTTGTAAAAAAAAATAACATTGCTGCTTCCCAATCGAAGTCTTGAAAGGGGCTGAGTATCAGACACTTAAACTTAAGACAGGCAATACAGACCTACATCTGATCAATTACTACTGTCCAAGTGACCGCCCACAGGCACTGGACACACTATCATTAACAGAAAAAATGATTGTGTGTGGTGATTTCAACAGCCACTCGGAGAGTTGGTGCTATGATCACATGGGCCAGAAAGGAGAGAGACTGGAAGACTTGCAAGATGAGAATCTTGATTAACAAGCCGTCCGACCCACATACTTTCTACTCGAGATCATGGCACACTACAACTACACTTGACCTGCCTTTTCATTCACCAGACCGGGAATGGAACATTACACGAATTGTTTGGGAACAAGTTGGTGGCAGTGACCATCGGCCAGTCTTTCTAACTGTAGAAAATGAGCTTGTAAGTGAAAGCAGCACCCTCTCGAGGTGGAACTACAAGAAAGCAGACTGGGCAATGTACAAGAATCGCACCAGCATACTGGTTAGAAACCTGAACACTGAGAAAGACATAAATAAAGTAGTTGAAGAGTTTGGAAAATGCATACTACAGGCAGCGCGAGAAACAGTACCAAGAGGAGCCCGTAAATAATATAAACCCTACTGGAGTAGTGAACTGGAACAGTTGCATAATGATGTGGAAGTGTGTAGAAAGCAAGCAGAGGTCATACCCAGCCAAGAGCACCACAATAAATTCTAGCACGCAAAAGCAAAATTTCAAAGAGCGAAGCTGCAGGCTAGACGGAAAAGATGGCAGAAGAAAACGGAATCTCTGAAGTTTGAAAGAGACCCAAGGAAATTGTGGAAGCTAATAAAACAGCTTAACGATGAGGGCACAAAGAGAAACTCAAAAATTGCACTACATAAAGATGGAAACATCTTAACAAGAAAGCAAGCAGCTGAATCATTCGCACAAGATAACAATATCAAGATTAGTCCAGAGAAACAACAAGAGATTCGAGAGAAACGGCAACATACAAGACAGAAGGAAATAGCACATGAGGTTCTGGAAGCACCCATCACAATCAGCGAACTGGAGCTAGCTATATCAAAACTGAAAATGAGAAAGTCACCAGGAGTTGATGGTATCTCCAATGAAATGATCAGGAACCTAGGAACAGAGTCCAAAGCAAAGCTGTTGCAGATCTTCAATAACAGCTGGACCTTAGGCAGTGTTCCACAAGCCTGGAGAGAAGCAATCATGATACCCCTCCTAAAATCAGGGAAAGATAGTTCCACTGCCTCTAGCTAAGACCAGTTAGCCTCACCAGCTGTCTCTGCAAAACACTGGAGCGCATCAACATTCACAGACTGCAGTGGTACATTGAAAGTAAAAACATCCTTGTGCCACAGCAGGCTGGCTTTAGGCAGTGCTACTCTACGGAAGATCAGACAACCTACCTCTCTCAAGAAATTGGGGATGCATTCTAAAAGAAAAAGCTGGTGCTTGCGGCATGGATAGATCTAAAGAAAGCCTTTGACAAAGTCTGGAAAGAAGGCCTGATGAAGAAACTGAGAAACTGCAAAGTCAATGGAAGCATGTATAAATGGGTGAAAGCATACTTGCACAACAGAAGAACCCGAGTACAGATAGACGGTCTCAAGAGCAAGAAAGTACTACTGCGCCACGGTGTTCCTCGGGTGGAGACTTGTTCCCCACACTCTTTCTAATCTTCATCAATGATCTCGTTGCTAATCTACCGCATGGAATTAAAGGGCAATGTATGCCGATGACCTGGTTCTATGGATCACAACTGAACATGCATCAGTGGCCACCAGATGCTACAAAGAGCTGTAGATACATTTGTTGCGTGGGCAAATAGATGGTGTGTCAGCATAAACACTGACAAGTGCAGCACCACTCTATTTACCTTCTCTCCAAAACCAAAGACAGGGATCATCCAGATAAATGGAACACCCCTAAGTGAAGATAAAGAACCAACATACCTTGGAGTAACATTTGATGGCAGGTTGACATGGAGAAAGCACATCAACAAAGCAGTAGCAAAATCCAGAAGGAAAATAGCCATCCTGAGAAAGCTAAGTGGAACTGACACTCTCAGCTTCCTTGATGAAGAATACCCACAGGACCTCTGTATCCGAGTCTACACAGATGGGTCAGCACAAAATGCTGTTCGAAATAGAGGAGCGGAAGTGTATATAGAATACTCAAATAATACTAGGGACACAGCCAGAGTACCGACAGGAAAGTACTGCCATAGCTATGATGCTGAAATTGAGGCAATCGTGATAGCAACAGAGAAATTACTAAATACCAGCAATGGTACACAACATGTGGTGCTATTGACACATGCAAAATCAGTACTCGGGGCGCTCCTCACTGGGAAATTGCCAGTACTAAGGACACTACTTTCTGAACTTAGCAGTCAGCATAAGGTCACCATACAGTGGATACCATCCCACTGTGGAGTACCCGGAAACGCAAGAGCTGATCAATTGGCTAAGGAAGTAGCCAAAGAAGAACAGTCTGATGTGCCCGTCACATACCACCAAAAGAAAAGAATGATCAAATCAGTCAGAAAGCCACCAAAACCTGCTCAAGATGACTACCACGTTATGGACAGACCAGAACAATCATTATTCTGTGCCTCAGAACAGGACACAATAGATTACGCAACCACATGTATACAAAATTCAAGATTGGTGAAACAGCCATGTGTACATGTGGATTGGCGTCGCAAACAGCAGTACACATACTCCAAGACTGCCCAAAATATAACATATCTAGGAAAACCTTCTGGCCTAGAGAGACGACAGTGGAAGATAAACTCTATGGACCGCTGTGTGAACTAAAAAGGACAGTTAAATTCATACAATTCCAATTCCAATTCCAAATTTCAAAAACAAAAATTCCAAATTCGTCCTCGTCTAACCTGCTTCATCAGCTGTGGTTATTGTTGAGGATCGTGGTTTTTGTGGGTTTATTCACCCTAATTCTTGTCTTGTGAGTCCTATCTCGGACTGGTGATGTAGCGTTTGTGTCTGTGACGTCAGCAGTGGTCGGCGGCTATCCTTTGTGCTCTTCTGTTGTTATGGTTTTCTTTGTTGGTGTAGGCTCCTGGCTTGTCTGGCTGCAGTCCTTATAAGGACTTTTCGTAATCACACTCCAGCTGGGGGTTAAGTCGGCGGCTGTCCTTTGTGCATGTTTCCTTTTGTTTTCGTTGTTGGTGCAGGCTCCAGGCTTGACTGGTTGCAGTCCTTAAAAGGACTTTTTATTTGGTATTCTTTTGTGCATTTTCTGTAGGAGCTTTTCGACGTTTTCTCTTTCCTCCTTGGGGAAACAGTTTTCACTGTTGCGTTTGCGTATCTGCTGCCTAGCGTTTTCTTCCTCCGTGGTCAGCCATGGGATGATTTCACCGTCCTCGATATAGTACTCGAAGTCGGCCTCACAGTTGTAGTGTACTAATGGGTATATCATCGGTTTCCCCCGGAGTTTTTTAGGCTTCTTCTTTTCTTTTTCTTCCCAGCGCCTTCTGAATTCCTGGCGCTTGAGTTCCTCCTTGTCGACTGGGTATTCTGTGCCTCCTTCAGAGATCGCTTGCTGTTCAGACTCGGTCTCTTGGGTTTCTTCTTGCGGTTTTTCTGTGAGTTCTTGTGTGGCTTCTGTTGGTTTGTTTTGAAAGAGTTCCATTTCAGCTCTATGCAGTTCTCTTTCGGTCTTGATAATTTGTAGGATTTCTTCGTTCTCCTTCTTTATCTCAGCCATGAGCTGAATCTCTTGTTTGATGTTGAGCTGGATTTCTTTCATGTCGGCCAGCAGCTTCTCATTATCGCTGGTCGGAGTCGTCGTCAGCAGTGCCTTGACTTGTTTCTTCAACTCGTCTATCTGTTTTTGAAGTTGATCTCTTTCGGCTTGTGCTATACCCGTGGCTGTCTCGCCCCTCTGCATTGCTTCCTTGAATGGTGACTTTGTGATGATGGCGATCTTTAAGACGTCTCTGTGTCTCTGCAGGTACGGACAGCCCAGATATCTTGATCCATGTTTGCCCAGGCAGTTGGCGCACTTTCTTTTGTTGTTGGGTGCTCGGAAGTCAGTGTCCAGCTTGGCCAGCGGACACTCCCTGAAGGCGTGGTGATCGGCGCAGTATCGGCATATTTCCGTCTTACTCCGACACGTAGCTCTACTGTGGCCGGCCTTCTGACATCTGGAACATTGCGTGATTCTTGGTATGAATCTCTCTGGTTGCTGCATTATCTTGTTGAATGATGCTGTGTTCGGCATCTCGCTGCCCTCCGACGTCACTACTGCCAAGGTTGTAGGTATCTTGGAGTAGGTGAGAAGCCGCTCCGCCTTCAAGACTCGGATGTGAAGATTCTCTTCACGTAGCTGCTTCAGGATTTCTTCATCTGTCAGCTCCACAGGAATCCTTTTGACAACCCATCTGACTGTCTTTGAGTCGGTGTTTCCGACTCTGGTGTCTTTCTCCTCCTTCTTCTCTGCTGTCTTGGTTCTTGACTGTGTTGGGCTGTCAATCTTCTCCCTCGTAGTAGCTTCAGTAATGGCTGTAGTATCAGGCTCTTTGATGCAGCTAGCAGGTGAGCTCTCGACGTTCATCTTCTTGTTGTCGGCTCCCACGCTGCACATCTTGGCAACAGCGTGTTTCTTGTTGTTGGATTTTCCACGTGACATTTTCCCGCTGATCAGGCTTCTTGACAGAATAATGCGACTTGACTTGTTAGCGCTCGCAGTGCGAATGACGACGCGCGACTACACCTAAATTCATACAAGAGACAACAATGCAGTTATAGACATATTTCAAGCGAACGAAAGAGAAGAAGAAGATTCCTTCCATATCTTCTATATTTCTAAAAATATTTTCACCGTACAGAGGAAAAAGATCTGGAGACATTATACATCCCTTTCTCACACCTCTTTTAATAGGCTGATATTGACCTAATTCATTATCAATTCTGATGGCAGATTGTTGTTTCCATTCATTGGCACCTTGCCGTCTTGACAGACGATAGTTTGTGCTTTAAAAAGGCGTAATAACTTTCAGAAAGCAATGGCAAACTACTGAGCGTAATTTTGCCTAGTACATCAACAGCGGCTGAAAAATGCTAGTGTTGACTGCAACGTCCTGTTAGGGATATGCAACACAAGAGAGAATAACTTTCACCTATGGCGGTTGCGAATGTGACTGATAAGGCCAATTTGCGCTGTAAATGTTCGTTCACGTTGGGTGCATGTGAACATGTTGTAATTTCCACCATCATGCACCATCTTACGTCTCACACGCTCGGTGTGTGACTTATTTGCAATAATTTTCTCCTTTGTCTTTATTCCATTTCTGATCTTTGCCCTCCACGCAACATGTTCAGCGGCGACTTGCTCCCATTGTGCATTATCAATGCCTGTATCAATCATGCCCCGCTTACACGCATCTTTGTATCTTAGTAGAGGCCGACCCTGAGATCTCTTACCCATCTGTAATTCACCAAAAAAGATGTCCTTTGGTATTCTACCATCATCCATTCTCTTAAAGATGTCCTATCCATCTAAGTCTACGAAGACTGAGCATGGAATAAACCGTCACACAACCTGATCTTTCCAATACTTCAGTATTTGTGATTTTGTCTTGCCACTTAATACCAAGAATTCTTCGCAGACACCGCATTTGAAAGCTGTTTAAACGTTTCTCATGGTGTGAGTAAGTTGTCCAGGTTTCACTGCCATAAAGAAGAGTACTAAGGACACAGGTTTGATAGACAAGGACTTTTGTTTTGGCAGTAAGCTTCCTGTTCTCCCAGACTCTTTTTCTTAACCTGTTCATTGTTGTTGCTGCCTTACCAATCCGGATGTTGATTTCCTGATCTAGGGTAATTTGCTATTTACCACTGATCCTAGATATGTAAAATGGTCTACCATCTCTAGTTCGGAGAGGTCAATAAAGATTGATGGTACCCCATGTGCACCTTGTGACATAATCTGTGTCTTCTTTTTGCTAATTGTTAAACCAAATTCAGAACAAGCATTGGAGAACGCAGATAGTAGACATTGCAAGTCTTCCTCAGAGTGGGTCGTAACTGCAGCATCATTTGCAAAAAGCAACTCTCTGATCAGTACCCTCCTAATTTTGGTCTTGGCCTTCAATCTCTGAGCATTTTAGAGGCCGCCATCTGAGCGTGAGTGAATGTATATATCACCATCCTGATCACGAAAGGCATATTTCAGTAGAAGTGAAAAGTATATTCCAAAGAGGGTGGGAGCTAGTACACAACCTTGCTTAACTCCACTCTTGATTTCAAACTCTTCAGAAGTTGCACCATCAAACTTGATTATACCCTTCATGCCTGTGTGGAATGATTCCACAATGGACAGAAGAGTTGGTGGGCAGCCAAGCTTCTTTAATGCCTTGAACAGACCCTCACGACTGACCAAATCAAATGCCTTTGTGAGGTCGATGAAGGCAGTAAACAGTGGTTGATTCTGTTCACGGCATTTTTCTTGCATTTGTCGCAATGAGAATATCATATTAATGGTAGACCGGTTCTGTCGAAAGCCACAGTGTGATTCGGGGTAGACTTTATCTCCCAGGACTTGAAGTCTGCGCAGAACAATTCTGGCAACTACTTTTCCAACAAGACACAGAAGTGAGATACCCTTATAGTTGTTGCAGTCGCTCCGATCGCCCTTGTTCTTGTACAGTGTTATGATGCTTGAATCTTTGAAATCCTGTGGGACCTTCCTTCTCGCCAGCATAGCTCTATTAGCTGGTGGATCTGTAGAGTGAGTGTGTCTTTCCCACTCCTGATAACCTCTATTGGAATCCCATCCTTACCTTGAGCCTTGCCAGATGCAAGTTCATTTATAGCACACTTAACTTCTTTTATGGTGGGAAGTGTGTCCAGGTGGTCAAGAGTTGGTAGAGCCTCTATGGCGTTGAGGGCATCATCCGCTAGTTTGGTCTCACTTGAGTAAAGCTCCAAATAGTGCTCTACCCATCTGTCCATCTGCCGTTTCTTATCAGTTATGATTTCTCCAGCCAAGGTTTTCAATGGTGCACTTCTTTTGATCACTGGACCACATGCTTTCTTTATTCCTTCATACATGCTTGCGATTTGAATGGACTCACATAACTTGATCCAATAATCATTTGCACACTGCCTGGCAGCCTTTTGCACATCCTTCCTAGCTTGCTTTAGTTCACTCAGAGTGTTACGCGTTGGTCTTTCCTTGTTTCTTATGAGAGCTATCTTCTTCTTATCAATCAAGGGCTGCAGAGTCTGGCTGTTTGCCGCAAACCAGTCCTGCCTCTTATGATCCACAGTGCCGTAGACCCCTACGGCAGTTTTATAAGAGTTTTCTTAAGTTGACCCCACTTTTCATTCACTGTACAATTTTCTGGTGTATCAGTGAAAGCGTCTTCAAGTTGTTGTTGAAACTTAAAGCGCTTTTCAGGATCATGAGTGTTGATAATATTAATCCTGGGGCTAGATTTGTGTTTAGCTGTGTAGATTCTCTTTGGTCTCAGTCTAACCCTTGCAACAACCAAAGAATGATCCGTATCACAGTCAGCACTGTGGTAACTTCAAGTCAATGATATATGGTTCAGATGTTGTCTCCGTGTGATGATGAAGTCCAGCTGATGCCAATGGCTGGATCTTGGATGTTTCCATGTGACCTTATGCATCTCTTTTGTTTTAAAAAAGGAGTTTGTAATACATAGGTCATTACTGGTGCAATGCTCCAGCAGCCTTTGCCCATTTTCATTCATGCGACCGATGTTGTATTTTCCAAGGCACACTGGCCATGAACTCGAGTCCTTGCCCACACGAGCATTGAAATCACCGAGCATATAAATGTAGTCAGATTTTGGGACTGCCTTGATCACGGAGTCTAACTCCTCATAGAACAAATCCTTCACATCATCAAATGAATCGAGTGTCGGTGCATATGCAGTAATAATGGTGGCAAAACCACAAGAGGTTGCCAAGCGCAGGGATAATAGTCTTTTATTTCCTCCTTCTGGAATTTCAATCATTCCCAGTAGCGAATTCTTCACTGCAAAGCCCACACCGTGTTGCCTTTTTTCTGCCTGCCCTCTGCCCTTCCAAAAAAAAGGTGTCATTGTTTTCCCTGAGTGTCCCTTCCTCAGCGAGGCGAGTCTCCTGCAGGCCAGCAATATCAATGTTAAGACGATTGAGTTCGGCATAAATCACAGCCGTTTTTCTCACATCGTTAATATTGGTCAAGTCAGTGGAAAATTCTGGACACATGGTTCTCACGTTCCAGGTTGCAAGCCGTAGCTTTAGGTTTCTGTTTTTCTTTCTGTTAGTACCTGGTGCACTGGTTTTACAGCCTGCAATTCAGATTTTGTCCTAGTCCCAAGCACCCATTGAAGCAGGCAGGCTGTGGCGGATCAGCACCCAATTGGCCGGGGCTGCCCAGCTTGAGGCTGGCGGCAGCTGATCAGTGAAACCTGTAGGTGTCTCCCACCGTCAGAGGCAACGTGTGGCGCCCCATGTCTACGCCAACTGACAAGGACTTATAACCCATAACAGTTGCCTCTCGCTTTGATTCCGAGACCGGTTAAGACCAGGGATGGAGTTATTGCCTCTCCATAGCACAAAGCCTAGACTAAAATATAAAGATCATGTGTTGCCCATGCAGCATGATCCCTCTCTCGGCCCGCCTAGTTCACTCCAGAGGAAAGGTAACACCTCAACATCTGAAACAAGACAATCTGCAGAAGCTGCCGGATCAGCAAAGCTATGCTCTAACTGTCCGCCTGTTGGAGCTTCGATCATAGACCAGCCGCCAACCAAGGCTTAGGGTCTGGTCTGCCCTGCCATGACATTTTGTCTTTAGGTTGCATTTCCTCGCACCAGGGTAAGGCTTGTACTCTCCCAATTGCGTTCTTCCGCCCGAAGCCGTTGGCACAATGTGGGGTGTCGGGTTTGGTAAGCGCCGCCCAACGTTCGGCGCAAACAGAAAGCAGTTAGTACCGTCTACTGTTATACGGTAGCTTGTTTGATTGTTGTTTCCAATATATGTTTAATCATAACTTTCACCATAGAGAGCAATCATCTGTCAGACAACAGCAATTCAATAATTTATATAAAGCATGGCTCCCCCGATGGTGTTTCCACCTTGTCGTGGTGGGGGAGCTTGAGTTTCTCAATGACCCTGAGAGCTATGCCGGCGGTAGCGTAGCTACCAGCAGGGCCTCCCAAGCCGGACAGGTCAAAGGGTAGAGAACAGACAAAGAGAAACACCCTCTGTTTAAGTCCCCGCTAATCACTGGTATCATGAAGGCTAATAGACTGCAATGGCTGGGGCATATAGAAAGAATGGAAGATAATAGGGAAACAAAACTCGCTTACACTCAGGAAATAAATGACCGTAGAGTCCGTGATAAACCAAGAAGACGGTGGAGAGATAATATACATACAGACCTACAAGCACTTGGAATCAACGACTGGCAAGAGAAGGTCCACCAGAGAGACGAATGGAGACGGATTGTATTTGCAGCAAAGAACCTCAATGGCTCGGAAAGCTGAAGAAGAAGAAGAAGAAGAAGAAGAAGAAGAAGAAGAAGAAGAAGAAGAAGAAGAAGAAGAAGAAGAAGAAGAAGAAGAAGAAGAAGAAGAAGAAGAAGAAGAAGAAGAAGAAGAAGAAGAAGAAGAAGAAAATATAAAGCATTAAATGATGGTTCATCATCATTGAAAATCATGTCATATTGCACAACTAGATGGTTATCAATTCAGCCAACTGTTGAAATAATTGTGAACCAATGGTTGGAGTTGAAGACACACTTCGAAATAACAAGACAAAGTGAAAAGTGCTACACAGCTGAAATACTATATGGAATGTATAGTGATGAAAAAGACAATGGCATTCCTTCTTTTTTACAACCCATTCTAAGTGAAGTGCAAAAAGTTAATAAACTGTTTGAATTTTGAAAAAAAATTATAAAGTTAAATTACTTGACGGTCTCACTTTGCTATTTCACTCAGTTGGTAAAAGACTTATATTGCCAACTTCTAAAGCTGATTTGTTCACTTACACTATAGAGAGCTGTTTGGCTTCTAAGCCGTACATGGGATACCAAACCGAATCAAAAATTGATGGTTTAAAAACAAAAGGACTGTTAACAGAAAATGAAGAGAATAACTTAAGAAAGCGCTGCACAATTTTCGTGTCTCATTATTCAAGCAATTGAAGCAGAGACTTCTTGAAAATTTAGATGTATTGAAAAATATTTCACTTTTTTCTTTAACAACATACTTAAGCCAGTAAAGGGCATACCTAAATATTGTCAAGTTATGAAATTTGTAGGGGCTTCTGATATAGTGTGGCGGAAGCAGAGTATCAGTTAAAACTAAAATAAATTTGGTTGGCGGGACAAGCAAAACAGAAACTGGTGCTTTTTGGAGTGAAGCAAGACAATTTTAAGATGCCTCAGGAAACAGTCCATTCTGAAAGCTCTTTGAATGTGCGATGTCTGCCATGATACCTCCCCATTCAAATGCTGATGTAGAAAGGGTTTTCAGTACCAGGGGCGTCACTAGGGGGGTGCGGGGGTTGCGGGCCGCACCGGGTGACACCATCAAGGGGTGACACCAAAATAAAAAAATTGCAAATTTGACAAAGCAGACATAGCTCTGTCTAGTCGGGTTTCATAACCGTTTATTGTTAAATACATGAGCAGGCACAGAGTGCCACCATGTAGAGCGTCTGGTGCTTAAATGAATAAGACTCAGAGCTCAGAGCTGCTCGGAGCCTCGGAGTCGGAGTAGAGTCGTGGGTCATTTGCAAACGCGCCAATTAATGACGTGTGGAGTCACGTGGTTGCATAAAATGACAGACGTTGTTTACAGGTTCGTTTTTTTATGTAAATAATAATTTTTTCGAAATTTCATAATTTTATCAATATCACTAAAATATAAATATTTTAAAGTAAATTAATTAGGACAGGGCATAAATTTTAAAGGAGAAAAATAGCAGCAGGCTTCCACTTAAAAAAGTTAGTATTACTATACTATAGTATACTAGTAGTTTACTACTTCTTCTTCTTCAGCGTTCCGAGCCATTGAGGTTCTTTGCTGCAAATACAATCCGTCTCCATTCTTCTCTCTGGTGGACCTTCTCTTGCCAGTCGTTGATTCCAAGTGCTTGTAGGTCTGTACATGTATTATCTCTCCACCGCCTTCTTGGTCTACCTAGGGGTCTACGGTCATTTATTTCCTGAGTGTAAGCGAGTTTTGTTTCCCTATTATCTTCCATTCTTTCTATATGCCCCAGCCATTGTAGTCTATTAGCCTTCATGATACCAGTGATTAGCGGGGACTTAAACAGATCATAAATGTCTTTGTTACTTCTTCTTTTCCACTCTCCACTTTGTGTATCCCTAATGGGTCCAAAGATGCGTCTTAAAATTTTGTTCTCAAAGGTTTGTAACAAGGCTTCGTCTCCTTTCGTTGTACTCCATGTTTCAGAGCCATACAGCACAACTGGTCTGATCAGTGTTTTGTATATTGTGATTTTGGTGTTACGAGATAGCGCCTTTGATTTTAGTAGATGTTGTAGTGCATAGTATATCTTATTTCCAGAGTTGATTCTAGTTTGTATTTCTTCCCTTATGATGTTGGAGCAGTTGAAGATCGTACCCAGGTATTTGTATGTTTCCGTTCTTTTAATGGTAGTTTACTACTACAATAAATTAATAATAACGGCATACACACGTTTTTCTATCTGTCTGAAAAATATATATTTTAATTTTTTAATTTAATTTTTTAATTAAAAAGATGGAAATAGAAAAATAAATAACGGTTGTGTAATTTTTCGAACCAACGAGTCACTGTTGAGACTGCCACACGCAGATCCCCCCAATAATTGATGCGGTTACTGACATTCGCCAGCAATTCGCAATATAAAATAATAAAATATATGTCATGAAATGACAGTCGTGCATTGGCGACAAAACTTCCTGATAAAAGTTAAGAAGAAGTGTTGCAACGAATATTGTTGACCGCCGGTTACATTTGTATATGAATCCATTAATTGTGTCTTGCAGCATTTGCCATCCGCATCGTATGTAGGTTGGTATGTTCAATACTCCATTAGCCAGTAAAAAAGTTACAATCCACTCAAACTTGTTACAATGAAATAAAAAAGTTGTAACTTCCATGGACAATATTTTAAAAAATTTAATATTTTGTATGACAAGTTTTCTTTTTTAGACGCTTCTTTTTAGTGTACATAATCATTTTTTAATTACATTTTAATTCTACGGTAAACAACGCAATTTAACCTAAATAACTATATTTATTAAATTATGAATAAATCATAAATGTTTGGATTATAATTATTTATACAGATTTTATATATTTATATTATATCTTTTTGTTTAGTTGTATATTTTTAAGGCCCTAATTTATTATAGATTTATTATTTTAGAATATTCCATCATGCCACATGGAGTGCAAATATCAAAGAGGCCTAGTGGATGCGAGCAGCGAAAAGCAAAGAAGAAAAGATGTGAATCACTAAAATCACTACCTGGATTTATGCTTCAATATGTCAAGAGACCAAGTGATGGACAAGGTTCATCAAAAGACGTTCTTCCTCAATCTACAATTGATAAGGATTCCTCCCATGCTGACAGCATGCATTCTTCAAAAGAGCAACTAGAGCCAGAAATGGAAGAGAATCACGAGATTGATGCAGAAATACATAATGAAATAGCAGTGGATGAAGTTAAAACAGAAATGCATGCTGAAAATGATTATCGTCATGATACTGTAAATGTGATGAGTCAAGTGGATGAGAAAAATCGGAATATTTTATCTGATGCTTCTTTCTGGAATGCACCAGTTCCAGATCATTTTCGAGTTGAAATTATCAAAAGAGGAAGTTGTTCTTTTCAGAACAAGGATGGGCCTTTCAGTACTGTGACAAGGCAAGGTGCAAAGACTAAAGGAGATGTGCGCCAGCTGTCAAAAGAATGGTTCTACAAGACGATGCCAAATGGTGAGAAAATACTGCAGTCATGGATGGTTTACTCGCTCGTCAGTGAGAAATTATACTGCTTTTGCTGCAGACTCTTTGCTGTTAATGTAACAGAACAAACATCAAAATTTGTCACTGGGTTTCAGCAGTGGTGGAAGCTGAGCCCAAAATTACATAATCATGAGATATCGGATGACCATCTAGGTTGCCTTGAAAAATGGAAAACATTGGCAGCAGGCCTTAAGCTGCACAAAACAATTGATGCCGACAGTGTTGTGTAATGGATAGGGATTTTAAAAAATGAAGGGATATCTTGCACAGGTTGCTGATATCACATTGTTTCTTGCTAAGAAAAATCTGGCATTTCGTGGCCATAAGGAAGATGCATCTTCGTTGAATAAAGGAAACTTTCTTGAGATGGTTGAGATGCTTTCTAAATATGACCCTGTGTTGAAAGAGCACCTAATGAGATTAAAGCGAACTACATCTGTAACAGTAAAAGCATCCGTATCTTATCTTTCACCAGAAACTCAGAATGAATTTATAACTGTTCTGGTAAATCATGTGAAGGAAATTCTTGTAAATTATATAAAGGCTGCAAGGTATTTTGGAATTATGTTCGACATCACACCTGACATATCACACACTGACCAGATGTCTGAGGTGATCAGATATGCGAAAATCCACAATGGGGAAGTTGAAGTGAGAGAAGTGTTTCTAGGATTTTTCCCTTTAAAGGGGAAAAAAGCTGATGACCTCAGTTCAGACATTTTAAAAAATCTAGAAAGTGATGGACATGACATAATGATGTGCAGAGCTCAAGGTTATGATAATGCTGCCACAATGTCTGGAATTCATGGAGGTGTTCAAGCCATTCTGAAAAGAAAGAATAAGAAAGCTATTTTTAACGGATGCGTGGACCATTCGCTTAACTTGTGTGGTCAACACTCTTTTGCTGAAAATGCTTTATGTGTAACATTTTTTGGAACTCTTGAGAGAATGTATTCCTTCTTTGCTGCTTCCACCCATCGATGGGATGTTTTAATTGAACACACTGCAATGTCGATTAAAAGGCTATCAACAACACGCTGGAGTGCACATCATGCTGCTGTTAAACCGGTGAAAGATAAGTTTGATGAATGTGTGACGGCGATTGAAGTTCTATGTGATCCTCGTGAAAATGTGGAAACAAGAGGTGCAGTACAAGGTCTTTTACCTGCTGTCTGTGATTTCACGTTTCTGTGCTACCTTTACTTTTGGGCTGCTGTACTTGAGGAAGTTAATTTGACACAGCAGTATCTGCAGACTAAAAGGCTTAACTCTTGACAAAGTAGTGACCAAGTTAGAGGCATTAAGACTTTTTCTGCAGGAGAAGCGCAGTCACTTAGTGGAGCATGCAATTGAACAGGCACTTTTAAAAGCAGACCAATTTGGAATAACAGTAGAGAGAAGATTAAGGTTCAAGAAGAGAATGGCAGGGGAACAACTCAGAGATGCTTCAGATGCTGGACTCACTATGCAAGAAGAAAACAATAGGGCGATGCTGGAGTGTATTGATCGTTTTCATTCTGAACTCCAGACCAGATCAACAGCGATCAAGGAAGTAGCAAATATGTTTGAGGCTGTTCAAGCCAAGAGTCTTCTATCAGCAACTGAAGAAGAGTTGCTGGTGTCAGTTCCAAAATTGACCACTTTCTATGATGAGCTATCCGAAGTAGAGCTTTTAAAAGAAATACCAAGGCTGAGAAGACACCTGAAGGCAGCAGATATTGATATCCACAAAGCCAAAGACTGGTCAATATTTGATATTTTAAAATTCATAGTTGACTGGGATTTCCTTGAATCTCTCCCAATACTCTCACTAAGCCTACAACTATTTCTTACGATCTGTGTGTCTGTGGCTTCATGTGAGAGGAGCTTTTCAAAACTGAAACTTATAAAGAACTATTTGCGATCAACCATGGGACAGTCAAGACTTTCTGATCTGGCTATATTATCAATTGAAAGTGATATGGTGAAAGATATTGATTTTGATGATGTGATTGACAGGTTTGCAGCTTTGAAGACCAGGATGGGAAACTTTTAATTTTAAATAACAGAAATTTTAATGTTAAATAACAAAAATTTAACTTTGTCCGAGTTTGTCGAAGTTCTTTATTTATGTTTTACCTGAAGTATTGAAGTTTTATTGTTCAATTTGTTTTCTTTCTTATGTCATTAACTTTTTGACTTATTTTACAAACATTACTATATGCGATTATATATATGGTACAGGAACACTCGGAAGAAGACCATGGTGAAAGTCTAGAGGGGTGACACCAAGAGTTTACCGCACTGGGTGACACCAACCCCAGTGACGCCACTGTTCAGTACTATGAATTATATAAAATCTAAACCAGTGTTTCTCAACCGGTGGTGACTTCGGGGGGGGGGGGGGGATTTGGGGTTTCCAGGGGGGGGGGGTGAAGATTATTTCAAGATCGCGTTAATACAAGAACCGATTACTTGATATTGTTTTTCCCTTCATACTTTACGGTTTTGTACGTATCACCCTTCTGAAATTCATTTTATAACGTAAGTAGATCCGCAAATCACGTTTTATGTAGATGTCTAGACTTGTTTTAGTATGTGCTATTAAATTTAGCTTCAATTATTACGTATACTGTGTAGGGGCAGGGGGAGTTTTTAGGGAGGAAATATGAAAGGGAGGACAATGACGTTCTAAAAATATGGTGGGGGGGGGGGGGCACGGGCCAAAAAAGGTTGAGAATCACTGATCTAAACGAAAATATAGGATGAAACTTGACCTCTTAAATGCTATCTTGACAATAACATTTGGCCTGATGAGAGTAGGAAAATGCTGTTCAACCTGTCAGCTCCCTGATCGTGTATTAAAAGAAACTGGAACAGCTAAAGCATACCAGACTCATTTTAAATCTGAAGCCCCAACTTCATCATCCAAGCTAAGTTTATCCTGTGGATCTTATGAGACAGACATCGGGGAATATGAGGACATGATTATTTAGGGTAAGTCACATCGATATCTATATAATTTCTTATTTTCTCAATCTAGATGGTTTTTCTAGATGTTTACCAACACAATATAGATATTTCTAGATGTTGTTTGTTCCGTTTCTAGATGTTTCCTGTAAAGAAAAGTGGCAACTATAGTTGCCATTCTAGATGTTTTATATCCAGATCTAGAGGTTTTTGCCTGCATCTGGATACCGTTTTCTGACGTTTGGATGCTGGATGCAATTCTAGATACTTTTCATTTGGAGTCGGATATTTTGAATACTTTCTAGATTTTACTTTTCTTTCGGTGTCAATTACCCATTTTATGTTCGGTCTGGACGCGCGTAAATTATGGTAACTGCCATTAAACTTTGAACTGACTTGGGTCAACGCTCAACAATCTGGCACCCCCCCCCCCCCCCGGTAATGAGTAAAAGGGCGCATAAGGGCACTGAAGAAACTTTTGGTCAGTAAACATTTAAACTTAAAGAATTTGGCTGCAATTGGAACCGATAATGCATGGGTAATGGTCGGTATCAACCATGGCGTGCGTGTATGCTAAATTGAAGGAAGATATCCCATCTTTAATCCTTATGAAATGTGTATCTCATTCCTTGCAGCTAGCATTATCACATGCCTCATCAGTCAGAATGTTTACCAAGGAATTTGGAATTCCTTATTGCTGAAACACATAACTGGTTCTCCAAATCATCTGTCAGACAACAGCAATATAATACTTTATATAAAGCATTAAATGATAGTTCCTCACCACTGAAAATTCTGTCATATTGCAAAAATAGATGGTTATCAATTCAACCAGCTGTTGAAGTAATTGTGAACCGATGGTTGGAGTTGAAGACACACTTCGAAATTGATTGATTGATTGATTTAGGAATCGACATCACAGCATTTGGGGCATTCCCATAAGTGCTCAGTCCCCATCCTCAGCAGCCAGCGAAGGACCGTCTCCACATGGTCCTTGAAGGATAGGCTCCTGTCAAATGTGATCCCCAGATACTTAAATTTGTTCTCTCTGCTGACATTTCTACCATCTATCGCGAGGCTTGGGACATCAGCTCTTACAATCCTGTTGTCCAGAGAGCACCACAAAACAGCCGACTTTTCCGGGTGGATGACAGCACTCATTTCTGTGCACCAGTCAATCACTTTATCTTCTGTCGCCTGTAACTCCTGGGCTGTTTGCTCCCTATCTCTCCCCTGCCTATATGCAAGAATATTATCTGCAAATGTTAGTATTCTTCCAACCCCTGGTGCTTCTAGGTTTGCAATCTTGCTCGTATACACATTAAAGAGCACCGGTGAGACTGCAGATCCCTGTGGCAGTCCCTTGGTTAACATATGTGGCTCTGAGGTCCATGCGCCCAGACGGAGAGCAACCCGACGAGAGTGCAGGACGGCTGCTATCCAGTTCACCAACCAGGGATTGACCCCTTTCTCCATCAGTGCGGTCATCAAAATATCATATCGAACTCTATTGTACGCATCCTCGAGATCAAGCGCTACCGCCATCGTTTCCTGTCTACTCTGGAACCCCTCATAAACATCAAAGGCAAAAGTGGCTGCATTTGACCAGGTATCTTTTCCTGTCCTGTAGCTCCCCAGGGGTTTATATAACTGGCGTACCCAGGGCAGTGGTATTTGTCTGTATTTAGCTCCTGGAGCATGAGGAATAACAAGACAAAATGAAAAGTGCTACACAGCTGAAATACTATATGGAATGTACAGTGATGAAAAAAATTTGGCATTCCTTCTCTTTTCACAACCCATTTTAAGTGAAGTGCAAAAAGTTAATAAACTATTTGAATCTCAAAATGTTGATAAAGTTAAATTACTTGACGACCTCACTTTGCTATTTCACTCAATTGGTAAAAGACTTATATTGCCAACTTGTAAAGCGGACTTGTTCACTTGCACTATAGAGAGCTATTTGGCTCCCAAGCCGTACCTGGGATACCAAATCGAATCAAAAATTGATGGTTTAAAAACAAAAGGACTGTTAATAGAAAATGAAGAGAACAACTTAAGAAAGCGCTGTCAAGATTTTCTTGTCTCATTATTCGATCAACTGAAGCAGAGACTTCCTGAAAATGTAGATGCATTGAAAAATATTTCACTCTTTTCTATTAACAACATACCTCAGCCAGTAAAGGACATACCTAAATATTGTCAAGTTATTAAATTTTTAGGGGCTAGTGTGGCGGAAGCAGAATATTAGTTAACAAAAATTAATTTGGTTGACTGGACAAACAAAACAGAAACTGAAGCTTTTTGGAGTGAAGTAAGACAATTTAAAGATGTCTCAGGTAACAGTCCATTCCGTGAGCTCTTTGAATGTGCGATGTCTGCCATGATACTACCCCATTCAAATGCTGATGCGGAAAGAGTTTTCAGTACTGTGAATTATACAAAATGTAAACTAAGAAATAGGATGAAACTTGATCTCGTAAATGCTATATTGATAATAAGATTTGGCCTGATGAGAGCAGGAAAATGCTGTTCAACTTATCAGCTCCCTGATCATATAATAAAAGAAATTGGAACAGCTAAAGTACACCAGAGTCATTTTGAATGTGAAGCTTCAACTTCATCATCCAATCTAAGTGCATCCGGTGAGACAGGCATCAGTGAAGATGAGGACATGATTCTATAGGTAAGTCACATCAATTTTCTTTTTGATGTTGCATATCCCTTACAGGATGGTGCAGTCAACATCAGAATTTTTCAGCTGCTGTTGATGTACAAGGCAAGATTACGCTCAGTAGTTTGCCATTGCTTTCTGAGCGACCGGCTCACATACCCCTGTAAGTTACCAGCGCGGCTCGAACCACGGTCGGTTCGGGCGCAGCTGCGTTACTCACGAGAATATACGGGATAACGGCGACAGCCATAAACTTTTCGCCAGGGAGAGCGGCAGTCACATCAATACATATGTAATTTCTTACTTTCTCAGTCTGGATATTTTTCCTAGATACTTTCCAACGAAATCTAGATATTTATGGATGTTGTTTGGGTTGTTTCTAGATACTTTTGGTCAAAAACAAGTGGCAACCCTGGACTGGCAACCCAGTTGTACTCACTTCCTTCCGTCGTTCTTAGGAAAATGGCGGCTTCCTTTCTTCGGTATGGCGATACAGCCAGCAACAGTCTCTCGCAATGTGTTGAAGTTGGATATTGATCGACAACATCTCCACGTGGTGTGATATACTCCATGGAATAAATAGTAGGTAGTACCATGCAATTTCTCTGGTAAACAAACAGAATCTTGGATAAAGCTGACAAAATGAAAACCAATTGCACCGCAAGTTATTATAATAGTTATTACTTCTTAGTACTTAGTAGCAATTCTGGTCAATATTTAAAAATTGGGTTTTTACTTATGAAATCATACCAGTTAGATACAGCTTGACAAGACGAATCCAACGGTATCTGGAGTGTACGTTAATTCTAAGCGGAGTTATGAATTTTTTGGTGACGTAATTTAATCTAAGTGACTTCATACCCCTACTATGAATAAATTATCCCTTTATTTTATTCATAGCAGAACTTTCCTGGCTGGTCACGTGATTTGCCAAGTCACGTGACTTAACGTATATGACGTCATCGGGACATGAGCGTAGCTATATTGTATATTTTTGTTGAATCATAATCGTATCCTCAGTAGCACAGTGGTAAGTCAAGTGTCTCCGCCTGATGAGAGAGAACTGTTGGTTCGATTCCCTGCCGTACACTATTTTTTTTTTGGGAAGTGTCTATTCATAGGGCACGGCTGGTCACGTGATTTAACGTAAGTTTGCGGCTATATTATACATTTTCGTTGATTGGAAAATGTGTCGTCAGTGGCATAGTTGCTGATGGGTGGGAGCTCGAGGTTCGTTTCCTTGCTAGACATTTTTTTTTTTAAATTGTTCAGCAATTAATTGGATGAAAGTCAAATGTCAATCGTTCGTTTCCTTGCCGGACAATGTTTTTTTTAATTGTTCAGCAATTCATTGGGTGAAAGTCAATCCTTTATCTCTTTGGGTATTTAGAATTGTGTTGTTTAAAGTGAGTGTAAGTTAGTTAGTACCAGTTTCTCCAGTCTTGGTCCTCGTTGCTTTGCACTACGGCAATTCCAATACCCAACCCACACATTTTTGAGTCCCAAACGATCCGTTTTCCTTCTACCCCTACTGGCTCCAGCCCTCTTCTTCCTTTTCCTTCCCCCCTCTCCCCTACCTCTTCTCCACCGCTTCATTCTCTCCCCGCTGGCTGTTGTCAAAAGTATCGAGCACAAAGCAGGTACTGCTTCGGCGATAATTCTTTGTATTATTCATAGTTGGTTAGGTAGGTGGGTAGTTAGACACGAAAGTGGTTAAGTAGGTGGGTTGTTAGACAGATAGATGGTTAGAGAGGCAAATATGTGGGTAGGTAGACAGGTAGGTAGTTAAGTAAGCAGGTATGTGGGTAGCTAGGCAGGTAGGTGGATGAGTAGGTACGCAGGTAGATGGGTAGCTAGATCCAACCCGACACTCGCTCGTCGATCATCTGTGTTCCGCCATGCCAATTCATACATCTCTTTCAACCTCTCTCTGCAATACTCAGAACAGGCAGGTTGACCGGCCGAGAGAGAGAGAGAGAGGCAGGCAGTCAGACGACCCTAATCATGTCTCTCGCCCTATGAATAAACTCTCCCTTTTTTTTTTTAATTCTTCAGGAATTAATTGGGTGAAAGCGACTTTTTAATAAACAAATATTAGGAACTATGATCATGAACTTATTTTTTAAATATTTGTTTATAAAGTTTATTGAAGTTATTTCTTTTTTGTCACTTTTATTATCTTATTTATCTATATCTATAAAACAGAATGTATGTATGTGGGTAGGGATGTATTGGATGCATTCGATAACGGTCCATCCGATTGAGATGAAATTTTCTACATGTTTCCTTTTCATTCCCGTGCAGCCAACTGTCATAGTTTGGTAGTGTACAATCAGCTATTTACTTACTAAAATTTAATTTTGTAATTACATGACTTAACATAAGAAAAGTTAAAAGGGACATAACTTTTAGTAGCATTGCTATATCTTAGGTTAAGTCCCCTGGCTATAGATAGTAGCGAGCCCTATCAATTTAATTTTGAGTATTTACAAATGAGACTGCCACAGTAGATAGGACTTGAAATTCAAAATCTAATGGTACCTCAATTATGCCTGTATGTCACTTCTAAGTGAAGGTATTCACATCTTTGTGAAGGTGAGACGAGTTGCGATTTTTCATACTATTCACCCATAAGTGGAGCTCTCCAATGTGTCCTTTTCCTCCACCAGCAACACCCGCTGGTGTCTGCTCGCCTATGCGTGTGAGATTGTTTCAAACAGTCATATGAAAACTGACTTCAAAAATATGTTCCGTCATGTTAAATGATTACAAAATAGTATAAGTATACAAATAAATTATTAATAATCTTTAAACTTGTGTTCTATTTACTTTAGTAGGTCAAATCGCACATTTTGTGTGTTGAAAAGTGTAGCGCAATCGATATGCGGCGGCGGCCGTCATGACCTGTGTGTTTCCAATTCACAAAGTCACATCTTCGCAGAAAATCTGTTTTTCAACCACAATTCGAGCTAGTTTAGCGATGAAACTATGCTGATTCAGGGGCAATATTTTATATGGCAATTAAAATGCACATTAAACAAAGACATCTATTGGATTCATCGATTCCGATATGCGATAATTCCGCTGCTTGCTCCCCGGCAGTCGGCAGCTTGCACAGATCCATAGAGCACACTTTATTTACAAACTTCCAGTTTCTTAGTTCTGTGAAATATTTTACTTCATGTTTACTCCCAGTATAGCGAAGTAATAATGAGAGAGATCAAAGAGATGCCAGGAATACTAGTTGGAGGTTATAATATAAATAATATACGCTATGCAGATGACACAGTATTGGTGGCGGATAATTCAACAGACCTACAAACAATTATTAGACGTAGTAACAGAGAGTGCAAGGAAGGGACTCTCCTTGAATATCAAGAAAACAGTAACAATGGTAATAAATATCAAAGAAAATGGTGACACCAAAATGTGACATAGAAATAGAAGGGAAAATCCTTAACCAAGTTGATAATTTTAGATACCTAGGGGCATTTATAACATCAGATGGAAGATGTACAACAGAGATTAGGAGCAGAATAGGGCAGGCAAAAGCCGCATTTCAGAAAATGAAGAGTATCTTATGCAATAAGTCACTGTCACTGAATGTAAGAAAGAAAGTTCTGAAATGCTATGTAGAACCAGTTTTGCTGTATGGCAGTGAATCTTGGAATGTAAATGAACAAATTAAGAAGAAATTAGAAGCAACAGAGATGTGGTTCCTGAGACGAATGTTGCGAATTCCTTGGACTGCCAGAGTAACTAACGACGACTGCCTGAAACAGGCTAATGAAACTAGAACATTATATACAACAATAAGACAGAGACAAACAGCTTTCCTCGGTCATGTGAAGAGAAGAGAGGCATTGGAGAACATCGTAACAACTGGAAAGATCAAGGGGAAGAGAGGTAGAGGTAGACCAAGAGAAGTGATGCTGGATGGATTGAGACGGTGGCATGGAGGAATATCAGCAGCAGAGTTGATCCAGAAAACCAAAGACCGAGATCTATGGAGAGCCATGAATGCCTACGCCAGCCGGCACGGCACTTGATGATGATGATGATGATGTTTACTAGTTTCTATTATATCACCTAATAATTTTGTGAAAAATTTAAAAAAAAACATATGCCCAGCCGGGAACAGAACCCCGATCTCCCGTGTGACAGGCGGGATGCTTACGACTTACGCTAGCGAGAACACAATGCTTGTTCTGCAAAGATATTTATATAGCAAAGCCGCCGTTTTGGGTTTGATGATCGTAACATTTTTGCCTGCTTTTCAACCACAATTAAAGCACGTTAGCGATAAAACTTTCCAAATTTCTGAAAAATCTTATGCAGAATTCGAAGATCCATCTACAATTGATGGTTTTCTGTTGAAAGCGACAGGTAAAAAAATGAATTACGTGTCAGCGTGCCTTCCATTTTTCTCCGCGCGCGAGGTTGGTCGCAACCAAACGGGTCATAGGCGGATTATGAAAACTGACTTCAAAAATATGTTCCGTCATGTTAAATGATTAAACAATAGTACAAGTATACAAATATATTATTAATAATCTTTAAATTTGTGTTCTCTTTAACTTTAGTGGGTCAGATTGCACGTTTTGAGTGTTTTAAAGTGAAATTGTAACATGCCATTGCGATCGATGCGCGCATGCGCAGTCGCCATGCGTTTCTCCATTCACAAAAACA
Source organism: Cepaea hortensis (assembly GCA_963921405.1). Taxonomy (NCBI): domain Eukaryota; kingdom Metazoa; phylum Mollusca; class Gastropoda; order Stylommatophora; family Helicidae; genus Cepaea; species Cepaea hortensis. The sequence goes on from OY992893.1 coordinate 74,705,823, forward strand.
CGCTTCGCCGAAAATGTTGTTTACCATCCACAACTTAAGCAAATCGGCAATAAAACTTTCCAGATATATTTAAAATTGTAGGCAAAGTTCAAAAATACATCTGTAATTGATGATTTTCTTTAAACAGCGCCAGAATAGTGTTACAAAGTGTACATGCCAGTCATATCAATATGCACAAAGAATGAAAACACGCCTTCGCAAAAAATGTTTTTCTCCACAATTTAAGCAAAGCCGACGATGAAATTTTCCAGATATATTTAAAATTGTATGCAGAATTCAAAAATACATCTATAAGTGGTAATTTTCTATAAACAGCCCCCAAAAAAATTTAATTACGGTAAGTATAAAATATATCTTTATTTATATACAAGGTCATGATGATTTAAACCAATCGCCATGCACAGAATATTAAGCAAACCTTTCCTGGAAAGCCCAGGATGACGTGTGTTATTGTCTCGTGAGATATGAATGAATGAACGACGTCGAACGAATGCGTGGTAAATTAGACAGCGATTTCCGGGACAAGATTTTCAATGGCGATCTGACTCCGTACATGACTTTTGTTTTTACTTCGGGTAATGGCACGATGGAACACGCTATAGATAGATAGATCTGACCTGAAAGATAGAGAGGGTGGGAGAGACGGACGGGCAGACAGACAGACAGTCGGGCCGGGTTGTCAGACAGACAGATAGTCAGGAACGTGAACTTATATGACTATTTATATGAATTAAATTAGATGCTCTCCATCAGGTGCTGGGCGAAGTCGGGTTAGACAGACAGACAGACAGATAGATAGACGGGAGCTTATATGACTACTTATATGAATTAAATTAGATGCTCCCCACCAGGGACTGGGTGAAGCTGGGCCGGGTCAAACAGACAGATAGTCGGGAATGGGAGTTTATATGACTACTTATATGAATTAAATGAGATGCTCCCCACCAGGAGCTGGGCGAAGCCGGGCCGGGTCAGACAGACAGACAAACAAGCAGACAGACAGACTGATAGATAGATAGATCCCCTCCAGGGCCTGGGCGAAGCCGGGCCGGGTCAGCTAGTATTATATAAAAGTTATCACTTTTTATGTCTTCCAACACATCTTTCTCATATCTCTGTCTCTCACACTAGCTTCGTTATCTATGATTCTATCTCTCTCCTCTCTCTTTTCAACCTGCTTTACATATACCAGGTTTTCCTGCACTTTATATGCGTAGCATTTCCACGTTTATTTGTTAATTCATGAGGCCAGTCAGTCAAAAACCTGGTATTTAAATTGCCTATCCATGTCTCTCTGAGGCGACGCATATTCTTGTCTAAATAGTAGGTCGGTAACGTAAACAAAGATGGATGCCTGTAAACAGTAAGTGTACAGAAATGCAAGTTAACAATTCTTGAACTCGCCTGGGGACACAATTATTTGTATTGGGGATACCAATATGGAAAATTATTCTTGGTATTTAAACAGCCATACTTCAACTATGTATAAAGTATCCCTTTACTTATACTTCAGCTATGTATAAAGTATTCGTTTATTCATACTTCAGCTATGTATAACCTCTCCCTAATTTAATACCAGGAAGTGTAATTACTGTAATGATGACCTAAGAGATCAGGGAGATTTTATCGCGGCCCATTAAATTTGAAGCTGAGAAATTCTGCCCTCTATTACTGTGGCTTGTTTATTTTTAAATGGACAACGTAGTGCCATATATCATTGTGTCCGGGGCGGCGAGGCCTAACTTGATGTATTATTTATTTTTCGATAAGATGTGCCATGACCTAATTAACAATTTAAAATGGCTGCCAATTGTGTAATATTTGCCTTCTATTACTGTGACTTGTTTATTTTTAATCGGACAACGTAGTGCCATATATCATTGCGTCCGGGGCAGCGAGGCCTAGCTTTACATAATATTTATTTTTCGATAGGACGTGCTGTGACCTAATTAACAATTTAAAATGGCTTCACAGCTTCTCTCCCTCTAAAAAACATGAAAATGTACTTACATTTCCTTGATCTGGCTGTTTGCTGCTACCTGTTGCAGGTCTTGTATGTTTACTTGGCCGTTGAATACGTCATCTTTGATGATCGTTCTACGCAGGGTCTCCCTTGGTCTTCCCCTTTTTCTTTTCCCTATCGGTGTCCAATTGAATACTAATTACTAACTATGAATTAAACTTCTAATCTATTCTGTTTAATTTTAGTAATCAAACTGATGGTTCAAATTATAAAATAAACAAAGGATCGCCTATAATAGTATAATACTATTACTATACTATAGCGTGGGTGTTGCCATAGATAGACTTTTGCGAAATTAATGCGCTATTCAGAGACTATTCATTCACAATCTGACTGGTTATGCTGCTATACCACACACAAAATTTTCCTAAGGAAAGGCAAATCGTGCAATGTTGCATGCAATTCTTCACATTTATGTAAAATTGAACGGGGATTCAAAAATGCAACAAAAAGTTAAGTATTCTTTTAAATGCAGGAGTTATAAGACAAATTAGCTTACTATTCATGAATAAGACTCCAATAAAACCAAGAGTAAACACTTTCTCGGCCTGAAACTTTGGCGCTGAGTAGAAGGACCAATACTGAAAATATCAGAATAGTTTCCCCTTACATACTGGAGATGTACCTCCTGAATTATGTAACTCTGTATTTATTGCAATCCCAAAGAAATCAGGAACCTTGGAATGTGATCAACATAGAACAATTAGTGTAATGAGTCACATCACAAAGATTTTGCTAAGAATTATCATGGAAAGAGTGAGGAAGAAGATACAACCTGAAATAGGGGAAGAACAATGTGGGTTTGTAGAAGGAAAGGGCACAGTAAATGCTGTGTATATGCTGCGAACAGTTATTGAACGTGCTATAGAAGTAAACAAGGATATACATCTTTGCTTTATTGACTATACAAAGGCTTTTAATAGAGTTAGACATGTCAACATGGTGGATATGCTTGCAGATCTACAAATTGATGGGAAAGACATTAGACATAAAAAAACATATATTGGAAACAACAAGCTGCAATAAGGATTGATAATGAAGTGGGACAGTATCAGCCAATTAAGAGAGGTGTTAGGCAGGGATGTGTGATGTCTCCAGATCTTTTTTCCCTATACAGTGAAAATATTTTCAGAAATGTAGAGGATATAAATGGAATCAGCATTGGAGGACGAAACATCAATAACATTAGATATGCAGATGATACAGTATTAATTGCAGACAATGCGCAGGACCTGCAACAATTAGTAGATGCGGTTGTTGTACACAGTGAGCAACTGGGGTTAGAATTAAATTGCAAAAAGACTCAGGTTATGGTCGTCACTAGGAAGAAAGAAGTGCCACAATGTAATATACAAGTAAATGGAAATATTCTTCAACAAATGAATCGGTACAATTATCTTGGAACAGTAATAACATCTGATGGGAGATGCCTTGAAGAGATTAGAACAAGAATCGCCATGGCGAAAGTAGCCTTTAGCAAGATGAAAAACATTCTGACCAATAAAAAGATGTCAATTGAAACGAGAAAAAGAGTGTTGCGGGGACACATAGAACCTGTTCTTTTGTATGGATGTGAAACTTGGACAGTCAAGCTGAAAAACATCTGATGGCTGCAGAAATGTGGTTTCTGAGGAAAATGCAAAGAATACCATGGACAGACAGAAAAACCAATGACCAAGTACTATAGGAGACAAATGAACATCGTAAACTGATTAGAGAAATTAGACGTAGACAGTCAAAATTTTTTGGATATGTTATGAGAAGAAATGGATTGAAGAACTTGGTGACAACTGGCAAGATCGAAGGGAACAGACCGAGAGGAAAATATCTGGATGGCTTGGCCACATGGCATGGACGAGACAGGAACACTTAGCTGATCCACGAAACTGGTGATCGAGTGAAATGGCGAGTCATGACCGCCCACACTTTCCTGCATGGCACATGATTGATTTATTCCCCTTTCGTCGTACCACGCTGCTTTCGTTTAATTTACATCTAGCTGAACATGGTAATAACCAGAAGTGAAACGTTGGCCTCAAGAAAAAGTATGGGAAATCATCAAACACACACACACCCCACCCGGGAAAGTTCGATAACTCTGACATTGCTATTATTGGGGGTCGCTTCCGAGTCCAGTTTCTGGTAGTAGCAGGAATGATCCTGATTTTAAATTTGAGTATTTACTAATGTAGCGTGTTCCATCGTGCCATTACCCGAAATTAAAATGGAAGTCATGTACGGAGTCATTCCGCCATGATTCACCTTGTCCCGGAAAACGCTATCTAATTTACCATGCATTCTTTCACCGTCATTCATTCATTCAAATCTCACGTGACAAGAACACACATCCTGGTTTTCCAGGAAAGGTTTGCCTAATATTCCGTGCATGGCGATTGGTTGAAAACGTGACCTTTTATATAAATAAAGATATATTTTATACTTACCGTAATTAATTTTTGGGTCGCTTTTTATAGAAAATCATTAATTATAGATGTATTTTTGAATTCTGCATACAATTTTAAATGTTTCTGGAAAGTTTCATCTCCGATTTTGCTTAAATTGTGGATGAAAAACATTTTCTGCGAAGCGTGCGTTTGTGAATGGAGAAATGCATGGCCATGTGCCATGGCGACTGCGCATGCGCATATCGATACGAATGGCATGTACACTTTCACTTTTCAACACTCAAAACGTGCAATCTGACTTACTAAAGTTAAAGAGAACACACAAGTTTAAAGATTGTTAATAATTTATTTGTATACTAGTTTTAGTCAATTAGCATGACGGAACATATTTTTGAAGTAAGTTTTCATAATCCGCCTATGACCCGTTGATTGAGACCAACCTCGCACACGGAGAAAAATGGAAATGGCATGCTGAACCGTAATTAATTGTTTTTCTGACGCTTTCAATAGAAAACCATCAATTGTAGATGGATCTTCGAATTCTGCATCAAATAATTCTGAAAGTTTCATCGCTAAACTTGCTTTAATTGTGGTTGACAAACAGGCGAAGATGTTACGATCATAATGATTGCCTTTGTGAATCTGAAACCCAAAACGGCGGCTTGACTATATCATTAATCTTTTTAGGAACAATTATTGTGTCCTCGCTAGCGTAGTCGTAAGCATTCTGCCTGTCACGCTGGAGACCGGGGTTCTATTCCCGGCTGGGTTTGTTTTTTTTTTTTAATTTTCCACAAAATTATTAGGTGATATAATAGAAACTATTAAACATTCCATCCATCTATCATTAAACATTACGAACTAAATTATATAGAACTAAGAAACTGGAAGTTTGTGAAAAAAGTGTGCTCTATGGATATGTGCGAGCTGCCGACTGCCGGGGAGAGCATACCACAGAGGCAACAGAATGATCGTGTATCGGAATCGATGGATCCAATAGATGTCCTTGTTTAATGTAAATTTTAATTGCCATATAAAATATTGCCCCTGAATCAGTATAGTTTCATCACTAAACTTGCTCGAATTGTGGTTGAAAAACAGATTTTCTGCGAAGATGTGACTTTGTGAATTGGAAACCCACAAGTCATGACGGCTGCACATATCGATTGCACTACACTTTGTAACACTCAAAACGTGCAACTTGAACTGCTAAAGTTAAAGTGAATACAATTTTAAAGATTTATAATAATTTATTTGTATACTTGTACTATTTTATAACGGAGTGACTATTCGCAATTCTATTGCGAATAGAAAAAAATTATATTCACAATGGAAGTAGGTCATGTGATTATTCCTATGCGTTTCTCCATATTACAGTATTTTGTTAATCTATTAACGTGTCCTCAGTAGCATAGTGGTTAGTGTCTCTGCCTGGTACACGGGAGCTCGAGAATCGATTCCCCGCCAGGGAGGCAACATTTTTTTTTTCATTTTCAGGAATTAGGTGACACCAATGCTAGTCTGATTTCGCTTTAGGCATATGTTTTCTACGGATTTTGTGTATTAGGTGTAATTTATCTTGCTGCACAAGAGCCTGCACACTTGTCTTTCTGTTCTCATCTGTCCTCTACTTTTGTTGTCTTAGCCATCCAAACACGAGTTCGTTCTCTCTCTCTCTCTCTCTCCCTCCCTCCCTCCCTCCCTCCCTCCCACCTCTCTCTTTCTTGTCTTTACCACTGTTTGTTGGGGTATTTCTTTCCTGATCTTTAGATTTGTTCATGTTGCGGTTGAGCTTTGCAAGTGATCAGGATTTTCCATAAAGATGTCATGTGTTGTTATGTTATTTTTGTCATGATAAACCAATATCATTACACTGAGCACTGTGGTAGATACCCAAACTCAAGAAGACTTTCTTCTTCTTCTTCTTCTTCTTTCGTTCGCCTGAAATATGCTTATAACTGCAATGTTGTCTCTTGTATGAATCCAAGTCTTTTTTAGTTCATTCAGCAGTCCATAGAGTTTATCTTCCACTGTTGTCTCTCCAGGCCAGAAGGTTCTCCTGGATATATTGTAGTTTGGGCAATCCTGGAGTATGTGCTCTGCTGTCTGCGACGCCAAACCACATGTGCACATGGCTGAGTCACCAATCTTGAATTTTGTATACATGTGGTTGCGTAATCTATTGTGTCCTGTTCTGAGGCGCAGAAGAATGACCTGTTCTGGTCTGTCCATAATGTGGTAGTCGTCTTGAGTAAGGTTTGGTGGCCTTCTGATTGATTTGATCATTCTTTTCTTTTGGTGGTATATAATAGGCACATCAGGTTGTTCTTCTTTTGCTCCTTCCTAAGCCATTTGATCAGCTCTGTCGTTTCCAGGTACTCCACAGTGGGATGGTATCCACTGTATGGTGATCTTACGCTGACTGCTAAGTTCAGAAAGTAGTGTCCTCAGAACTGGCAATTTCCCAGACAGGAGCGCCTCTATTACAGATTTTGCATCTGTCAATATCACCACATCGCTGTCCAGGATGAAAGACTTGGGAGTAACAATTTGCACGGCCAGACATGAGAGGTACATCGGGAAAATGAGGTGCCTCGTTAACCAACACAGAACTGGTACTATTAGCCACTGAACGCTGATGCATATGCTGGGGGGAGGATCTGAGCACCTATGGACCTGTCCGGAGTGCAGTGAAGATACCCCAACTGATAACTGATAATTCAAATTCTTAAACAGGACTTGAGGAATAACATATCAGAAATCATGTCTTGAAGTAATCATAAGACATGTTGTATCATTAACATTTGATCATTCTTTTCTTTTGGTGGTATATAATAGGCACATCAGGTTGTTCTTCTTTTGCTCCTTCCTAAGCCATTTGATCAGCTCTGTCGTTTCCAGGTACTCCACAGTGGGATGGTATCCACTGTATGGTGATCTTACGCTGACTGCTAAGTTCAGAAAGTAGTGTCCTCAGAACTGGCAATTTCCCAGACAGGAGCGCCTCTATTACAGATTTTGCATCTGTCAATATCACCACATCGCTGTCCAGGATGAAAGACTTGGGAGTAACAATTTGCACGGCCAGACATGAGAGGTACATCGGGAAAATGAGGTGCCTCGTTAACCAACACAGAACTGGTACTATTAGCCACTGAACGCTGATGCATATGCTGGGGGGAGGATCTGAGCACCTATGGACCTGTCCGGAGTGCAGTGAAGATACCCCAACTGATAACTGATAATTCAAATTCTTAAACAGGACTTGAGGAATAACATATCAGAAATCATGTCTTGAAGTAATCATAAGACATGTTGTATCATTAACCATCTTGAAAACCAAAATATCAAATTCATTTATATAGTTTATGTTTGCATACAGATGTAACTTACAAATCCTTTCAGACTGACTGTAGACATAAGATGGAGAATAAACTACAATCAAGTGTCAAGATAGAACAACCAGAAGTCTGTGTTGCTCAAGGTAAGATTGTAAGTGCAATATAATGTAACAGTTGGTTGAATATCCTTTACACGATTTTGCAACCAACCCCAGCATTTATAGGCTTTTTTGATTTACTAGATAATTCTTCCTCTTCTGCGTTCATCCAGAGTTTTTTTCGGATGTGATTGCGTTGTGCCTGTTTACAGCAGAGCTGCGTTCTTGCGCAGTTAGGCCGACACATCCTACTTCTGCGGGTATTTGTTGACCGGGTTAACCTTCCCGGGGGTTTCTTAGGACGTTTGACTCTCACTGTTGTGGTGTTATCTCCCATCCTAGCTGGCCCATATAGAACAGCCAAAGACATCCTGGTCAGCCCTCAAGGGAAGGCAGGAGCAGACCATGGGCATTCCCCGCCATCCAAGGAGGCTTCCATACTTGCAGAGCCAACACACAGCGCTCTGGTCCTGGGCTCACCCAAGGAATCGTCACATCCTGCACATGGCTGCTTAGCCTCACTTCCGTATATTGGGCCTTCCGTTCACCATAGGCTGTTCTCCCGGAAACCAGAAGAATGCAGTGTGCAGATGCCATCCACACAGTGAGCTTTCGATTCGGACTTTCCGCGTAATGGATTTGCTATCCAAGCAATATTCCATTTCGTGCCACTAGGACACTTTTTCCACCTTTTATGGAGCCCACACAGTGAGCTTTTGATTCGGACTTTCCACGTAATGGATTTGCTATCCAAGCAATATTCCATTTCATGCCTCTGGGAGGCTTTTGTAACCGACATACCTGTGGTATGAAGTGTGGCAGTCTTAATACTTCTTCATACACCTTTAAATGTCAACCTGTATGTAGTTAAAGTAAGCTGCAGTCAACTTGAGCTTGTTGAAATCTCCATAGAGCTTGTCCTCAAAAGAAGCAGGTGTGGGCCAAAATATCTTTCTCTGTTCTGCATATATTGGGCAATCCTGCAGCAAATGTTTTGCTGTCCTTTTTCCAGTTTGACAATTACATTCATCAGTATCTCCTATCTTTAGTTTATTGAACAAGTGGTATTTCAGCCTATTATGTCCTGTGCGGAGTCTGAAGATTGCTACTTGTTCTGTTCGGTCGAGTTTGTAATATGCATCGTCCTTCTGGTGGCCTGGATGCTCTGATTCCCATTTGGTTCTATAGGTGCTTTTTATCAACCTCTTTGCCTCATTATAGGTTATGTCTATGTCAGGCTGTGGTAGTCGTCCGCCCTCTTTTGCCAGTCTGTCAGCCTCTTCATTTCCAGGTATACTGCAATGTGATGGGATCCACTGTATTACAACTTTTTTGGATTTCTGGCATAGACCACAGAGTGCTGCTCTTAGGTCAGCTATTTCTGCGCTGTTATTGCTCTTCAGTATTGAGACAGCTGACTTTGCATCTGTGAAGATAGCTATTTGCTTCTCTTTATTTTCCTCCATCAAGAGCATTTCTGCTGCAGTTTTCAGAGCCTCTACCTCCGCTTTGAAGTTACTTGAAAATTTTCCAGTTGCCACTGAATGTGTTTTTTTCACTCCATTTTTTAAATTTAGGAGAATTCCTCCTCCTCCATTCTCTATTTAATTTTTGGCTGATCCATCTGTATATGCATGGGTCCAATTGCTGCTTGGGTAATGTTCTTTTATGTAGTTTAGGGTTATTTCTCTTCTTTCGGTTTCATGCTGAGTGTTCTTTTTCTCAATACCAGGAATGTTTTCTATCATCTCAGGCAGTTGCTGCTGTCTCCAAGCTGAGAACTTGTGTGCATTGTAAATGGGTTTGACTGTTGATATGTTAAGTATAGGATCTGCCCTAATCTTTCGTTTTGCAGTTTCTACAAAGTTGCTACACTTCAGTCTTCCCTTTCCAAAACCACTAAACCTTTTATACATAGGGTGGTCTGTCAATCTTCTAAATTTTTCTGCTTGTTGCTGGACTCTGCTATCTCTTCTATCCTGCATTGGTTGTAAACAAGTGATATAATTCGCATTCCTTGATTTTGGACTCTACTTATTTTGTTAAAGTTTGACTTAGCTGCTGTTGCCCAAGCTGCAATGCCATATTCCAGTACTGGCCTCACCCGCCCAGTATATAACTTCTTTAGAACTTTCTCATTTGCTCCCCACGTTGTACCAGCAAGCTTTTACATGATTGCCATTCTTTGCCTTGCTCTTGTTCGATTTTTCTCAACCTGTGTTTTCCATGTCAGGCGACGATCAAAGGTGACTCCTAGATAGTTTGGATTTTCTTCATGGCGCAATATTTTTCCATTCAATACCAGCTTAGGTTGCTGAGTTTTATTTGAGAGGGAGAACACTGTGCATGTTGTTTTCTCCTCATTTATCTTCACTAGCCATGATTTTGACCAGTCCTCTAGCGCTAATAAGGCTTGCTGTATTCTGCTGTTATATATAATGTTTTGCGTGTCCTTTTACAGGACTTAGCTGTCAACAGCAGCATCTTTCAGCTGTCTGTTGATCTCTTGGCAAGATTACGCTCAGTAGTTTGCCATTGCTTTCCGAGCGGCCGGCTCAGTATCCCGCAAGTCACGAGCGGGGGTCGAACCACCTCAGTTCTCGCTCCGCTGCGAGACTCTGCGTGATAAACGGGATTACAGAGAGAAAGTGTTGTAACCCCACAGCCAGAGAAACCGGCATTCTGCTGTTAGCTGTACTAATATATACTTCAGATGTCCATATGGCTAGGTCATCTGCAAAGGATGATGTATGTACTCTGGCTGGAAAATTTTCCGTGATGTCGTTTATATATGCTAGGAATAATGTTGGTGAAAGAACTCCTCCTTGGGGGACACCTTGCTCCAACAGCATCATTTTGCTGGTTTGTCCTTGTACTTTTGTCCTGGCAGTTCTGTTCTCAAGGTAGTGGCTGATCCATTTGTACATTTTCCCACAAACATGCATTTTTTGCAGTTTTACTTTCAGTCCTTCCTTCCATACTTTATCAAATGATTTTTCTAAATCTATCCAGACCGCTAGTGTGTGCTTTTTCTCTTGGAAGGCATCCTCTATTTCTTGAGCTATATAGGTTATTTGATCTTCAGTGGATCTGTACTTTCTGAATCCTGCTTGGTGTGGTGTTAATTTGTTTTCTTCCAGATGCCATGTTAGCCTGCCATTGATAATGTGTTCCATTAATTTTCCTACACAGCTATGTAGACTGATAGGTCGATAGCCAGCATCTATTGGCTGTTTTTGATTTACTAGATAACTCTACATTTAGGACTTTGCCATTGCTTTCTGAATTGTCATAGCCGTATAACATTAAAATCAACACAATAGCAGAATGTCAATCTACTCAGACAATGGAAAAAATTAGGTCATGTGTGTGACCGAGTGAGTATCCACTGGGATTAGTGTACAACTCTACAGTTGAGCAGAGCAGGGCACTGTCTTGTCCTGACAATCAGAAATTACCCCCATGTGAATATGGAAAACCACCACATTATCTTCCCAAGGCAAGTTTAAAATAGGAACGTAGAATGTCAAGACATAGTTGAGATAGAAAAGTTACATAATGTAATAAAAGAAATGAAAAATATGAAGATTAATATCCTAGGCATGAGTGAGATGAGTTGGAGATCTGGAAAAGTAATAGCAGAAAAACACAATAATTTGTTCCGTAGGTAATACATACAGAAAAGTAGGACTAATGTTTGATGAGGAAACAGCTAAATCAGTTAATGGTTGTTGTTTCTTCCACTTATGCAGTTAGGCGTCATGGGGAGAGTTAATTGAAGTTCCAGCGCCATGACTAGCACTTTTCCTACAATTTTCTCCATAAATCTTGAGCAGAAATTTTAGGATATTTGATTAAATTATTATTCTTCTTCTTTCGTTCGCTTGAAATATGTCTATAACTGCGATGTTGTCTCTTGCATGAATTTAACTGTCTTCTTTAGTTCACACAGTGGTCCATAGAGTTTATCTTCTACTGTCGTCTCTCTAGGCCAGAAGGTTTGCCTAGATATGTTATATTTTGGGCAGTCTTGGAGTATATGCTCTGCTGTCTGCAACGCCAATCCACATGTGCACATGGCTGTTTCACCAATCTTGAATTTTTTATACATGTGATTGCGTAATCTATTATGTCCTGTTCTGAAGCGCAGAATAATGACTTGTTCTGGTCTGCCATAACGTGGTAGTCATCTTGAGCAGGTTTTGGTGGCTTTCTGACTGATTTGATCATTCTTTTCTTTTGGTGGTATGTAACAGGCACATCAGGCTGTTCTTCTCTGGCTCCTTCCTTAGCCAATTGATCAGCTCTGTCATTTCCGGGTACTCCACAGTGGGATGGTAACCACTGTATGGTGACCTTATGCTGACTGCTAAGTTCAGAGAGTAGTATCCTTAGTACTGGCAATTTCCCAGACAGGAGCGCCTCGAGTACTGATTTTGCATCTGTCAGTAGCACCACAGGTTGTGTACCATTGCTGGTATTTAGTCATTTCTCTTTTGCTATCTTGATTGCCTCAATTTCAGCATCATAGTTATGGCAGTACTTTCCTGTCGGTACTCTGGTTGTGTCCCTAGTATTATTTGAGTATTCTATGTGCACTCCCGCCCCTCCATTTCGAACAGCATTTTGTGCTGACCCATCTGTGTAGACTCGGATCCAGAGGTCCTGTGGGTATTCTTCATCAAGGAAGCTGAGAGTGGCTGTTCTGCGCTCTACACTGTTCTGTTCTTCCTTGTCAAATATTCCTCTAACTTTTGTCTGGATTTGTAATGATAATCTATGTTCATCTTTCCATGGAGTTCGGTCTGGAATAGTTGTTAGGGAGATACCAACTGTGGGCAGATCAGTGGTTTCTCTGCAGAGTCGTTTGGCCTGGTGGATAATACTACTTCTTTTCAACCACCCCATAGCTAGGTTTTCAAATCTGTTCTTCATAGGCTGGCCTGGCAAGCTGAGGAACATTTCTGCTTGTATTAGCGTTTTCATATCTCTGCGCTCACTCAGTGCTTGTGTCCTCCCCCATCTTCTCCATTTCCACTATAGGGGTTGATCTCATCCCTCCTGTGGTGACTCTAAGTGCTTGATTTTGCACCTTGTCCAGCTCTTGTAGTGTGGTTTTTGCTGCCGAACACCATGCAGTTGACCCATATTCCAGGTGTGGTCGTATGCTCTGTTGATAAACTTTGCTAAGTATTTTCCCACTGGCTTCCCATGTGGTTCCACTAAGCTTTCTCAGGATGGCTATTTTCCTTCTGGCTTTTGCTACTGCTTTGTTGATGTGCTTTCTCCATGTCAGCCTGCCATCAAATGTTACTCCAAGGTATATTGGTTCTTTATCTTCTCTTAGAGGTGTTCCACTATTCATCTGGATGATCCCTGCCTTTTGTTTTGGAGAGGGTAAATAGGGTGGTGCTGCACTTGTCAGTGTTTATGCTGACACACCATCTATTTGCCCATGCATCATTCTGTGGTCATGTAGTCAATAGAGGGGAATTGGAAAATACTGTGATGATTGCATGCTGGATGGACTGAGACAATGGCATGGTGGGATACATCAGCAGATTTGATTCTGCACACCAGGAACAGATCTGTGGAGAGATCAGAATCAGCTACAAGGCACATCAACTACATCACCATCATCTGGCAAGGCACATGATAATGATGAATGTGTGTCTATTCAGTGGGCATCAGCCAATACCCAGTGGTTTCATAACTTTGCCCTCAAAAAGTGTTATCTAAATTTCTGTTTCTGTGGAGTTCAGTGCACTGTAGCAGATGTGTGGACCAAAAACTGAGGAACAGTAACACTGAGCTGCATTGAAAAATACAAAATTTGAGTTAACAAGGAGAACATTTTATTTTTAGACATTCTGGCATTCCATCTCAAGTTGCTTTTTTTTCCCCTGACGTATTTTGTTTTCTTTATTGTGTCACCTCAAGCTGCACCATAAATGTTAGTTTCAGGCAGGGGGGTAGCACTCCTGTCAAAGACTCGATAGTACCACACCTCGTGAAGCCATAGCACAGTTGAGTAGACACTCAACAGGCCACGTTTGCCAGCAGAGTGCGATGTGAGGTAACACGCACGAAGGTGAAGGTCACCCCGCGTGGTGTGTAACCACGGGAGAGAGGTTAGGTAGACGGGAGACTGGACTTGAGGCGTTCACATCGTTTAGAATAGCGTTAGGAGTTTTGTGTTCACTAATAGATAGAACTAGCATAGGGTTAGCAGTTTGTGTTAGATAATTCTGTGGCTGTATATTGTGTATTGCATTAGCGACTGTTTACCGCTTGTAAGCGAGCCAACGGCAATAAAATGGACCATACATTTTGCCTCCCACACGACTTGCAAGTTGTCTTGTATGGGTGTGTGAGAAGTACCCGATGAGGCCTGTCAGTTGAGTCGTTGACAGGCCAGGGTAACTGTGGTGTCAGAAAGTGGTGCTTGGACGAAAGCGCCAAGCTAATACCCACAGTAAAAGGGTAATTGTGGTGTCAAGAAGTGAAGCTTGAACGAAAAGTTCAAGCTAATCCACTCATCCACGGGCTCGAGACTAGGGTTTCATTTTTGTAGTAACGATAATTTGTGCAGACAGGAGAATTTGCGAGCTAGAAATATGCCTATCGTGACAAAATAGTGTTTAATTGTGTTTATGATATATTTATTCAATGAAATCATGTATTCTTCGAAGCTGTAAGTATTAATATTCTTATTTTCTTATATTTATTCATATATTTACCAATTTATTCTTGAATAAGCACCAAACATGATTCACGGCGCAGGAATACACAGGCAGCCGACAATATTGATTTTTGAGATCTAAAAATAGCGCTGCGCGATGACGTAAAGTGATTGACAGACAGTTGTTCTGCGTCATTAGCATAAAGCAGTCGAGTGTTTACAAGATCGCTTAGCGGAGGCCCGCCTGAATCTGTGCTGTATATTGTTTATTATTTACTTATTTAAGTTACTAAATGAATATATTTATTTATTGACACATTATTATGTTATTTTGATTTCTTTACAAGCATTTATTCATTTTTGGGTCTATTTTCTCTTTGCTTATCGTCACGATGGAACTATTTTCGGGCTAAGCATCTGATACTTAGCTGCACAACGTTTACAGAAATTAACTAGGTTAGTAACGAAAGGCAATTATTGTTTAAAACAAAGACAGGACATTGACATTAAAATTAATTAATACATATTCTAGGTGTTCGTAAGTCTGTCATTGTCTAAGTCATTGTCCTTAGTTGTCGAGTAAATCATATCGTTTAGTAGGCGTGTTTACTGCTGCCCTATATATCAGAGGGCAAACAACAGCTGTGCACATACACCTGTGAGCCAAATACCGTGTGCTACGTACGAAACGTGTCGCCACCCCAGTGTACCAAACAAGGTGACCTGTGTCAAAGGAGCTTCGTTCCCACATTAAGCTGAGTACACTTATATATTTTGTCATGCAATTTGATTAATAGTGCATCTCTTTTTCAGCATGTAACGCGTTGACATATTTGTATACTCTGTTTTTCTGCAAGATAAATCTGGGCAGGGTAAAAACAGAAAGCACAACTGATAGTGATCAGATAAGAACAAACATAACATATCAAAGATAAATAACTGATTAAAGTCATCATTGCCTATCAATGTTAGCCAAGTACTAAAGTAAGATGGCAACTTTATCAGATTTCATAAAAGCAGGCAAAGAACTGGAATTAACAGGAAAAGAACTACAACAATATGCTGATCAGAAATTTAAAGAAACAAAAGAGGAACAAACACGAAAAGAGAATGCGGAGAGGGACGAACGCGCACGAGAAAGAGAACATGATAAGGAGATGAAACAAAAACAATTAGATCAAGAGAAAGAATTAAAACAAAAGGAATTAGATCTAAAGCAAAAAGAGATAGATGAAATGGCAAGAGTTAAAGAAAAACAAATTCAAGTAGAATCAGAGACACAATTAAAGATGAAAAGCATGGATGTAGACTCACACGCAGAGATCTCTGCCACTAAACTAAGAAGTCAACAAGAGGTAAATAAGTTCAACAAATACAAAAATATTATCAAACCATATTGTAAAGAGGACTCCATATCTGCCTGGACAGAGAATGTAGAGTATCAATTTAAATATCACCAAGTTCCTTTAGATATGTGGGCTCCGATTTACATGAAGAATCTAAGTGGTGAGCCCCTTAAAGTAATAGAGTCTATTCCTATTGAACTTAGATCTAGCTATCAATACATCCATGATAGGATTATGCAGCACTTTTTACTTGATGCCCCTGGGTATCAGGTTCAGTTCTCAAATTTAAAACCTAAACCTAGTGAAACTTTTATAGATTATTTTTCAAATGTGCAGAGTGTACTAAACAGGTGGCTTAAAGCAGCTAACATAGGAAAAGACTTTGATAGATTAAAAAACCTAATAGCTATGGACAAGTGTATATCTACTATACCTTCTCCTTTTGCTAAGTTTTTGCAGCAGTCGGACATTGAGAACATCGAGCAGTTCGAAAAAAAAGGCTCAGCATATTTTTCTTCTAACAGACAGATTTTTAAGACCTCAAGTGACTCTGAGATAGTTTCCTTTGTCAAAGACCAATCAAAAAACTATCAGGGTAACAGAAAACCTTTTCAGAAGTATGATAAGAAAGACAGAAAAGTTTCCAAATGCATGTACTGTCAACTAATGCACGACACTTATGCTATGTGCGACAAATCGCCGAATTATCCGGCGCATCTTGAAAATGTGATCAAGAAGCAGCAAAGCAAACGGTCTGCATACAGGCGTGCAATCAAATGTTTTTTTTGTTCCTCTTATGGCCATTATTCTAATAAGTGCCTTGGCCGCCAACGTTTGAAAGCTAAGAACGCTATGTTGATTGAGACCTCTTCAGATAGTGGTAGTGAGAATGAGTGTGAGATTGAAAGTGACTTACCAACTAACCAAGCAGAGGATGTGTGTGCTGCTAAAGATATATTAAGCTTTGACAGCTGTGAACGATGTCACCAATTCCATGCAGACGGAATACTGCAGTGTGGACATACAGTACCATGCTCATCTGAGAGTGTGAATGCAGCATTAGCCTCCAGAGGCAAGTTAGTGTTCCACAATGCAATGGTCAATGATGTACCATGCCAATGTTTGCTGGATAGCGGCAGCACCCTTATTGGTCTTCGAAAGGAACTAGTGAGTCCGGGTGATTACACAGGTGACACTGTGAAATGCCGAACCTTTTCGGGTAACATTGAGACTTACCCTTTGGCAAAAGCCCGTATTGATTCTCCGTTTCTTTCTGGTACCTTTACTTGTGCAATACTTAACAACCCTTGTACTGATTTAATTTTGGGGTGTTTACCTCAACTGAAACAATGTACTAATGAGGAAATAGTTGCATGGGAGAAATTAAATGCAGCTAATGCAACAACAAGAGCAGACAGTGTGAAACATCAAGACACACTACAAGATGAGAGACTACTGTTGCTTTCCCCAACTGGCACAGATGACACCAGCAGACAGAAATTTATAGAACAGCAAAAAGCTGATACTAGTGTGTCTCCATACTTAAAATTGTTAAAAGATAAAGCCAAAGTGACCAAAAATGCATCTTGGGTTTTTAGACTTAACAATGGTATTTTAACTAGATATTATACTACTGGTAACCATGAGATTCAGCAAACGGTGTTACCTGAACAACATCGTCTAACTGTGCTAAAGATTGCACATGAGTCACCGTTTGCTGGTCATCTTGCATATGATAAGACCAGGGCCAGAATTCAGGCTCATTTCTATTGGCCAGGTTTTTGCAAGGACATAAAATTATTTTGTCGTTCGTGTAATGTCTGTCAACAATTGGTACGTAAAGGTAAACATCCTACAGCTGAGGTACAGCCTTCTACACTGGCTTCTAGGCCATTTGAAAGTGTGGCGGTAGATATTGTTGGACCCCTAAACCAGGTGTCCGGCAAAGGAAATCGCTTCATATTGACAATGGTCGACCTATGTACAAGGTGGGTTGAGGCAGTAGCTTTGAAATACATCACCTCCAAAGACGTTGCCAATGTATTTCTACACCTGTTCTCACGATTCGGATTCCCACGGACCATTTTATCCGATCGTGGAACTCAGTTCATATCGGCTGCAACGCAAGCCCTTACAAAAATGTTAGGCATTAAGCAACATTTTACGACAGCTTACCATCCAGCCAGCAATGGAATAGTAGAGAAAATTAATGGGGACCTAAAGCACATGCTGGCTAAGGTTACAGCAGAAAACCCAGCTGATTGGGATACACTGTTACCAACAGTGCTGTTCGCCTATCGGGAGATTCCCCATTCTAGCACGGGTTTCTCACCCTTTGAATTAGTTTACGGGGCTAACCCACGTGGACCCCTAACTATTTACCATCAGGTACTAACAAATTCGATAGAAATTCCTACCCCAAAAACACCTTATGAAATGGTGACAGAGACACGAGACAAGATCATGAAATCGTGTGTTATAGCTAAGGCAGCTTTGGAGAGGAAGGGTCAAATCTACCGCCAATATGCCAACAAAGGGACAAGAACAATTGAACTTGAACCAGATCAAGACATACTCTTGCTACTTCCAGACAAAAGAAATTTACTATTAACCTCATGGCAAGGGCCATTCAAGGTGGTACGCAGAATTTCAGATGTTGACTATGAAATATCGATAAACGGACACTTAAAGATATTCCATGTCAACATGTTGAAACCTTACTATACAAGACAAGAAACAGAAGTAGTGACAGACGAACAGAGTGCACCAACACCCAGTGATCAGACGACAGACATACACAACGCAACTACACTAGTTAGCGAGACTGGCAGTTCCGACAATGGCAATACACCCAGTGAGTTAACAGAATACACACTTAGCACCACCACGGTACTGAATCAGGTAGACGACGACGGAATGGAACTACCTGTTCCCATTGTAGACAAAACTGCGACAGTGGACAGCATACATATAGATCAGGGACTAACAGACATTCAACGACGACAATTAGTGGAGTTAGTTACTGAATACAAAGACTTATTCTCTGACATCCCAGGTAGGACGGACAGAATCGAACACTCCATTCTTCTTTCGGATTCTAAGCCTATTAAATGTAGGCCATACTCTATCCCACTCAGCTATAGGAAAAATCTAAATAAGGAAATTCTTAATTTAGAAGCTAGCGGGATTATCCAAAAGTCTACATCAGAGTACTCTTTTCCAATCGTCCTAATTAAGAAGAAGGATTCCACAATTCGTCTGTGCGTGGACTATCGGAAACTCAATAACATCACTAAGATCGACGCAGAACCTATTCCTTCCTGCGAAGATCTTATCTTGGACATGTCTACTTCTAAAATCTTTTCAAAACTAGATCTTACTAAAGGATACTGGCAGGTCCCGATGCAAGCTCAATCTATGCATCTTACTGCGTTTTCAACACCTTTAGGACTATACGAGTGGCGATTTCTTCCTTTCGGACTTCGAAATGCTCCTGCCACTTTCGTACGCTTAACTAGAGATCTGTTACATGGAGTGACGAATACTGTGACCTATATAGATGATATATGTGTCCATACTGAAGACTGGACTACACACTTACTGAAACTGAGACATGTCTTTGATAGGTTGCGACTCTTCGGTCTCACTGTCAAACCGAGCAAAGTCGAATTAGGCCTAAAAGAAATTGAATTTTTGGGTCATGTCATCTCTCAAGGTCAACTGAAGACTGACAATAGGATTATTACAAAAATTATGAATCTAACCATGCCTACTACGAAAAAGCAGGTTAGAAGTCTTTTAGGATTAGTTAATTACTACAGTAAATTTATTCCAAACCTAGCTGAAATTACAAGTGTATTTTCTAATGTGCTAAAAGCATCAGTAAAATTGGATGTGAAAGATGCATTATTAATTTCTGCATTGTCAAAATTGAAAATTCTTTTTAGTAATGTTCCCATCCTCCGCTTGCCTAACCCTGGGCTCGTTTATTATCTTAGGACAGATGCCAGCAGGATCTCCATCGCTGCAGTCCTAGGCCAATTTTATGAGGGCATCTTCCATCCGATTTGCTACGTGAGCCGTAAGATCACACCTACCGAGTCCAGATATTCGATAGCAGAACTGGAGGCCCTGAGCGTCATCTACTCAGTGAGAAAGCTCCACCGCTTTCTGGCGGGTGTGCACTTCATTATCCAGACCGACAATTCTCCCATTACGGTCATTCAAACTGGTGTGCACCGAAACGACAGGATATACAGGTGGTCTCTTATCCTTCAAAACTATACGTTCAGTATAGAGCATATTAAGGGGAAAGACAACACCCTAGCTGATACCCTTAGTAGACCATCTGGGGTAGAAATACCTGAAATCCAACAGTTAAATTAGAGTGATGGTTGGTACATGGGTATCTGATAATATAAGATGTAAAATAGCTTACATACATATCCACATTATTGGCGTAATCATGTACCAAAACACTGAACTATCATATGTCCGTGGACATCAGATTAAGAACTGTGCTGCTATACTTAGATACCACCGTGTGAACTAGAACAGCTCATTTCCAACTAAGCTCCATTCCGGTGTATCATATATATGAACCGCAGAAAACAGTGTCAGAACAGTGCTTAATTACAGACACGAAAAGACAGAGCTACAACACCAGCGAACTCTACACGTGCACTACCGAGAGAACATTAAGATGACTGTGTAATGTATTTCAGATACCCAGGCAAAGTGTGTGGTTATATTATGCCTATACAACCATTGCACATACATGAAGGCAACTACTAACCTGTGTAAACCAAATACTATGTATATAAACTTATTGTGATATGTAATATAATATTTTAAGATAGTGATAAATTAGATGTAGGTTAGGAACTATAACAGTTCTCATTTATTTTAATAATGTAGTTAGTACAGTAATTAACCCATTAAAATTAGATTAGAATATTAGTTTAGACATAAGAATAGTTTATTACAAGTTAAATTAAATTTATGATATGAAAAGTACCATTTAGATTGTTATATTTCACTTAGTTTCATTGTAGTTAGTTTATTCCATCTTAATGAAACCATACCATCTTTCAAATATTACCATTTATTAGTATCATCATTTTACATCATAATAGATTAAAAAGAGTAGATAAGGTAACATACAGCATTTACACCAGTTAGATTAAGAACATCACTCATATAATTCCTTTGTGCATTTAAAAACATTATTTAGCATAGTATTTAGAAAAGTACATAAATTGTGGTCACATAATCCATTTAATTAAGGTACATAACTCACATCACAACAATTGCATTTAAATAGTTAGATTACATCA
This sequence comes from Cepaea hortensis, assembly GCA_963921405.1. NCBI lineage: Eukaryota > Metazoa > Mollusca > Gastropoda > Stylommatophora > Helicidae > Cepaea > Cepaea hortensis. The sequence continues at coordinate 74,727,054 of OY992893.1, forward strand.
CTTAGATTAGAAAAAAATAAGAAGTAATATAATCATATCATATAATTAACATAACAAATTTAATAAATTTAGGTAACACATTAAATACTTAGTTATAGAATTAGAATGGTATGTTAGAATGTAAAGTTTTCGTTAGTGAAATTGTGTTAGTGTGAATGTGTTGTCTGTAATATAGTTTAGAACTTAGATTACAGTATTTTGGGTTTCATAACAAGTGAATGTAGTCACGAATTAGTGTTATACACCTGTTTGTGGCCACATTGAACCAAATTATGACACTCAAAAAACTAACATACATACACATAGAATTTATAAATAGAGGATAGAAATTAGATTAGTAGATTTATTACATCCAAACACACAAACAAACAGAAAAACAAACATATAAATTGCATACACTATTTGTAAATCAAAGACAGATAACTATGGGGCCAGGGGACATAATAGACAACGAAGAACTAAATTAACAGTGAAATAAAGTCTTACGCGCGGAAGCGAAGGAGGTAAAGCCTGTCGCACACACTCTTGTAGAATGGTTGTTAAATATTATATGGGGGACATGAAATAATTCATGTGTTGACCCTAAGAAAGTCAACTTTGTATGGGTAGTAAGTTAATTTACTATGTGAGGGCAGGTCTTATAAGACAACGGTCCGGTTCAGACATACCTCTGATAAATATAATATAGCATGTGAGAAGGGGCTCACGCCAACCAGTCAAGTTTGTGGCGATTGCCAGTAGCCAAGTAAGGCTTTGCTACATTGTGACAATAGTTATTAATAGTTCATTGGAATGCCCAAAGCCAGGTTATCTAGAGTCTTTGACAAAAATTAGAGACACTAATTTTTTGTTTAGGAACCTCTTGCGTCACAACCAATGAGTGAAAGTTGATGACGCAACACAAGAGGGGTGGGTGTGTGTCAAAGACTCGATAGTACCACACCTCGTGAAGCCATAGCACAGTTGAGTAGACACTCAACAGGCCACGTTTGCCAGCAGAGTGCGATGTGAGGTAACACGCACGAAGGTGAAGGTCACCCCGCGTGGTGTGTAACCACGGGAGAGAGGTTAGGTAGACGGGAGACTGGACTTGAGGCGTTCACATCGTTTAGAATAGCGTTAGGAGTTTTGTGTTCACTAATAGATAGAACTAGCATAGGGTTAGCAGTTTGTGTTAGATAATTCTGTGGCTGTATATTGTGTATTGCATTAGCGACTGTTTACCGCTTGTAAGCGAGCCAACGGCAATAAAATGGACCATACATTTTGCCTCCCACACGACTTGCAAGTTGTCTTGTATGGGTGTGTGAGAAGTACCCGATGAGGCCTGTCAGTTGAGTCGTTGACAACTCCTAATTATGACTGCAATGAAATAATCAATATTGCTTGCTGTTTGTTATAAGTTGTTTAGTAGAGATAACTGCACATAAAGTAGACCTCTCATAAGTGATAAATGCAGTAATAAATTCAACAACCAGTACTTGTTCATCTGTTAATTTACACGTAAACAGTCACTTCATCTCTCTTAGATCATACATCAGCCTAGATCATACATCAGCTTAAATTATACATGAGCACATTAATAATTCCTCCTCTCCATCTTTCGTTCACTTGAAATTGATTGTCTATAGCTGCAGTGTTTGATTATATATAAACATCTCTTCAATACTTGGTATATTCATGAGGCTATTAATTATTTACTTTTGTTTGTTTCAGAAACACACTCGTGGTCTCTAGATAGTTCTTGCCTCTCCATACAAGAGCATTCACAAAAGTGGACATATGACAACATAGACATAAAGTTTGTGAAACAAGAACTATCGGATGTTCTGTGTGAGGACAGAAGTCACAGCTTCAGTAAAATGGTAGACATAGCTGTGGGTAGCATCATTCAAGAAATGACCGAACACAGCAATTCAAAATCAATAATGGTTGAGAACAGTTGTATGGCATCAGTAAAACATGAAAATTCTTATCAAATGTCAGAAAATGTGTCTTCTGTGATTGATACAAACAATAAACTATCTCTGGCTATTGATAATTGTCAGCAGCAAAATAAGAAAACACAAGAAAAACACACACAGAGCTTTGCAAAGTCTCTTGATGAAATGTTTTGTTATATCAGTTGTAGCTCTAAAAAATCTCACACAGAAGAATTGTCTGATATTTCTAGTCCAAATATTTGTGTATATAAGAGAACACATAGTGAAGGGAAGCCAAAAAAATGTAATGAATGGGATGGTCTTTTGGTTCAAGTTGATCATCTAGAGTGCCAAAAGAACATGATTCATAAGAGAACACATACAGGAGAGAGACCTTACAAGTGTGATGTTTGTGGTGCTTCTTTTACTGAAACTGGCAGTCTGAAGAAGCATGAGAGAACACATACAGGAGAGAGACCTTACAAGTGTGATGTTTGTGGTGCTTCTTTTACTCAAACTAGCCATCTGAAGGCCCATAAGAGAACACATACAGGAGAGAAACCTTATCAGTGTGATGTTTGTTGTGCTTCTTTTACTGAAGCTAGCAAACTGAAGAGACATAAGAGAACACATACAGGAGAGAAACCTTACAAGTGTGATGTTTGTGGTGCTTCTTTTACTGTACCTGACAGTCTGAAGAAACATACGAGAACACATACAGGAGAGAGACCTTACAAGTGTGATGTTTGTGGTGCTTCTTTTACTCAAGCTGGCCATCTGAAGGACCATGAGAGAACACATACAGGAGAGAGACCTTACAAATGTGGTGTTTGTGGTGCTTCTTTTACTCAAGCTAGCAAACTGAAGGTCCATAAGAGAACACATACAGGAGAGAGACCTTACAAGTGTGATGTTTGTGGTGCTTCCTTTACTCAAGCTGAATATCTGAAGGTCCATAAGAGAACACATACAGGAGAGAGACCTTACAAGTGTGATGTTTGTGGTGCTTCTTATATTGTAGCTAGCCATCTGAAGGCCCATAAGAGAACACATACAGGTGAGAAACCTTATCAGTGTCATGTTTGTGGTGCTTCTTTTACTCAAGCTAGCAAACTTTAGATCTATAAGAGAACACGCACAGGAGAGAAACCTTACAAGTGTGATGTTTGTGGTGCTTGTTTTACTGTAACTGGCAATCTAAAGGGCCAGGAGAGAGATCTTACAAGTGTGAGGTTTGTTGTGGTGCTTTTACTATAGCTAGCCATCTGAAGAGACATAAGAGGACACATACAGGAGAGAGACCTTACAAGTGTGATGTTTGTGGTGCTTCTTTTACTGAAGCTGGCAGTCTGAAGGTCCATAAGAGAACACATACAGGAGAGAGACCTTGCAAGTGTGATGTTTGTGGTACTTCTTTTACTCAAGCTAGCCATCTGAAGGTCCATAAGAGAACACATACAGGAGAGAAGGGAGTCTCTGTGGTGAAGTGGTCAAGCCGTTTGACTCGTGCTCCAAAGGTTGTGGGTTCGATTCCGGGCCGCGTCCTTCGGTTTACGGGTTAAATGTTTCGGAGACTCCTTGGGTCGTCGCTAAAAGCTACGGTGTTCATGCTTTGTGCGACGCTTTCTGTGCTGCGGAAAGAGACCAAGCCTATCGGATAAAACCCGGTGCAACGACTAAGCAACTTTTTTTATACAGGAGAGAAACTGAAGGTCCTGCTGGCAGTTTAAAATACCACATGGGAACACATACAGGACAGAAACATTATAAGTGTGACTGTGGTTCTTCTTTTACTCAGGCCATTTTGCTCTAGATTACCCTCTCCTGGCCACCTTATTTCTTGAACTGCTGTTATATCCATTTGATATTCAACCAGCTCCCGGGTTAGTTCTTCAGCTGCTCCAGCTCGATATAGTGTCCGTACATTCCATGTTCCAAATCTCAAAAGTCCTTTAACGTTCCAAGGTCGTTGTCCAAATAAGTCAGTCCGAATTTGAGGCTTATTTATCTGTTTCGTAACAATATAGTTTTTACAAAGGTGTGGATGTTAACCGCCGGCATAGCTTTCAGGGTAATTGAGAAACTCACGCCCAGGTGGACACACCATCGGGGGAGGGTCATAAAGTTAACAAAGAAAAATAAAACATTTTGTATTCTGTATTCGAGAAACAGTAAACAATTACTCAAATATAGTGAGGCCTTGGCGGTTAGGTAATGAACAGCCAGTTTTGTGCAAACAGAAAGATTTTGTTTTAAAATGTGAAATTACTGTGGCGTTCACAAATGAGGAGATGCACTGGAATATGCCAGACCATACATGGTTACACGGTGACAACAGCAGAAGATCAATATTATGGACATTTGTCAAATAAAACTGGCAATTATTATTATTATTATTATTCTTTCGTTCGCTTGACATATGTCTGTAACTGCAATGTTGTCTCTTGTATGGATTTAACTGTCTTTCTTAGTTCATTCAGTGGTACATAGAGTTTATCTTCCACTGTCGTCTCTCTAGACCAGAAGATTTGCCTAAATATGTTGTATTTTGGGCAGTCATGGAGTATGTGATTTGCTGTCTGCGACGCCAATCCACATGTGCACGTGGCTGATTTACCAATCTTGAATTGTGTATACATGTGGTTGTGTAATCTATTGTCTCCTGTTCTGAGGTACAGATTAATGACTTGTTCTGGTCTGTCCATAATGTGGTAGTCATCTTGAGCAGGTTTTGGTGGCTTACTGACTGGTTCGTTCATTCTCTTCTTTTGGTGGTATGTAATTCGCACATCAGGCTGTTCTTCTTTTGCTCCTTCCTTAGCTAATCGATCAGCTGTCTCGTTTCCAGGTACTCAACAATGGGATGGTTTCCACTGTATGGTGAACATATGCTGACTGCTAAGTTCAGAAATTAGTGTCCTTAGTACTGGCAATTTCCCAGACAGGAGCGCCTCGAGCACTGATTTTGCATCTGTCAATAGCACCACAGGTTGTCTACCATGGCTGGTATTTAGTAATTTCTCTGTCGCTATCTTGATTGCCTCAATTTCAGCATCTTAGTTATGGCAGTACTTTCCTGTTGGTACTCTGGCCATGTTCCTAGTATTGTTTGGGTATTCTGTGTACACTCCTGCTCCTCCATCTCAAAAGCATTTCGTTCTGACCCGTCTATGTAGACAGATGTCCTGTGGGTATTCTTCTTCAAGGAAGCTGAGAGTGGCTGTGGCAAAGACTACCATGTTCTTCTTCTGATTTCTATCCCCCATTCAAGCACAGACCCTCACTGAACAATCTCCAGGCTGTCCTGTCTTTGTTATTCTTTCTTTTTTTCTGTCCACTTGCTTTGAATTGGCAATGACTGCCATGTTCTGCTTTCTACCCCCAATTCAAGTACAGACCCTCACCCAACAATCGCCAGGCTGTCCTATCTTTGTGTTTCTAAGACCTGAATAATCTGATTGTCCTAAAACATCACAGACCCACAGTAGGTTCCTGCTAGGGGTCTTGTGGAACTAAATCAAGGCAAAGAATGGTAATCATGGAGAGAAAAACAAAATTGCTAGCTACATCACAGAAAACAAACAAGGCAGTAAACAAGAAGCTACCTACGGGAAAGGTGGAGACAGGAATATTTCATGTGGAATGGTTCACCTCACTTCAGAGGTCACAGATTGTGAGAATTGTATGGATTTTCTGCCCTGTCCGTGGGGGGGGGGGGGGGGGGGGCAATGAACAGGCTGATAGGCTGGCAGGGTATGCACCTCTTAGTGGTAGATTACCTATGGACAAGGAAGATGTGGTCGTGTGCCTGTGGACCAGAGTGGAGAAGGTGAAGGAACAGATTGAGAACCTGTATGTGGAAAGAATGAGATTGTGGAGGATTGGCAAGGGGTTCTGGAAGAATCTAAAATCTGAGAGACCAGGAGAACTTTAAAATAGATAGTGGTGGGAATGATTAGAAGTGTGACTCTTAGCTGGCAGCTGAACGAGGGAATGGAACACGCATGGGAATGTTCTGACTGCAGTGATGTCAGTTCTGAACTCAAGTGAACTCCTTTTTTCTGCCTGCTCGCTTTGAACTCGAGTGTTGCCAGTACAACACCACAAGTACTTTCTATGCTGAGGATTGCAATAGACTGATTCTTTTTTGCATGTGGGTTAGCTTTTCCTATCGCCTTTGTTTTCTGCCATCAGACATACCCACTCCGACTTGAAATGTATGTCCCCTAGTCAAAGACAAGAAGTCAACATTTTAGTGCAACTGACTGGTGTGGGGTATAAACCTGCCATCAACCCACCAGAGTTTTAAGAGCAAGCACTCTTATCCTTTGGGCTTTCTGCATATCTTCCTCATATTCTTAGAAAAAAAGACTTTCTCACTAAGATTGTAATTTGGGCTCCTTGTGGCTTTCTCAGTATCACTGTGTACTTCTTGCATTAGAAGAGTCTTATTTTCCTTTAGTTTGTTTGGGTCTTTCCTTCTGATCTTTAGATTTGTTCGTGTTTTGGTTGAGCTTTCCAAGTGAAAGGATTTTCCATAATATTGATTTTTCATCAATATTGCTTGTTGATTGTTATAAGTTGTTTAGTAGAGATAACTGCACGTAAAATAGACCTCATTAGTGAAAAATGTCAATAATAAATTAAACATACAGTACCTGTTCATCTGTTAATTTACACATAAACAGTCACTTCATCTCTCTTAGATCATACATCAGCCTAGATCATACATCAGCTTAGATTATACATGAGAACATTAATTTTTTTTTAAAAAGCAGAATTCCGTAGAATTCCAGTCGAAATTAATCACAACTTTGTTGACTTTCAAAATGCCTTCGACAGTATCCACCATCCTTCACTTTGGAATCTACTTAACATTTATGGTTTCCCTACCAAATATACCAACATCATAAAATCTTTCTACAAAGAGACACGTTGCTGCGTAAGAACAAAATCGGGCAGCTCTGACTGGTTCACTGTGAAACAGGAGTGAAATAGGGTTGTGTCCTATCACCGATCCTCTTTGGAATAGCTATCGATTGGGTCTTGCTCAAATGCACAAACAACACAAATATAGGTATCCATTATGTTGACAAAATTCTAGACGACCTGGACTTTGCCGACAACATAGTGCTTTTGAGTTCAACACACCCAGACGCCCAAGAGAAAATAAACCATCTCCAAAATGTTTCAGGATAAATTGGTCTCCAAATTACCACTACAGAAACAAAAACTATTGATCTTACCAACAGTTCAGACGACACCAAATTAAACAACCAGGTTCTTGAAAAAGTCGACAGCTTCACATACCTAGGAAGCAAAATGACATCTACAGGGGGCTCAATGTCAGAAATATTATCTAGAATCGCACTGGCATCTGGTGCCTTTAATAAACTGTCAAACATCTGGAAGTCAAAGACACTCAGCAAACATATGAAACTTAAAATCTTCAACTCTTGTGTGATTCCAGTGCTAACGTATGGATGTGAGAGTTGGAAATCAGCTTTAGATAAAAAAAAATTAGACAATTTTGAGAACAAATGTCTTAGAAGAATTCTAAACCTCCACTGGACAGATTTCAGAACCAATACACATTTAAAAAACGCTGTTTGAACTACATCGGCCATGTACTCAGAATGGACAAGACAAGACTCCCCTACCAAGCCCTCATATGGTCACCAGTAGGGAAAAGAAAACGGGGAAGACCAAGAGAGACCCTGCGTAGAACCATCATCAGAGAAGGCTCATTCAACGGCCAGGTGAACATCCAGGATTTACAACAGGTAGCAGCGAACCGCCAGCCATGGAGAGCCATGACTTCTGCCCTATGCGCCGCCTTGGGCTCAAGAGGAAAGACTAAATAACTAACATTAATAATTCTTCCTCTCCATCTTTCATTCTCTTGAAATTGATTGTCTACAGCTGCAATGTTTGATTATATAATACACACTGTTTAATACTTGGTTTATTCATGAGGCTATTAATTATTTACTTTTGTTTGTTTCAGAAACACACTCGTGGTCTCCAGATAGTCCTTACCTTCCCACACAAGAGCATTCACAAAAGTGGACATATGACAACATAAACATAACGGTTGTGAAACAAGAACTATCGGATGTTCTGTGTGAGGACAGAAGTCACAGCTTCAGTAAAATGGTAGACATAGCTGGGGGTAGCATCATTCAAGAAATGATCGAACACAGCAACTCAGAATCAATAATGGTTGAGAACAGTTGTATGGCATCAGTAAAACATGAAAATTCTTGTCAAATGTCAGAAAATATGTCTTCTGTGATTGATACAAACAATAAACTATCTCTGGCTATTGATAATTGTCAGCAGCAAAATAAGGAAACACAAGAAAAACATACACAGAGCTTTGCAAAGTGTCTTGATGAAATGTTTAGTTATGTCAGTTGTAGCTCTCAAAAAACTCACACAGAAGACTTGTCTGATATTTCTAGTCCAAATGTTTGTGAATACAGATATGAAAGAACACATAGTGAAGGGAAGCCAAAAACATGTAATGAATGGGATGGTCTTTTGATTCAAGATGATCATCTAGAGTGCCAAAAGAACATGATTCACAAGAGAACACATACAGGAGAGAGACCTTACAAGTGTGATGTTTGTGGTGCTTCTTTTACTGAAGCTTGCACTCTGAAGGTCCATAAGAGAACACATACAGGAGAGAAACCTTACAAGTGTGATGGTTGTGGTGCTTTGTTTACTCGAGCTAGCCATCTGAAGGACCATAAGAGAACACATACAGGAGAGAGACCTTACAAATGTGATGTTTGTGGTGCTTCTTATACTCTAGCTAGCAGTCTGAAGGTCCATAAAAGAACACATACAGAAGTGAAACCTTACAAGTGTGATGTTTGTGGTGCTTCTTTCACTATAGCAAACAATCTGAAGGTCCATAAGAGAACACATACAGGAGAGAAACCTTATCAGTGTGATGTTTGTGGTGCTTCTTTTACTCAAATTGGCCATCTGAAGGCCCATAAGAGAACACATACAGGAGAGAAACCTTATCAGTGTGATGTTTGTGGTGCTTCTTTTACTGAAGCTAGCAAACTGAAGAGACATAAGAGAACACATACAGGGGAGAAACCTTACAAGTGTGATGTTTGTGGTGCTTCTTTTACTGCAACTGACAGTCTGAAGAAGCATGAGAGAACACATACAGGAGAGAAACCTTACAAGTGTGATGTTTGTGGTGCTTCTTTTGCTCAAGCTGGCCATCTGAAGGAACATGAGAGAACACATACAGGAGAGAGACCTTACAAATGTGGTGTTTGTGGTACTTCTTTTATTCAAGCTAGCAAACTGAAGGTCCATAAGAGAACACATACAGGAGAGAAACCTTACAAGTGTGATGTTTGTGGTGCTTCATTTAATTACGCTGGCAGTATAAAATACCACATGGGAACACATACAGGAGAGAGACCTTACACATGTGATGTTTGTGGTGCTTCTTATACTCTAGCTAGCAGTCTGAAGGTCCATAAAAGAACACATACAGAAGTGAAACCTTACAAGTGTGATGTTTGTGGTGCTTCTTTCACTATAGCAAACAATCTGAAGGTCCATAAGAGAACACATACAGGAGAGAAACCTTATCAGTGTGATGTTTGTGGTGCTTCTTTTACTGAAGCTAGCAAACTGAAGAGACATAAGAGAACACATACAGGGGAGAAACCTTACAAGTGTGATGTTTGTGGTGCTTCTTTTGCTCAAGCTAACTATCTGAAGGAACATGAGAGAACACATACAGGAGAGAGACCTTACAAATGTGGTGTTTGTGGTACTTCTTTTATTCAAGCTAGCAAACTGAAGGTCCATAAGAGAACACATACAGGAGAGAAACCTTACAAGTGTGATGACTGTGGTGCTTCTTTCACTCAGACTTGTAATGTGAAGAAACATATTAGACTGCATCATCATCACATGCCCTGTCAACTACCATAGGTGTTGATGTATTTCCTAAGATCTCGGTCCCAATTCGGGATCAACTCTGCCTATATTTCTCAATGTTACCATACAGTCCAACCAGCATCATCTCTTTTGGTCTGCCCATGTCTCTTTTCCCACTGATCTTTCCAGTCTTCACAATGCTTTCCCACGCTTCTCTTCTCATCACAATACTAAAGAATGCTATTGTCTCTTTCTGATAGGTGTATATAATGTTCTACTTTCATTAGCCTCTTCCAGGCTATCATTGTTAAATTACTCTGGCAACCCAAGCTATTTGCAACAACCATCTCAGGAATCACATCTTTGATGCTTCCAACAAAATAGAAGAAATGTTATCAAATCCAAACAAATTTTACTTAGACCCTAAAGCCAGCTACACCGGGGAATTGGATGCAAAAGTGAGGACAGAAATTCAGTCACTTTTAGATAGTAAATTCATCTGTGAGGTGATGCACGGTTAGTCATTCCATTGGGCTCATAACCCCCCACCCCCCAACTTTATGGCTTTCCTGAATTGCACAATCCTGGGGTACCACAGAGACTGATTTAATCCTAGCTCAACTCTATCCAACACACGATGGTGAAATGGTTTGCTACTAAAACTACTGGAAACTACTAAACCAGTATGTCAATCATTCAACCCCTTAATATTAAAAGATTTTAACTAGTTAAACTACTGGCTATTATCAATCTTAAACTAAAGTATGTGGTGTCAATGGATATTACCTCTATTTTCCTTGACGTTCCCGTGGAAGAAACACTGATCATCATCTGTGATTGCATAAAAGAAAAGAAACAAAAGTTAGGCCTACCGACATCCACATTCAAGAAATTAGTACTGCTGTGCACATCTAATATTAAATTCATTTGTCTTTAAAAAATGGTACCACCAAATTGACAATTGACATAGTGGTCATGAGGAGTCCTCTGGGTCCCATTCTAGCAGACATCTTTATTGTGCGCTCAGAAAAACAAAGAGCTGCAAATATTAAGGACCTAGTTCTATACCGCTGGTATGTGGGTAATATATTATTCATCCCAGAGACCGACAACAGGCTGAATCATTCCACTCTATCATGAACCAAGCCCACAAGAACATTCCTTTGTTTGTTGAACACAAACATAATTACACCTTATCTTCTTAGAAATATCAATTACAAATTGACAGATTGGCACCATTCATCTATCATGTGACATGCCGATAAGCATGGGTGGTCATGTTTTGCCATCTCACTCGATCACTAGAGTCGTGGATCAACTTTTTTTTTCTGTTTCGACCATACCATGTGGCCAAACCATCCAGGTATTTACTTCTCGGCCTTCCCCTTGGTCTCTTCCCTTCGATCTTGCCAGTTGTCACCAGGTTCTCCAATTCATGTCTTCTCATAACATGCCCAAAAAATTTTGACTGTCTACGTCTAATGCAGTGTTTCCCAACCTTTTTTGTACCATGCCCCACTTAAGCCTTTCTAAAATTCATATTGCCCCCCTCCCCCGCCCCATGTCCCCCCTCAACATATACATTATTGATTATGTGGTTGTTTCGGGATTTGAAATTTAAATATTGAGCACAACCCACTACTGGCAACGCCGATCGCATTCTGATATGAACCTTTATTTTTAATATTCAAAAATTGAAATGTTCACTAAAGAAACTTGAATGATAGGTTTTAGGAAGAAATCACTAGGTAATTATTGAGCAAATACAGTAAGTAAATTTTCAAAACATATAATGGAGAACTGAAATTCAAGTAAAAAATAATTTTAATAAAAGATTTTTCTATATTATTTTAATTATTAGTAATTATTTATTATTTAAATTTAGTGAGATCCTTGCGCTTGATGCTTGCTGCAAAGAGATCTTATGTCAGGTTCCAATTTAGTTAACTTCAGTCTCAAGTCTCCCCGTTTTGTTATATTCAGCCGATTTCTTCCATTTTCGAATTGCCCCCCTTAACAGTCAAATTGCCCCCCTGTGGGGCGTGGGCCCCACGTTGGGAAACACTGGTCTAATGTCTCTAATCAATTTACGATCTGCATTTGTTTCTTGAAGGACTTATTCATTGTTTTTTTTTTTTCTGTCAGTCCATGGTAATCTTTGCATGTTCATCAGAAACGACATTTCCACAGCCATCAGCTGTTTTTCAGTTTGTCTGCTTTTTTGTCCACGCTTCACGTCCATACAAAAGTACAGGTTCAATGTAGCACTTCATTTCAATTGATATCTTTTTATTGGTCAGTATGTTTTTCATCTTGCAAAAGGCTACCTTTGCAATGGCAATTCTTGTTCTAATCGCTTCAAGGTATCTCCCATCAGATGTTATGACTGTTCTGAGATAACTATCGATTCACTTGTTTACGAATATGCCCATTTACTTGTATATTACATTGTGGTATTTCCTTCTTCCCACTGATGACCATAATCTGTGTCTTCTTACAATTTAATTCTAACCCTAGTTGTTCACTGTGTGCAACAACCGCAACTGCTAAATGTTGCAGTTCCTGTTCATTGAATGCACTCAAGACTATCATCTGCATATCTAATGGTATTGATGTATCGTCCCTCAATGATGGTTCCTTTCATATCTTCTATATTTCTGAAAATATTTTCACTGTTCAGGTAAAAAAAAGATCTGGAGACATTACGCATCTCTGTCTCACACCTCTGTTAATTGGCCTACTTCATTATCAATTCTTATGGCAGCTTGTTGTTTCCAATATATGTTTTTTTACAAGTCTAAGGTCATTTCCATCAATTTGTAGATCTTCAAGCATCCTTATCATGTCATGTCTCACTTTATCGAAAGCCTTTCGCATTATCAATAGAGCAAAGTTGTAGATCTTTGTTTACTTCTATAGAATGTTCAATTACTGTTCTTAGCATATACACAGCATTTACTGTACCCTTGCCTTCTACAAACCCACATTGTTCTCCTATTTCAGGTTGTATTTTCTTCCTAACTCTTTGCATGATAATTCTTAGCAAAATCTTCATGATGTGACTCATTATACTAATTGTTCGATGTTGATCACATTCCAAGGCTCCTAACAGGCTGATAGACTAGCAGGGAATGCACCTCTTGATGGTATCTTGCCTATGGACAAGGGGGAGGTGGTCATGCGCTTGTGGGACCAGGTGGAGAAGGCGGAGGAACAGATTGAGAACCCATATGTGGAAAGGTTGAGATTGCGGGGAATCGACAGGGGTTCTGGAAGAATCTCAAAACTGAGAGGGAAGACCAGGAGAACTTTTTATCAGATAGCGGTGGGAATGATTAGTAGCATGACTCTTCGCTGGCTGTTGAACGAGGGGACTGAACACGTATGGGAATGTCCTGAGTGCAGTGATGTCGGTTCTTAACTCAACTCAACCTAAGGCTCCTGATTTCTTTGAGATTGCAATAAATACATAATTCATGAGGTATATCTCCAGTATCATATATTGTATTCAGCAGTCTGGTAACTTTATCTATTCCATATTCTTCTAAAGCATTAATCATTTCTGTTGTGATGCTGTCTGAACGGGGGTCTTGCCAGTTTTCATATGGTTAAGAGCATTCTGAACCTGCATCTTCAAAATTGCTGGTCCTTCATTATTATTTTGAATATCATACTGTTCTTCTCTGTTATCATTATAAAGTTTTTTCTACTTGATTGATTGATCTAGGAACCGACATCACAGCATTCGGGACATTCCCATAAGCGCTCCGTTCCCCATCCTCAGCAACCAGCGAAGAGTTCCAACACTAATAGTTCCAGTAGCAATCTGATTATATGTCCGTCTCGCCTTTCCTCTGAGCGTCGGCCAGATCCCCTCGTCCTCGCTGCCTCATTCTAACCAGACTATGGTGATCCATTTGCTCCTCCGAGGTGTACACGTGCTCCCACAAGGCCGCAACCACATCTGCTTTGTCTTGCATCAATACTCCACCAAGTTCTGCCGAGCCAGCCAATCTGTCCGCCTGTTCATTCCCCAGCACACCGGCATGCTTCTACATAATCTGACCATAAGTATAAAATCTGATCTTTTTCTATTATGATTTTTTCAATCTTTTGTCTTTTAGGCAGCCTGCTGATGTATGTGTTCTTTGATTAGTAAGCTCCTGAATTCTTGTGTGCATTAGTTTGGTGTTTTTACTGTTGTGTTGTTTTTCAATTTCTATGCAACTTTTCTTGAGCCGTGCATCTTTTGCCTCTGACTTTAACAATATGGCACCATCCATATATCTGTATATTGAAAGGCAACATGGACGGGCCAATACCTGAATTTAAATGACTTTGCCCCTATTCAGTATAAGCATTGCCTGGTATGAACCCTGTTTTATCAAGCTAGAATGATTTGCTATGATGACACACTAAAAAAGACCAGAAACTCTTAACCACAATCTACAATCAAATGTGTATTCAGCTGACTTCATCAAGCGTTATTACCAGCCACCCAAACCTACTCCCACAGAATTATCAGTCCCCAGACCTCAAGTAGTATTTGAACTAACTTTTCGAGGGGACAATGATGAAACTAATATATTATACAGCATAAAGCAAACATTCTCTGTGCTGAAGAAGTGATCAGATATAAAACCACCCCGATACTACTCCCGTCTGTGAAAGAAATATTGTCTCTGTACACCAAATCTGACTGCATTTATCAATTCCAGTGTGAGTGCCAAGCAACTTACATAAGTAGAATGGAAAGATAATGTAGCGAGTATCCAAAGACTTACCAGTGCGGGTGGAAAACATATTTAATCAGTATTCAGGAATATCTGTGCAGTCGACAGGTCATTAAATGCTTTGATCAGTGATTTTGAGACATTTGTTTAATAGCCATCATAAAGTTAAAAAAGAAAAATCTTGTATGTTGTATTTGATGAACAATAAATTATTGCTCATATACATCAAGGCATTAGTAATGAGACGATTCCAGCCAGTTTTGTGCAAACAGAAAGACTTCATTTTAAATTTGAAATGACCATAAGGAAAACTGATGCTCCACATGCAAACAATATCAGTGGCTATGTATTTTAAATATTTCAGCCCTAGTATAATTCATTTATTCACTTTATATGATTTGTTACTCTGCAGTGTGCACCTGATGAGATGTAGTGAAATATGCCAGGCAATAACTTGGACAACATATTATTTGTGGCTTCTGTGTTTAAACTTTATAAATATATTAATTTTGATTTCTGTTTAATTCAAACTTTAGGTCTAAAATATTCCAAAATTATAACTGTGCCTTAACAAATCAAACATTTCACCCATTGAATGTCAATTGGTCTAAAAATAAGGGGCTAGCACCATATACCCAGTGCAGCTCCTGGTGTGAGAGGTGGTCCTTTACTTTCACGGATGTGATGTTTATGGTTGTGTTCCTCTTTACTCAACATTTGTTTGTCTCTAATGATGGGGTATCACAGTGATCTTGACAGGAACAGCCACAAAGCATGTGCCAAAATATCTGTGGTAAACTCAATGAAGGCAGTGGTGGCCAACTATGTTTGCTTGGCTGGTCTTCCCTGCTCTAATAGTCAGTGTAAACCATTTCTGTTTAGTGTATATACTATGTATATGCAATTGTGTTGGTGTGCCTGTAATTTCAGCCTGTACATTTACAATTAATGATTACTATCGCATCTGATTAGAAGCCCACACAAAATAATATTGCCACACTAGTCAATCACATGCACGTTGGCAACTGTTACAGCCGCAGTTGACAGGGAAGCAGTGATATCGTCTGAGCTGTCCAGGGTTTTCATGAATAAGTGTAACACTTGTTTGCTTTATATTTGTGTTCTTTTCTGGTGTAAATTTGAAATTGTTTTCATAATTTAGTTTATCATATTTCACAATTCATTGGGTTAATTTGTTTAGGTAACTTTATTTACTTGGTGATGGAATATCCAGAGTTATGTGCTCTTGTGTAATACACTACATTTTGTTATTCTTTGTAACAGATATTAATGTAATACATCATCATGAATAATAGTCCAATTGTTGACATTTCCAAAGTAGAAAAATAAAGTTTGTTTTTATGCTTCTTCTTACTTTGCTGTTGATTATGCTAAAGCGAAGGGCTCTGTGACTAATGGCTGACTAAAAATGTCTTTGGTTCACTTACTGTGGTGGAGATAATAGTAAGGGACTTTCTTCTTTGAAGACAACATAACTTGTAGTGTTATTGATAATATTCTTTGAATAGTTAAGTTTCATCTGTTGGGGTTTTCAAAACATTTCTCTTGGAGTGACTGGCAAGGCTGTTGTAACAGATGTCTCTTGGTAAACTTGTATTTGATCAGCTTTCTATTACAGCTGTTCTCTT
This sequence comes from Cepaea hortensis, assembly GCA_963921405.1. Lineage (NCBI taxonomy): Eukaryota > Metazoa > Mollusca > Gastropoda > Stylommatophora > Helicidae > Cepaea > Cepaea hortensis. The sequence continues at coordinate 74,743,278 of OY992893.1, forward strand.
ACAATAAAATAAGGTGTTTGTAGTGACGGTTGGTAGCCATGACAGTGAAGTGACTAGCATGCTTGCCTGCTGACATAGTGATCATGTATTTGAATACACATAAGTACAAGTTTTAAAATTAACCTGGGCTCCAAAGTCAACCATCCTAAAACAGGTAGCAGGAAATGTCTTGGGAAGTAATTGCAGTCCACTTGATATTGACCACGTCACCCATCTAGTGCTGATTGGTCTATAAATTGTGGGACTAGCACCATAAACCCATTACACCTCCTGGCATCTTGAAAGTCCTTTTACTTCAGTGACTTACTTGTAGTGGCTTTTCTCTTTGTGACTTGTAAGGTGTCACATAATACTGGAGAATTCAGATCCAGAATTTAAGAAAAGCCGAGACCGCCGTCGCTAGGCGCCACAACTATTTGATGTGGAGAAATATGTTCCCAATTTCAGACACCACCGGGATTCCTGGAGAAGTCCCGAGATCAAAGGGAAACGTCGACATTCTGTTTGCCCGGATCTCAGGAGAATAGAGAAGGGGGGGCGGTGCCGTCTTGATTGAAGTCCGGTCACGTGAGTGACATCACTCGTGCAACATTTTGGCTGGGTGGAATTAACTAAACTTGCGTGCAGTCGGTGGATGAACTACAGATAACAGGAGTGTTTGGTTGTTCCTAGTTCTAATGGAGAAGAGGATTTACGGGGTCTCCTGTGTTTTAGAAATTGTGATGAATTGTGAATTCCGACTCCGAACAGGAACACTAGCATAAGGTAGTCTAGTATTAAATAGAGTTAGTTCTTGAATTTAGTGATAGTGTGTTGCGTGAATGTAGTCTAGGAGCGTCGGCCACAGCTGGCTGATGCATAGCTTAAAAGAGGTAGAGTGATATATCATTTCACTCGGCAGGGTAATACCAGTGTAATGGGATGATATTCGGTGAGATTTGGGATGGCTGGGGGGAGGGGGGGAATCAGGAAAATGTAAATGGTGGGATATTCCGGTAGGGAGGCCTACTGGGGCTCCTGTGGTTGTCCGTTTGGTCTTTCCTGTTCCTTACCACACAAATGTGAAGAACTATTCTGTCTTGATGCCAGAGTGTAGTTCTAGGTTAACCAGGATAAATATCTGGGTGGCCTTTGGCCTACAATCACATATAGTGGATTCGAATAGGGTTTTTCTCTCACAGAATGTTTTATTTTTCACCAGGTTCAACTGTTTAACAGCAAGAAAGTATTACTACTAGGTGTGGACAATGCCAGTCACACTGAGTGATATTTTACTGTACCGGAGAAATTAAGGACAGCTGGGAGAGGAAAAAAATAGCAGTTATACTGAGGGCAGTTATATTAAATGGCCTCGGAAATGGGACATTGTTCCAAAAATTATAAACTCATAGAAATCAGGAGTGTTATCCTGAAAGGGCCAGTGTAGCGGTGAATGAGTGCCCAAGGCAGTTGTTTTTATGAAACTATTAATACCTCCATAGACAATGACAATATTAGGTAGAGAGGTGGAATAACAGTGATTTTAAAGTAACAGTGACTATGTCTAGTGACCTTCACTATAGGTTGTAGAGAGGTTGCAGAGTAAAGACACTCATTCAGTAACATTTTGCAACCGGACAGAAAGTTTTCTTTAAACTCGTGTGAGATATAGGGAGATCTTCGTCGGTATCAGGATTTTAAGGAACATAATAGGTACATAGTGTGTTCCTGATTCATGGACATTAATAGGCCATATTCCGTAGTGGAGAACAGTCACCCAGACTATATATGATTAACTCCAAGAAGTCAACCATTATTCGGGGAGATGCTTCACTCGGTGAGACCTGTTCCGAACTTACTGTGGTGTGATGTGGCATGGCCTAACATGATGAAGAATGGTCCTGAGCTCACTAATCTATTCTCGCATACACCATAGAAAATACTACATATTTCCACATGCAAACAGTGCACACACACACGTGACACTTTTCTGTATTAAATGTTTTATTTTATCATTTGTTAAAATACAGTCTTGTGTGGGTATGTTCTGAAACAATATGAAGGGTATTGTTTAGTGGTAAGAAGAAGAAGAGGAGAGAGAGAGAGATAGTGTACCTAAGATTGACAGGGGGTTTGTATGTAGACAAAGGTCCGGCAGAAGCCCACGATAAGGAAAAGGATTTTAAACAGTGTGCCTGTTGACTCCACTTCCCCCCTAGGGACGACTGGCAACATAAGGATGTTGATGCAACTCAACTTTCTGGAAGCTCTCAAACTTTTTCAAGCTGTTATATATCTTATTATCTAGGAACCTGGATAACATCAGTTGGATTATGCATCACTGAGATAAATAACAGAATCAGCATTTAATAAATCTGCATTCTATCAAATGAGGAATGTCATTGTCCTTGAAAGTTAGAAAAAGAGTTCTTGTATGTTACATAGAACCAATTTTAACATACGGCTGGAATCCTGGACAATTAGTAAGATAGGCGAAAAATATCCCTCGAGGCCTTGGAGATGTCGTTTAATAGTAGAATGCTGAAAATTAATTGAACAGCCAAAATGAACAATCTGGACGTTTTGAGGGAAGCTGAGTTTCAAAGGGAACCTGAGTCACAAAGACATCACACGCCTCTTACGATATGCATGGCAGGTTACAGTGCTACAATTCTTTACTTTCTCTGTCTGGCGAAATGGGAGAGGAATTCCCAAATTCAAATAGCCAACTGTTATTAGAAAACTAGATATCTCTCTAGGTGTAGAGACTGATCATAAGTTAAAGTTTTCTAACAGAGTGCCAAAGGAGCACAAGAAAGCTATCGAACTTCAGAGAGGATAACTCTCACTCTTGGTACCTGAAAGTCCGTGTGGTTACCCCACCACCTTCTGCTCCATAGTGATGTTATTTGATTAATACGATCAATGAGAACACACATAAAAGACTTGAACAGAAAATAACAAGTAAATAACCGACTCCTGAGTACATCCTATAACACTATATTAGGATAACATGGAGAAGGGTTCCTGTATCTAGTGGCATAGCAAATAGGTACACAACCACAATTTTAAAAAAAATAAATAATATATATATATATGAAGGAGAATCTGTGTGTGTCCTTTATGCATTCCCGAATGGTCCATCCGATTGAGGTGAATTTTCTACAGATGTTCTTCTCATTCCCGAGCAGCCAACTGGCATAGTTTGTTAGTTTACAAACAGTTATTTACGTAATAAACTAACATTAATTAAAATATTGCAAGGGGACTTAACTTAAGAAAAGTTATATCAAGGAACATTACTTTTAGTAGCATTGCTATATTATGTAATTTAAATAATTGTTGTATTAATCTTAAAGTTTTATAAAATGTTTAAAGAAGTTATCTACAGTCATGTCAGTTATAAACAAGGTGATAAAAACTAAGGCATCTACAAAGTTTTCATAAAAATAATGGATGGATTTTAGATATGAGCAAATTTTTTAACCCATTTTCCCCACATTGAGAACGGGAAAGGGCTGAACGTATACTCTGTGCACCACAGTCGTAAACAAATTGATAAAAACTTAGAACCTCAAGAATTCGGAATAAAAATAAATTTGCAGCCCATTAGATGGCTTTTTAAAAAAATCTTCAAAGTTTTCGTAAAAATAATGGATCTAATGTTCGAACCCATTTTCCCTGCGACGGGAAAGGGCTGAACATATACTCTGTGTACCACAGTCGTATTGTATACATACATACATAATACATACATACATACATACACACACAGATAGATAGATAGATCTGTCAGATTCTCACCCGGAGTTGCAACGCGTTGTCTGTACCAATGCTAGGCAATGCAACCGAGCTCAACACTGAGCTATGTTAAATACTACAGTTATAACGCGGCGTATTCAACAGCGCCAGAGAAGCCCAGCCGGGCCCAACACTGAGCGACGCTAAGCAGTCGTGGGTCAGTGGGAACACAGCGTGAACATTGTGGGTCACGCAAGGTGACTCGACCCCAACTAATGTGTATGCTAAACGGCTGGTCAGACAGGGCTTGGGAGCCGTACTGGACGGATGCGATTGAATGAGGCCTGAGTGTTTGAGCATGCATCGATTGCTAGCCTGTATGACTGTTGGAGACCGAACGCCTGTATGTTTGACTTGTAAGTGGATTGCATTGATGTATTCATTGATTGATTGTATTTATGATATAATGATATTGTGAATTGTGATTGCGCGATGCCTGTATTGTTTCTGATGAGTGCATTGCGCGAATAAAGAGTGTGAATTATATCATCGGGTATTCGCGTCGAGTTATTTAGTAGTAATATTTAGTATCTCACTTGTCAGTAAACGAGCTACATTTCTTGCCTCACGCAAGACCCTGACAAGTGCAAAAGTGGAGGCTTTTCGTCCGGGTTTTTGAACAAATGTGAACGTGTAAAATATAAGATAGAGTAGAAGTGCAGATGTGTTGACAGCGTCTAGGTGATAAAATAACTATAAATTAACAGATAAGTACGATCTTTCGTGTTGATTTAGTTAAACCATAAGTGCGAAGACTGTTATAAGTCCAAACGTGGCGTCTTCGTACTTAGTAAATTTCAACCGGTCTAGGGAATAAAATAAAATCAAAAATGGCGGCCATGTCCTTGAATGTCATTGAGTAGGAGTAGTGTAAGAGGAAAGTCTGAAAAGTGTGAAAAGAGAGTCGTTGATTGTGGTGAAACAACTAACAAAAATACTTGACGACATACAAACCTACAAAAACTTAAGTGACATTACATACACCACACACTTGCACATGTTCTAATTTCTCTTGTTCCAAAAATAACAGGTTGTTTTGTGTCATCCATACCTGGTCCTTGTAAACTCCAAATTTTTTTGTCAACCTGAATTAAAATCCAGTGTGATTTCGGGCAGTACTGAACAGCCATTGTCCGACACATTGTCCCAGGAATACTTGAGTATACATTTTTTTCTCTTCTTTATACTTTCGTTGATCAGGCCAAAACATAAACTGTATTATTAAGAACTGTATACTATTGAACTTAAATTACTAACAACATAATTAATTTTGTGGGTATCTATTTCATCATACATATTGTTCATCATGTCTAGTTTAAACGATTACATCGAAATGGGTTTAAAGATGAATCTTTCCGGTGAAGAGTTGAGAGTCTGGAGTGAGAAAAAGTTTGCAGAATACCTCCTATTACAGGAAAAAGCTAATGAGCGTGATAAGAGAGCAGCCGAAAGATCTTTGAAACAGTCTGAATTAGATACTGCTTTGAAACAGTCAGAATCTGCTTTAAAACTTAAACAGGCAGAATCAGATACTGCTTTAAAACTTAAACAGGCAGAATCAGATACTGCTTTGAAACTCAAAGAAGCAGAAATAAAACAAGCTGAAATTTTAGCTCAGAGCAAGAGAGAAGAGCTTGAAGTACAGCTAAAGATTGAACAGCTGAAAGCAGAAACTTCCAAAGAGAAGGAAGATAAAAAATCAGACAAAGATCAGCCATACAAGAAATACCAAGGGCTTATTAAAAGTTACACCACAGGTGACTGCATAGCAGCCTTCATCCAAAATTTTTAATGTATTATGGATCATTACCGCAGACCCCAAGGTAGACCAAGAAGGCGGTGGAGAGATAATACATGTACAGATCTACAAGCACTTGGAATCAACGACTGGCAAGAGAAGGTCCACCAGAGAGACGAATGAAGACGAATTGTATTTGCAGCAAAGAACCTCAATGGCTCGGAATGCTGAAGAAGAAGAAGAAGAAGAAGAAGAAGAAGAAGAAGAAGAAGAAGAAGAAGAAGAAGAAGAAGATGGATCATTACCAGATCTCAAAGTCTGAATGGAGTATAATATACATGAGAAGTCTTTCTGGGGAACCTCAGAAAGTGATAGAGTCTATTCCAAATGACTTGAAGAAAGATTATCAGTATATTAAGACTAAAATTATGTCTCATTTCCTGCTAGATGAAGCAGGCTACAGAGAACAGTTTGGTAAATTGTCTCCTAAACCAACACAAACGCTCTCTGATTACATCTCAGAAGTACAAAATATTTTTTCTAAGTGGCTGTCAGCAGCCAAAGTGAATGGTAATTTTGATAGATTGACAGATCTTATTTTGAGAGATAAAATAATTACATCTCTCCCACCTCCATTTTCGAAATTTCTATTGGAATGTCAGTGTGAAAGTATACAACAGATTGAAAGTCGTGGCTCAGGTTATTTTTCAGCCAATAAGCAATGTTTCACTAGTGGATTGACTAGCACAGACTTTGTAGCAACCGCTACATATGGTAGATCTAAGTCAGTGCCCTACAACAAACAAAAGCCCTATAAGCAATCTGCTGAAAAGTTTTATCAGTGCAGATATTGCCACTTATCACGCAATGAAAGTGAAATGTGTGACCAACATCCAGGGTACACTTCTTACTTGAAGAACTACATATCTAAGCAAGACAAAGAAAGAAAGAGCTACAGACGTCTCACCAAATGTTTCCTTTGTAAGGCGTTTGGCCATTGGCGTAAGGATTGTAAAGGCAAAGCAATGACCAGAAAGGCTAATGCAGCCATGTTTGATAGCTCTTCCTCAGAAGATGAAAGTGTAGAAGATCACCCTGTAAACTCAGCACATTCCATTGATGTGTTTCACCATGAAAAATGTACCATCTGTGATCAATTTCATGAGGATGGCGTTTTAACATGCGGCTATTCCATACCTGTTACAAATGAGGAGGCCAATTTAGTAGTTAACTCCCAAGGTAAATTAAATATCCACCATGGGTATGTTAATAGTATAGCTGCCACCGTTTTACGGGATAGTGGCAGTACTCTCATTGGCGTTAAGAGAGACTATATCTTACAATCACAATATAGTGGTAAATATGTTACATGCAGAAATTTCTCAGGTCACATCGAGAAATACCCACTTGCATGGGCATACATAAGTACACCATTTCTTACAGGAAAGGTCAAATGCGCAGTATTAACCAATCCTTGTTGCGATGTTATCATTGGTAACCTTCCTGAGGTAAATGATATGCCACATGACAGTATTACATCCACTGTCACTTGTAACATTGATAATACCATTTCACCTTCATCACAAATCACCATTCATGATGTATTACCACCTGTAAATGAATGTATGTATGCCAATTCGGCAACGTCAGCACATGAATGTAGTTGTTTGAATGTAACACCAACTTGTAATATGAATGATAACCTTGATATTACAAATGCAGTAACCAGATCTACTGCTCAAATGCAAGATCGTATCGATCAGACAGAGGCTTTACAACTAATAAGCCCAGTTGTAACATCTCCTGAAACAACCAGGGAGAAATTTATAACAGCTCAATAAGCCGATCGATCTTTGCAAAAGTATTTTAAATTAATAGGCCCAAAGCCACGAGTAGCAAAAGTAGTATTTTGCTCTGAAAAACGGAATTCTGACACAGTACTATACCAAAGGTTCTAGCACTACAGAACAAACGGTGCTACCTTCAGAAAACCGCAATCAAGCATTAAAGCTAACGCATGACATACCCTTCGCAGGGCATATGGCTTATGCTAAAACAAGAGCAAGGTTACTTACTCAATTCTATTGGCCTAAATTCTGCACTGATACCAAACAGTATTGCAGATCGTGTGACATCTGCCAAAAGCTTGTTAAAAAGGGTAAACACCCGCAAGCTGAACTGCAAATCACTGATTTGGCAAGCAGACCGTTTGAAAAGATCTTGGTCGATATGGTTGGTCCTCTTAACCACATAACATCGAGAGGAAATAAATATATTGTAACAATAATTGATCTCTGTAGTCGGTGGCAGAAGCAATTCCGATGAAGAACATAACTTACAAAGACATCATGGAAGTCTTCTTCCATATTTTTGCAAGGGTGGGATTCCCTGATACCATCCTCTCAGATCGGGGTAATCAGTTCATTGCCTCAGCTACACAAGCCTTTACTAAAATGTTGGGTGTGAAGCAGTGTTTTAACAGCCCCTACCACCCACACTCCACTGGTATTATAGAAAAGATTAACGGTGATCTTAAACATATGATCTCAAAAGTTACCCAAGAACACCCTGAAGATTGGGATACGTATCTACCTGCTATTTTATTTGCATACAGGGAAGTGCCCCATTCCAGCACTGGATTCTCACCATTTGAAATTGTATATGGTGCCAAACCACGCGGCCCATTATCTTTGTACTAGTCTATGTTGACTGAAAGTAAAACTATACCTACACCCATTTCATCGTATGAACATGTAACATCATTGTGCGATAGAATCATGAAATCATGTGTGTTGGCGAAAGAAGCACTACAAAAATCAGGTGCTATCTACCGACAGTACGCTAACAGAGGAAATAGAACAATTACTCTGATGCCAGGACAGGACGTTCTTCTTCTATTGCCAAGTCACAGACATCTTCTCACAGACTCATGGCAAGGACCGTTTAAAGTGCTACGACAAATTTCGACAGTAGATTACGGAATTGCAGTTAGGGACAAACAAGATTTTTCATATTAACATGCTTAAACCATATTACCACAGGGACGACGACCAAGTAGAGACTACAGCAAGCACAACAATAGTGGACCAGACAGACGACAACGATACTGACGAGATACCGACACCAGTACTTGACACGACAACCAACCTACAGGACATAAAGGTAAATCCTAAGCTGACGCAGACACAGACCGACAGTTGCAGACAAGTGTTACAAGAATACAGTACAATTTTTTCTAACAACCCAGGACAGACAGACTTAGTGCATCATCATATTATTTTGACATCCGACATCCCAATAAAATGCAGACCATATTCCATTCCTATATACTACAAAGACAAACTACACCAAGAAATTATTGATTTAGAAGCAAACCATATCATCCGACGTTCACAATCACATTTTTGTTCACCTATTGTCATTGTGAGAAAAAAGGACAACACAATAAGACTCTGTGTTGACTATAGGAAACTCAACAGCATTACACAGTTGGATTTAGAACCGATGAGCAACTGTGAAGACATACTAACTGAACTGACTGACTCACGTTACTTTACTAAACTTGACATGACAAAAGGTTACTGGCAAATACCTGTACATCCTGACAGCATACATCTGACAGCATTTGTCACACCCTGGGGACTATACGAATGGTGCACACTACCATTCGGGCTAGTTAATGCTCGAGCCAGGTTTGTCAGAATGACAAGACTTCTTTTGACAGACATTTCTAACATCATTTGGTACATGGACGACATTTGCATACATACAAAGAACATGACAGACCACATAACAGCATTACAGCAGACATTCGACAGGATTAGACAACATGGACTGACAGTAAAACCATCCAAAGTCGATATAGCCTTTCAGGAAATTTCATTTTTGGGCTATAAGATCTCAAATGGCTTTATATCGACTGACGATAACATCATGTGCCGGAATTTTGAAATTGTCGCTTCCGACAACCAAGAAAGAGTTGCGAAGTGTGTTAGGTCTTTTAAATTATTATAGACAATTTATTCCTCATTTTGATGAATTGACCAAATGTTTCACTGATTTACTAACAAATAAACATCCTAATGTCATTGTGAACAGCGAATGTTTAAGGCCTGCATTTGCGAAAATGCTAGCTTATTTTTCTAGTGAACTTATTCTAAAATTACCCGATCTTAGCACTATTTTCAGGTTAAGATGTAATGCGAGCTCCGTAGCCATTGGAGGGGTGCTTCTTCAAGAACACGACCAAATCTTGTACCCTGTATACTACGTCTCTCGAAAACTGAACACCAGGGAACGAAATTACAGCACGCCGGAACTTGAAGCCCTCACTCTTGTGTTTTCGGTACGTAAACTTTCAAGATTTCTGTTAGGAAAACACTTCATTGTAAAGACAGACAATAGTCCATTGACGATTATCACCAGAGGAACTCCAAGTAATCTCAAAGTGGCAAGATGGTCCCTTCTTCTACAGGACTATAGCTTCGAAATCAGACAAATAAGAGGCTCACAAAACTCACTGGCCGATCTTCTATCTAGATGTCCATACGACTTACCCAGTAGCCATGTAACACCCGAGCACACTGCAGATGGTGTATAAACTGGAAAGTAAATAGTGCTCAACACCACAGCCAATTGTGACATCATGTCAGTAATGCTGTGAAGAATGATGTGATAGGGAAGATTTAATCTCCCATTGTAAATAAATTGTGTAGATATTATTATTATGTGAATGAATGTGTCGTATAACTGTGAGATATGTGAAAGAATGCAATTATTATTGTAAATATGTAATATTAGAATAAATAGACACCACAATTGTCACAGGACAGTACTACAGGACCCAAAGACTTACCGAACTTGAACAGCGTCAAATAATCCTGAGTACATCCACAAAGATGAGTCCACGACGTTTTAACAAGTACGAATGGTGACCGTGACAACCTAATCCGAGAAGAACACGGAAGAAACTATCCAACAGCTGGTTACAACAACTGGTTGCTCCGTTTGTTTAAAGTCCATCTAGAACGGAACACCTTGATGTGAATGTCAACATAACACATTTGTGGAACAACACAGCTGTACACTTCCGGTATATTTGCATATTAATTTGAAAGTTAGCAGACGATACTAAAATGTTCATAAATCTATGACAATTGTATGAGACTTTGGGTATGAAATATTTCCATATACGGAATTGTATTTGTTGATTTTTGTTAGATGTAATCTCAGCATCGTAACTTGATTTACTTTTTCACAACAGTGACCTTTCGTGCACTTTTGTCAATAAGTATCAAATTATGACACTAAGAACTGAAATTTTACTTGTAATTCATTTCGTTGAAAGCATGATAAAATTACCGTCCCTAACTTTTGTGTTATAACCGAGGGACATAACTAAAAAATTGTTGGTGATGTGTAAATATGTATTGAAACTATCAACATGTTTGCCTGATGGGTAACACGTCAAGATGACGTCATTTGTGTATGGAGAGAATTGCCAAAACTGTAGACCTTCATTGGACACTGATTAAATAAGGTTATAGGTCTAATGTTGGAGTTATCTTACATGTAGATGCTCACAGTCTGACCTGACGATTTGGAATTTTTGTTTTTTTGGTTGAGAGGTAGGGGCAAGTTAGCCGTAACCTACCGGACTGGCTGTGTCACAGCGAGGTAATATCCATCAAATTGATTGTACTTGACGGGTGTACTTGATGGTTAAGCATAAAGATTGTATGCATATTGTTTGCTAATCACCTGTACATGTTAAGAACAACCAAAGATTTATGTCATATGAAGTACAAAGTTCGATTCTGACAAGGTAAATAACACCTATATAGAGTACATGAAAGGAAAACCTTTCATGAAAAAGGGGGGTGGAGAGTGTCAGATTCTCACCCGGAGTTGCAACGCGTTGTCTGCACCAATGCCAGGCAATGCAACCGAGCTCAACGCTGAGCTATGTTAAACACTACAGTTATAACGCGGCGTCTTCAACAGCGCCAGAGAAGCCCAGCCGGACCCAACACTGAGCGACGCTAAGCAGTCGTGGGTCAGTGGGAACACAGCGTGAACATTGTGGGTCACGCAAGGTGACTCGACCCCAACTAACGTGTATGCTGAACGGCTGGTCAGACAGGGCTTGGGAGCCGTACTGGACGGACGCGATTGAATGAGGCCTGAGTGTTTGAGCATGCATCGATTGCTAGCCTGTATGACTGTTGGAGACCGAACGCCTGTATGTTTGACTTGTAAGTGGATTGCATTGATGTATTCATTGATTGATTGTATTTATGATATAATGATATTGTGAATTGTGATTGCGCGATGCCTGTATTGTTTCGGATGAGTGCATTGCGCGAATAAAGAGTGTGAATTATATCATCGGGTATTCACGTCGAGTTATTTAGTAGTAATATTTAGTATCTCACTTGTCAGTAAACGAGCTACATTTCTTGCCTCACGCAAGACCCTGACATGGGTGATGGGTGAAGCCGGGCCGGGTCAGCTAGTTCCTTAATAAAAGATATACTAAAATAACTAAATATTGCTCTGAAGGAATTAATCTATGTCCCTGTATCTTCCCATGTGAGTAATAACATAAGATTGTTAAGTCCCTCCTCAGTTGTACTTTTCTAAAGTTCTCTGAGAATATATGACTAAACTTTCATGTAAATCACCACACGTTTATTTAAATAAATTCCATGCGGTTTGAACAATTCCTTCCAATATCCATGTTATTATATATTAGTCTATGAAAGCCGGACACTAAAGTACTATTCTCATGGTTGTTGGTACACCAGTAGTGGGTATAGCTGATATTGCTATAACTTATATTGTTAGAAATGTAAGTGTAAACGGTGTTGGCTAGTGGGCCAGATCAAGCCAGCGGGTTCTCCCAAAGAGTATATTTCCTAGTTCCACCAGGTTAGTTAGCTGTGCCCCAGGAGGATTCCATGATGTTCTATTGACACCCGCTCTTTCAATTATCTCGAGGCGAATCCCTTCATCTTTCACAGATGATTTTGTTCCTCCTGATGACAAGTTACAGCACTCATGATGCTACCTCGGTGGAGGGCAAAATAAAGACCACCTTTCCCTGTAAAAAGATAAATGCCAAACTTATAGCCACACGTGCATAAACAAAGGGAAAAGACAAGATAAAAGAAGGAAAGACAGAGAGGAAAATACAAAGGGAAGGGAAGATGAAGGGGTTAGCACACGGGGGTTGGCCAGTCCGACCCAACCCTGCCACTACCACCACTCTAATAATCTGATGTGCTCTTCACCTCTCATATCTTATTTTTAAAAGCATTCCACGCTCAACTCACAGTGTCACGCAATGCACTCAAATCAGTAGCAGAGTGGTGGAACCAAAAAACTACCAGTTCAACATGAGGAAAATTTGAATGCAAACGGTGGCCACGAACATAAACACTCCAGAGACCTGAACTGTTTCACTGTCTATCCTCCATGTTTGTGACCGGAAGTCACTCTTATTCAGAAATGTGTGGCTGCTGGTCTTCTGGTTGGCTGCTGCTTCCTTTGATGATGAACTGTGTTTCATGAAGGACTGTTGTTTTGGAATTCCAGAGAAGTCATTATGTGTAGTGAGATGTTTTTAACATCTGCCCGAGGTGTTGTGGCGTGATCTGTGTGCTCGAAAAATTTTATTTTGTTGCGTGAACTACATTTCGGAGAAAAAATGGGGTGGCTGGCTAGAAAACACCAAGAAGCGAAACAACAAAATCTATAAATATCGAGACTTTGTAGGCTAACATCTGGTTGGGTTAGTGACTTCCGCTTCCATCAAGGATGAACTGTATGTTTCGTGGAGGAGTTTTGTGGTGATATGCTGGTGGCGGTATTATGCACAGTGTGCCTGAGCGGGCTGTTGTTTTTCGAGACTCCTGTTTTTTCCGAGAAACCTGGATCAATGCAGCAGTTTTTGCCCATGGTGTCTATGAAGGTTTCCACTCAGGCATTGAAACCTTTGATGCAGCGATTGATCTTGAGGACGCGTACAACAGAGTATCATCGGATTTTTAAATGTTTTAATGTAAAATATTTTTTTTAACCGTGAACTGATGGCAACTTCATCAAAGATTGTGTGATGAAAGCAGCAAATGACTTGTGTCCTGAGAAAGCCGATTTGTCTGGAACTATCAGCCTTTCGGCAAGTTAATTTATACTAAGAACATAAGAACTTGGAGAGAACATAGTGCTTTATATGCGCGAGAAAAGTAGGAACTTGTGGTATTCTCTGGCGCTGGATGAGTCTACTCATCTCTCGAGAGCGTCACAACTTCTTGTGTTCATTCGTAGTGCCAATTTGGATTTTCAGAAGAGTTGGCATCCGTTTGCAGCATACACGGAACAACAACTGGAAACGTTTTGCAAGACTATAAGTTATAACCTTCAGTGGAATCAGCGTTGTGGTGTTACAGTTGATGGAAGAAAAAATATGGCTGGAGTGAGGAAGGGTCTGATGGGGCAGATCAGGACCCAGTTGGAAGATTTGATGATTCTTCTTCTTCTTTCGTTCGCCTGAAATAAGTTTATAACTGCAATGTTGTCTCTTGTATGAATCTAACAGTCTTTTTTAGTTCACTCAGCGGTCCATAGAGTTTATCTTCCACTGTTGTCTCTTTAGACCAGAAGGTTCGCCTGGATATGTTGTAGTTTGGGCAATCCTGGAGTCTGCTGTCTGCGACGCCAAACCACATGTGCACATGACTGTCACCAATCTTAAATTTTGTATACATGTGGTTGCGTAATCTATTGTGTCCTGTTCTGAGGCGCAGAATTATGACCTGTTCTGGTATGTCCATAACGTGGTAGTCGTCTTGAGTAAGGTTTGGTGGCCTTCTGACTGATTTGATCATTCTTTTCTTTTGGTGGTATGTAATAGGCACATCAGGTTGTTCTTCTTTTGCTCCTTCCTTAGCCAATCGATCAGCTCTGTCGTTTCCGGGGACTCCACAGTGGGATGGTATCCACTGTATGGTGATCTTACGCTGACTGCTAAGTTCAGAAAGTAGTGTCCTTAGAACTGGCAATTTCCCAGACAGGAGCTCCTCTATTACGGATTTTGCATCTGTCAATATCACCACAGGTTGTGTACCATGGCTGGTATTTTGTAATTTCTCTGTTGCTATCTTGATTGCCTTAATTTCAGCATCATAGTTATCTTCTTCTTCTGCGTTCATCCGGAGTTTTTATTTTTCAGACGTGATTGCGTTGTGCCTGTTGACAGCGGAGCTGCGTTCTTGCCACGAAGTGAATGCTGTAAAGGCTACTGATGCGTCTAGGGTTTACCATAATATGAATAATACTTGAATACCTTTTAGTTCTCCGTGCAGACCAAAAATAGCCACTGGAATAAAACTCCACAAAGACTTTCCTCTCGGACATTGACTTTAATCTGTCGACTCAATTACTCAATCGCTCTACAGAAACTTCCGAACACACACACTGGATTAACACAAAGAGCGGCATAACGGACTGTTAGCCATGCTCTATACGACATGCCTCGTCCGAGCTGGACGGCAGGCCATATCCCACTGCTCTCTCAGTGACGTTTTTCGTGACGCTTTCGCGCCTGCACCCAAAACGTCTTGCACATTTTCCCAATCTTCTTTAGCTCATGTTGTGCAAATTGTGTCTCCTAATTCATAGCTTGGTTTAGGTCTATGGCATTCACCCCCTCCAACTTTTCAAAATGTTGAAAACATTTTGTCACTTTATTCTGTGATGAAGAGTGGTGTCGTCTGTCTTACCAAGATTCCATATTTATCTAATATTTATTCTTATATATATAATATAATATAGTGCCTAACCAATAATACAACAATATAATTCATTAAACTAGCAATGTTACAATAGCACCAGCTCTCTTTTTGTAAATAATGATCCATTAACCAATCATACTTCCGTAAATATTCTTTTCTTCTCCTTTAAGGATAAAACTAATACTCTTCATACTCTAACATGATAAATCTTCTTCTTCAATCGACTGTTGTAATGTGGTATCATTGCCCAATGCTCATACCTGTATGTAGAGAAGCTAACTCATCATGCTTTCATCTACCCATCGGTGCTTGTAAAATGCCAATATAACCATATAAGCTAGTATCCATAAATCATCCTTAACTTTCTGACGATCATATGTCGGTATGATATCGACTGCCTTCGCCATAGCTCAAAGAGAGTTTCCCCAAACCTCTTAGATTAATGACGCTGGTTAGTCCATAGTACACCTCTATATTCACATATCCTGGTACAATTCTAGTGTACTGTTACATCCGCTCAGGGGAGTTGCTTCTATCCCAGCACACCTCACTGCACCCTCACACCACGTGTGTTTTCCTCTGTACCTTTATTATAACAACAATTGACAAACCTTTGCGTATGATCAAGCAGTAAATCAAAACTAATTTGTAAGACCACATGCATAGTCTAAAACCAATATGTAAGGATCTGTATACTAACATTTAGCACAAATACAACAGATTAAATGACCATCACCAACGAAGACACAAATTAACACCATTCACCCAGCTTCCTATCATTGCACTCATGAACACCCTTAATCACGTGCTGGATTCACGTGAGAACAACATGACATTCTTTTATTTGTGATGATGATGATGTAAATTAACCTATTATTTAGCTCTCCTCAGGTGCATTAGACTGGTATGTCTTTAAATTTCATTAATATTTTAGTATCTAGATTTCATTCTGATAACATCGTGTTTCGACCATATCCCTGTATGTTTTCATTCAATTTAACAACGTCTTGTATTTCTAATTTGTCATTGTTAAATTAATTGTTATCCATCGTTGACACAGAAGTTTGTCCTCTAGTATTCGATATTCCAATACCGACAACTGATGTAATGACTGGGTAATTGGGCATCCATATAACGGAGGTCTCAAACGTTGTATCACAGATTCGGGCGACTGATTGGCCCTGCTCGAAAAGTTATCGCCTATCCTGAACACGATCGGAATTTCTTCTAGACTCGATATAAAGAAGCACGGTTGACCTAATGGACGTGGATGAGTAATCATCCGCGGGTTTGGCGATTCAATGTTTTTGGGCAAAACGTTAAAATATGCATGGACATTCCTCGGATTTGAAAATGTAGCCAAAGAAATATGTATCGTCTTTTGACAATGTATTGAACCAGATTTGTAACTTGATAACGTGTGATTGCGTATCCTGGTCATGATATCAGCTTCATAATTGAATTTAGACTGTTTCGTGTATGTAATTCATATTGTCTTCATTGAAGTACGTATTTTAAGATATAATTATTTGGTTTCTTGAAAATCATTGTAATACTGTACTTTTCGATAAATTCTCTTCTCAAAATTTTTCATGTTCCGACTAATCGAATGTCATGGTATTCGAATTGTTTCATAAAATTTCTCAATTTAAGAATAATTAATATATATGAATGTTCTGAGAATTTTGGTTCATAATTTTAAAATAAGATTCACTTGCTTTCTTCCAAGTGTTTACTTCTCAATGTTCACATATCAATTTGACTTCATCCAAACAATCGTTTCCAGGAATTCAATGATTACTGCAATTTTCAAAGTTCAGTGAATTTCGACTGTTTAACTGTAAATTTATAGTCTTGTGTTGATGTACTTCAAGAAATTTCTTTCGAAAGTTCCTGGAGAACTGCGTATAAATGTAATTCCTCTGACAACTGTTTGTCTTTTTATTTTCCTGACGTATTCTTGTGTGTAACAACAGACATATTGGCACTTTCATTCAAGTATTTGAGACAAAAAATGTGAACTGGAGTATACGGAATCTGACGTGTGAATCAACCAGTTCGATGCCGTGTTAGTAGCATCTTTTTACGAGTTCCTATCAGATAATCGGTAGTTGTCTCCTTCAAAGTGCCTGTTACACCAGGTCAGCATGTGAAGTCGATGAGAACAAGTATTATAGTGTAGAGATGTTACACACACAGGTTAGAAGGCACGTGATGATCGTACAGCACACAAGACTCCGCGTTGTTTAGATCATTCTTTATTTGTCGAATCGTTCAACTACAGCATCATGATGTTATGCTCAAATTCGGATGTTTACATGTTTTCCTACCTCCCTGCTAGCTGGGCCCCAAGTGACGTGTGTGCCAGCCTAGATACACTTCTTCATTCGTGCACACACGTTCACTAGCTATGGTTTTCCCACTAGTCAAGGAATGCGCAGCATTCCTTAACTCTTTACTCCTAAGCTACTCCCTTTACTGTTACATATACCTCCCCTTCTTCAAAGAGAATTTTTCCCTGAAAAAAATCTCAACCCCAACTCTTAAGCCCTTAACTATACATCTCTATACCACAATTAACAACAATTCCATATAATTCCTAACTCAATTCTCATTCTCCTATCTCATCATAGCCAATTGCTAACCAGAGACAATAATACCGAAACCCTCTACAAAACTCGTTATAAAGTTCTCTAGAAAACTCGCTACAAAACTCGTTATAAAGTTCTCTAGAAAACTCGCTACAAAACTCTCCATAAAATTCTCCATAAGCGAACCGCTTTTAAATTTAAAGTGTCCATCTAAATTATGATTGACAAAACTGAAGATATTCCCCTTATCTTTTATTTCTCCCTTATTCACATTCTCACACTCTCACTATTCTAGGATAGACAGAAAAAATAGTTAGATTGGGTAGGTTAGATTTGGTAGGTGCGCACCTAAAATAAATAAGAAAAAGTAAGGAAAAAGTAAGAAGTAATCACCTTTCTCTTCCCATACATTCTCAAAACTTTATAAAAATAAAGTTTCAAAATTTATCTTCAGTTTCCGTCAATAATAATCGTTATTATCAAAAAAATATGTTAATCCAAAACTACCAGCTTTTGTATCATTCACCTCGTCAAGTTCAAGTTTACCATTCCTTCAAAAAAAAACTCCAAATTATTAGTATACTGTTACATACAGTCTTCTTCTTCCAACTTATTTAAATGCCAAAACTCAAGCTGGCATTCCCCCCTTATTTTCCCATTAAACGCTGTTCAACCCAGCTCCTATTTTTAACCCAAACATTTACATTGCGAACCCAATAATATCAACATACTCCTCCATTACAACATATTGAGTCACTTCACTAACCACTACTTCTTCCCCCTTAACTCCATCATGTTTCACCCTCAACTTCTATTTATAAACGTTATATACGTTAAACGACTCAACTACTTTAAGTCATCTGTTTCTTCTAACTGAACGTCCAACCAATAATCATTTTAAACACCCTCAGGGTAACTCAATAAAACCAAAACATTGTAAAAATAACCAGCTAAGTTAACTTATTCTTCACATTTCATAAAACACCATTGAAGTCCAAACAATTGACTAAACCATATCAACCCCCTCATTCTTTGACATCATATTTATCCCCACACATATATTAAACATATATAAGGAAATGCAAGACCATTTTATGACTACTCAATAATTGTTTTCCGTTTAAGAAAAACTCCACACTTCATTTAAAAACCAACATGATCACAAAACATATACCAATAAGTCTCAAGTTATTACCATATTATGTATATTCCTCCCAACAACTCTTGCTTAAGTTATTTACCAACCATCTTCTTTGTAAACACAAAAATATCGTGTCTAACTTCTTCTTCTATCTGCCATCTGCAGAATATTCTACCAGGCTATTTATCTATCTCTTCTCCATTTTCTTAATAACTTCAAATTTTTTTCTATAATTGCAATATCTACATCAATGTCGCTATCCTCCCGAGGAGAGCTATCTTCTTTCATATCAGCTTCTTCATCAGTTTCTGACTTTTCATCCATTTCTTCTTCCCCATCTGTATATCCATTACTAGCAACCGCTAATTTCTTCCTTTCTAAATCCAATCTAATTTTCCTGTCTTGCCGTCTCAACAAATTTTCAAATAATGGCATATCTTCACCACTTGAAGAACTCACTCTAAGTTTCCTTTGCCTCTTAATTTCTTTTTCTTTCTGACTATCTAACTTTCTTTTTACAGCCTGTCTTGTATTCATAAATGGAGGTTCTATTTTTTCTTTGACTGATTCTTCGCTAATATAATCGTCATACATGTTATTTTCCTCCGTCATGACTGTTTTTGGTACTGTTTCTTCTTGTTCAGCTGTAGTAGATGCTGTTGTCAGTTGTTTCCCATTCTCTATAGGTATTGGATATACCGATTGTCTGACAATCTGTCCACCTGACAATATTTCTTCGGAACAATAATTATTATTACTATTCTCTGCATCCCTTTCCTCATTATCCCGCCTTAAGTGCTCTACATGTGAACGTGCAACATGCCCTGAAATTTGATTCTTAATAGTATATGACACTGGGCCCTTTTTTTCTAAAATATAGTATCCCGGGACCCAATGAGCATCAAACTTAGAGTTTTTTCTATGTTTTTTGTAATACACCCTATCACCTATGTTGAACTCTTGTAAGTGTGCATTTTTATTTGCATATTTCTTCTGTCTTTCTCTAGCCTTAATTATATTATTTCTTAAACGAACATGTGCTTTGTGCATCTCTTGCAACCTTGTTTCCTGAAAATCTTCCCCCAGATATTTTCTCCTAGGCTTTAATAAATTATCAATTGGCAATATTGGTTCTCTCCCATGTACTAAGTAAAATGGTGAGAAACCTGTTCCTTCATTTTCGTGTGTACGTATCGCCGCTAATGCTATCCCCAAATAAAGATCCCAACCCATATCGTGTTCTTCTACATTTTTCGCTAGAATATTGTATAGTGTTCTATGTTGTCTCTCATTTTTAGCATTAGAAGTTGGTCTGTAATATGAAGTCCTAATGTGTTTTATATTCAAATCTTTTACCAATTTTTCAAACTTTCTATTTACAAATTCTTTCCCATTGTCTGTAAGTATTATTTGTGGACACCCAAACCTTGGTATAAATTCTTGTAAAAGCATATTTATAACTGAATCAGCACTCTTGTCTGGAATTGGATAAACTTCTGGCCAGAGACTATATGAATCAACTATATGTAGTAGGTATACATTTCCCGATAATGTTTTTGGATGAGGACCTGAAATATCCAAACTTACTTTCTGCATTGGAAATTGAGGAATATCGGTATCTTGTAAAGGACATTTGATTATCTTCATGTTTCTTAACCTACACTTTTCACACGCTTCAACATATTCATATACACTTTTGAATAAATTCGGCCAGTAATATTTACTGCTAATAGCCTTCACTAACTTATCTCGTCCAAAATGACCATTATTATCGTGATATGCCTTTAAGACTTCTTGTTCTAAATGTTTCGGAATATATTTTCTTACTCCTTCACCTTTTTCACTGATATAATATAATTGATTGTCTTCTTGTAACTCTACAAACTTTCTTTTAAAACTATTTTCCCCTGTTTCTTTCAGTTTTCTTTTTATCTGTACTATTTTTGGATCTAATTCTTGTTCTGTTTTCATATCAAACTGTTCTAAATGTGGGTCTTCTGTTCTAGGTTCAGACTCTTGATCCGATGGTAAACTCTCAAATTCTTCCCTATTTATTATGGCAGAATCTAATATATTTACTTGCCAGTTTCGATCGTCTATCTCTGGTTCAGCTTCATCTTCCGTGTTCCCTGACGACTGTGTATATGGGATCCTAGACAAAAGGTCGGCGCATGTATTATGTTTCCCTGAAACATATTCAACCTTAGCATTGTATCCCTGTAAATTCAATGCCCACGTTTGTATTTTCCTATTTTGTATTGGTGCTTCTAATGTCGACTTTAATGGCATGTGGTCAGTTCTAATAATGAAATTAGCGTTATGTAAATAGTAATTTAATTTTTGAAGAGCGTAGTGTATAGCATATGCTTCTTTCTCAATAATCGGCCATTTCTTTTGAGTCTTGCTGAGTTTATGAGACAAGAAATAGATTGGTCTTTCATTTTTAACCCCTGGTATTCCAGATTCTTCTCCTTCATATGGTTGAACCAAACATGCTCCTATTGCGTTGTCTGAAGCATCTGTGTATAGTATTAGCTGTTTATTCAAGTCTGGATGTGTCAATAATGGTACCACTGTTAAGCTATCTTTTAAAAGTTCGAACGCTTTTTGACACTCATCATCCCACTTAAATCTAGCGTATTTTCCCGTTAAATTCGTAATAGGTATTGCTATCCTTGAAAATGCTGTACAAACCTTCTATAATATGCACATGTACCTATAAATGCACGCACTTCCTTAACATTAGTTGGAGGAGGTAATTCTTTAATAACCTTTATCTTGTCCTGGTCTGGTTTAATACCTTCCCTATTTATTATATAGCCTAAATATTTTGTTTCTGTCTTTAAAAACTGGCACTTACTAAGCTTTAATTTAACGTCATGCCTTCTTAATCTGTCAAATACTAGTCTAATATGTTTCAAATGATTCTCCACATTCCCTTTCGTAAATATCAATATGTCATCTATATAGGCCAGGGCAAAATTTTGCATACCGTCTAGTACTTCATTTATTAAGAACATATAGTGAGACGGTGCATTTTTGAGACCGAATGGCATACGTAAGAATTCGTAAGAACCCATATGAGTACAAAAGGCACTTTTCTTTTGCGCGTCCTTCGACATCGGAATACACCAAAATCCTGCCCTTGCATCCAGCGTTGTGAAATATGTAGAGCCATTAAGTAACCCCAAAATATCATCAATCACCGGCAATGGGTACGCTACATTCTTAGTAATTTTGTTCAACGCCCTGTAGTCGCAACAGAACCTGTTCGAACCATCAGATTTGGCTACTATGACGACCGGAGATGACCATTCTGATTTTGATCTTGTTATTATGCCTGCTTTCAACATATCTTCTATTGCCTTTTCTACGACTTCTCTATTTCTTAATGGAGTTCTATATGGTTTTAAACTAATTGGTGGATGGTCTCCCGTATCTATTTCCATTGTAACTGTTTTTGTCTTTCCCAATTCTAAATCATTAATTGCAAACACATCCTGATTTTGTTTTATAAGTTGTTCTAATACTTCCTTATTTTCTGGCGGAGTTTTTAACTGTGCCAACAATTCTTGTTCCCTTGTAACTTTGTCTAGTGAATGTATTTGGGCTGTATTTCTTCTGGATGGATGGATCAATTCATCCATTCTTACGTTCCCTTTTCGTCCGCATCCGCGCCTGTTATTAATTCTTTCACTAGAGGTTTCTGAATAACTTATGCCTGCCATATTTACTCTATCTGTTGTCAATATGTCACTAACGTTATGTTCTAGCTTGGCTATTACACATCCTCTGTATAATTTAATTTCTCTACCTGTGTTATTAATAACCATCACTGGAAATGTTAAACTTTTATCCAATTCTATTATTCCATCCGGAACTTCCAAACCTGGCTCATCAATTATTTCTTTTTGCAATTCAGTGATTCTGACTATGTTTCCTGCTACATAATACGGGTTTCTCTTCAGCTTTGCTTGTATCAAATTAACTGACTGTGGTTTTAAATTCATGGTCGTTTTGACTCTAACTAGTGTCGACACATGCATATCTTCTTCTAAATCTACGTAAACATCTTGGAATTTTAATTTATGCAAATCAAATAAAAGTCTCACCCCATTTTTCAATAAAAAATCTCTACCCAATATCATATTTCTATTTAAATTTTTGACCACATGGAACATATGCCTGACATTTATCCCTCCTAATTTCAAGTTTATCCTCGTTTGTCCTAGCACTTCTAATTTTTGTCCCGTTACCGAATGAAGATTCTCCTGAATTCTAAATATTTTACAATTTTTTAACATTCGATATAAAAATGCTTCTTTAATCACGCTAACTTGTGCTCCCGAATCAACTAATGTTCTAACTTTATATTTTCCTATTTGTACTATACATGAACTAGGATCTACCATATTTAATGACAATTGTTTTATCTCGGCTTGTTTTTTATTTCTAAATGTCCTACTATACTCATCCTTTGGGTTTTTAATACATTGATGCCCCTTTTGGACCTTACTATCTTCCCCCCTACTGCCGATCCTGTTCAGTAAGCGGGATGCCAATTTCCCTGATTTCCTGAGCTTCTAAAATTTCTCTGCATGTCTCCATAATTCCTATTTGCTGGTCTGCCATTTGCAGTTCTATTCTGTGTACTCGTCTGAACAGCTCTATTATTTTGTGTATTCGATGGGACACGTCTGTTACCACAGAGGCGAAAAAAATGCCCACGTTGGTGACATCCCCAACAAACCACATTCGAGTTATTTGTGTTACCTTTCATGTTTCTTATAGTATTTCTCACTTGTCTTCCTCTACCTTGATTATATACGTTATCGTTTCTTTGTACCATCTGTATTTCTCCTCGTCTTCCTCTCCATCCATGTCTATACTGTCCTATTTCCATAGGTTCTTCAATTCTATCTTCCGAACTACTACCTAACTCTCGTCCTACCCTTAATCTAAACCTTCTCCTCAAGCTTTCCTCTTGTATAGCGATATCTACCGCTTGTGACAATCTTGCCGGATTCTCTCTTAGTAATTTAAATTTCAATCCATCTGACCTAATCCCATCAACAAAAATCCCTACTAACATCCGTTCCACTTCTTCAGCACGTACATTCTGTCCTAAAAATGACTCTTCCGCTAAATTGATTAACCTGTCACTGTATAGCTGTACACTTTCTGTAGTATTTTGTCTAGTCTGTCGCAATACTGAGAATGCGTGTTGTGGATCAGTAATTTCAGCGTATTTTCTTGCGAGATCATCTTTAAATTCTTCCCAGGTTTCACCTCTTCCTGCTTCTAGTTTTCTTCTTATATGGTCAGAAACTGGACTTGTACTTGTTCTGTATGCCAAATTCTTTTTCTCCTCATCTGTAGCGTTTACTAAATAAGCATGTTTCTCAATAGAAATGACCCATTTCTTAAACTGGTTTGCTTGTCCATTAAATCTCTCAACATCACTGCTTACATTTTGTTGTCTTAACACTGCATCCAACCTTGCTATTGCCCCACCAACTCCAGTCAGTACCTAACAAAAATCTTGGGGTTCCATTCTAGAATCTATAATGGAAATTATTAAGCAATATACAAATATTTCAAACAATATTAATTTCAAATTCAGCAGCAATACATAATCTGTTCAATTAATTGCTCTAATATTATCTATTATCTAACTATACTAACAAAAAACTAACTCCAATCGAAGATCCTGACGAAGAAAATTTTCTGTTCTAATCACGAATCCTGATAAAAGAACTTAAATGAAATCGACACCGTTGAAAGGATCAGAACACACAAAAAAACCTCTGGATTTCCTAATTCAATCGAAGTCGAAGTCAGTTCTTTCCAATTATTTTCCTGTCGTTGATTGTGCTCGATATAACGCTCGATACCAAACTGCTTGATTACTTGCTCGATTGACTGTAAGCGTTAGACTTTAATTTCCGTCAAGCAAGGTCACCTTCACGATTTTTCAACCGACAACTGCTCCCGGTTTCAGCAAAAATCTGGCATTTTCATATGTTTCAGCGTAAAAATGATCCAGTCAACAACAATTGGATTCAAACCTGACTCTATCCACTCCGTTATATGTTAGGTGGCATTCCAACAACGGTCAGTTAAATTTCTTGTAACAACTTTTGACTTGAGACAAGTTGACTATATTCATCAATGCCTTCACTTAAGTGAAGTGACTGTAGAGAGTATTGAGAATATCGATTTAACAATTATGGAATTTGCAATATAACCTTGACTTCACCTTCAACAGTCGAATGAGCTAAAACTCATAATTTTCAGCATTCTTTGTTTTACTTTGAGTTTTATTTGGAGCAGGTTATTGTTCTGTTGAAATCATTTCTGGTACCTCGAGACTTCATAAGTTGTTGTAACCTGTAATCAGCGAGTTCATTCTTATATGCTTGTGTACTAATTTTTGATGCAAAACGGCATTACTTGATCTCATTATACAATTAGCGTTGGTCAGTGCTCAAGTTATTTCATACTATTAATTAGATAAAACATCAGTCCTTCAAAAAAATAAGTTAATCAGTCAAACCTTCTGAGCTGGCCTGAGAAATCGATCTCCTTTTTAAACAGAAATACACTGAGAACCCACAACAACTACCCCTTGGTGGGCTTTCAGCTGTTGCGTTTCTTATTATTATTTACTTAAAAACTTCCTTCTCCAGACGCCCAGACACAAGAATCTTTCATGGCGGTAACTCTCTCCACGACATCCCATATTTCTTGAGGTCAAAGGCACCAAATCAACCTGTATTATAGTGTAGAGATGTTACACACACAGGTTAGAAGGCACGTGATGATCGTACAGCACACAAGACTCCGCGTTGTTTAGATCATTCTTTATTTGTCGAATCGTTCAACTACAGCATCATGATGTTATGCTCAAATTCGGATGTTTACATGTTTTCCTACCTCCCTGCTAGCTGGGCCCCAAGTGACGTGTGTGCCAGCCTAGATACACTTCTTCATTCGTGCACACACGTTCACTAGCTATGGTTTTCCCACTAGTCAAGGAATGCGCAGCATTCCTTAACTCTTTACTCCTAAGCTACTCCCTTTACTGTTACACAAGCGGTACGGATTCAACTGATGAACCAGTAATACCGTAGATCACAGTCGAGATTTTCGAATACCGTCGAACAACATCCTGGTCCAAATGCAATTTTCATGCTCTTCCATCACACATACGTCTTGAAGAGTAATAATTTACTGTCCATGTACGCTTTCTTTCACTTTAACACACTATGACTCCAACAGTTTATATGTCGAATTATTTCACGTTGAACTATATTTTCCTGTATCTGTGAATACGAATTGTACTTGAATATAATCAAATGACAAATGGTATCGTGATCTGAGTTTAACTTTCAAATTTTGAATAAATATATTGTATCCTCAGAATAAGTCTTGACGACATGCTAGATAATGTTCTGGTATGATGTTCGTGTCACTGGAATATGAAATGTTTATGTAGATCAATATAATCACTTGCGTAAATTCTGGTACTATCAATTTGTTGTTTGTTCACGCAAATGTACTTAGTAAATACTGGTATTGAATCTTCATCATCGTATATTCTTCAGTTGAATTTCATTACTCGATACATCAGACACAATGACCAATGTCTTTGAACCTTGGATTACAACCATAAAATAGTTTCATGTTTTTTAATTTACCTTCTTCATTCCAAAGTTTCATTTGTTGCCGTTTTGACTTCTAAATAAATTTCTTCCGTCAACTGAATGTGATAGCTGCTGAACTTCATCACTCGATTTCATCATGCGATTAAATAATAGTTGAACAGTTCTTTGAATTAAAATCATAAGATCTTCATACTTTCCTTTCCGGATGTTTTTTAAACATTCAACCTAATGACGTCATCATTTTTTTTTTTTTTTTTTAGATTATTCCACACAAAATTATTTGAATACAATGACGTAATCGATCTTTCCTGAGACTCTTTAGATGACCTTGGCCTTAGTTTGTATATGGCTCGATTCGTTAAATTATTGCAAATATGTCGTAAATTGATAATACATCACGAGTTCGTAATCATTACTACCGGTACAAGACCCCATTGCCACGAAGTGAATGCTGTAAAGGCTACTGATGCGTCTAGGGTTTACCATAATATGAATAATACTTGAATACCTTTTAGTTCTCCGTGCAGACCAAAAATAGCCACTGGAATAAAACTCCACAAAGACTTTCCTCTCGGACATTGACTTTAATATGTCGACTCAATTACTCAATCGCTCCACAGAAACTTCCGAACACACACACTGGATTAACACAAAGAGCGGCATAACGGACTGTTAGCCATGCTCTATACGACATGCCTCGTCCGAGCTGGACGGCAGGCCATATCTCACTGCTCTCTGAGTGACGTTTTTCGTGACACTTTCGCGCCTGCACCCAAAACGTCTTGCACATTTTCCCAATCTTCTTTAGCTCATGTTGTGCAAATTGTGTCTCCTAATTCATAGCTTGGTTTAGGTCTATGGCAGTTCTTGCGCCGTTAGGCCGACACATCCTACTTCTGCGGCATTTGTTGACCGGGTTAACCTTCCCGGGGGTTTCTTAGGACGTTAGACTCTCGCTGTTGTGGTGTTATCTCCCATCCCATATAGAACAGCCAAAGAGATCCTTGTCAGCCCTCAAGGGAAGGCAGGTGCAGACCATGGGCATTCCCCGTCATCCAAGGAGGCTTCCATAATTTCAGAGCCATCACACAGCGCTCTGGTACTGGGCTCACCCAAGGAATCGTCACGTCCTGCACATGGCTGCTTAGCCTCACTTCCGTATATCGGGATTTCCGGAAACCAGAAGAATGTAGTATAAGTACTCCTTCATGCACCTTAAGCTTTCAACCTGAATGTAGTTACAGTAAGCTGCAGTCAACTTGAGCTTGTTGATATCTCCATAGAGCGTCTCCTCAAATGAAGCAGGTGGGGGACTTGGTTTTAATTGGTTTAGGATGTATGATATAATAACTGGAGAAAAGGGGCAGAAGAAATAGAGCTTGGCCATTGAGAGTAACTCCCAGGGAGTCTCAGTGACGAAGTGGTCAAGCCGTCTGCCTATCGATCCGAAGGTTGTGGGTTCGATTCAGGGCTACGTCTTTCGGTCCACAAGTTCATTTTTATCCTGGGGTTGTCGTTGGAGCTACAGATTTCGTGCTTTGCGCAACGCTTTGGGCAGACAACACGGCGGAAAGAGATCGAGCCATATAACGGATAAAACCCGGTGAAATGAAACCGATCCTCTCGACCTTTAAGACATGTTTAAAGAGTAACTCTTCGCATTTGTATTGCTTGCTTGCTTGTGTTCGTTGGCTTGAGCTCCATCACGAAGTCTTGTATGTCGGATGAAGGCATCCTGTTGTCCAACATCAGTGTGATATCATACAGGACCTGAGGTTTGCGTGAGTATCCGTTGTCCCATGTCTGGCATATATATTGGTGTGCAGACTGGTGGTTCCTCGCCGTACAGGCAGACACTCTCCGACTTCGGAGGAATCGGCGATCCTACTGACTTTAGCCAGGACTCCGAAGGGACCTGTTGTCCAGGACGCTCGACGAGGACGCGTCAATAGGTCTTGGCCAGTATATAAGGGCCCGGCCCTGGTGCCTTGGAAACACCTCTGCGTCCCGCGTTTGTATTCACTTCCGTCATTCTTGGGAAAATGGCGGCCTCCTGGGTCGGATCGGATTTGGCGATATGGTCTGCTACAGTCTCTCGCAATGTGTTGATGTTGGATATTGATCTACAACATCCCCACGTGGTGTGATATACTCACAACATCTCCACGTGGTGTGATATACTCCATGGAATAAATAGTAGGTAGTACACTACAATGCAATTTATTTCTCTGGTAAACAGCTGACAAAATAAATTAAAAACCAATTCAATTCAATTGGCAATTGCACCGCAAGTTTAGGGGTCGCTTCCAATCCAGTTTCCAGTCTAGTTTACAGTTCTATTTAAATTTAAATATACTATTATTTATTATTAACTATTTGAAGTATTTGAATACAATTCTACATAGTTAGATAGATCTCCAAAACTCTAGTCCAGTGGTCTGTAATTCAACCCCCAACGTTTTTCTCAGTAGAAATATTAATTACTTAATAACCCTTTTAGGACGGAACAACATTGGGCCAAATTCAGCTTTCCCTCTGAAGAAGACAAGAGTCATTGTTTTGGAGTACAGAAATAATTGAAGTGACAATTTTGTAAATTCAAAAAACAAATATTAGTAGGCATTCTAATCATGATTTTCAAATTGTTCATTTACTATTGGGAGAACCACAGATAGATAGGCCTTGAAAAACCAAATCTAACGGTACTTCAATGAGTTGTGTATTTCGATTCTATGCTGAGTTATTTAAATTTGAGTGTCTGTGACCTTTGGACATAATGTAATAAAAGAAATGAAAAATATGAAGATTAATATCCTAGGCATGAGTGAGATGAGGTGGAGGAGATCTGGAAAAGTAATAACAGACAAACACAATAATTTGTCCCGAAGGTAATACATACAGAAAAGGAGTAGGACTAATGTTTGATGAGGAAACAGCTAAATCAGCTAATGGCTGTTTGATTAAATTAGATGGGAGTTATTATTATTAAAGTTAAACCAACAGATATAAATATTATACAAATGTACGCACCAAAAACAAGCAGTAGTGAAGTGAAATTACAAACATTTTTATGACAAAGTAGAAATGGCGACGGATAGAAAAATGTAAACATGATTCAGGAGTCAGCCCTTTTACTCAGAAGTCGGCGTATTTCTTTTTAACACTGGCTAAGAAAAATATGAATGATTCTAAGATAAAGCTACATGTTTTTAAATGAGCCATTAAATGTCCTTTATTGGAGACCCAGTCAAAGATATGAGTTCACTTAAGTTATTGACACATCTCTAGAGCTTTAAAGTGCCCATCACATGTTGCATCTTACAGTGGCACAATAGAAAGAAATGTCTCCTTCACTTTCCTTCTCTGATAAAATGAATATATAATATCAGCCACTCATCATCAGATCTGTCTGCATGTCCATCAAGTAAGATACTGACATGGGTTTTTCTTTATTTCAATACCCTCTCTAACTTGTATGACTCTGCAACTTGTATGACTTGCCACTAAGCTGGATGACTTGTCGCTAAGCTGGATGACTTGCCGCTAAGCTGGATGACTTGTCGCTAAGCTGGATGACTTGTCACTAAGCTGGATGACTTGTCGCTAAGCTGGATGACTTGTCACTAAGCTGGATGACTTGCCACTAAGCTGGATGACTTGTCGCTAAGCTGGATGACTTGTCGCTAAGCTGGATGACTTGTCACTAAGCTGTCTCATGCCTGAATGAGGTGTTAGGTCTGCCCAATTTGGCACGGCAACTCTGGTCATGAACTTTCCATCATAGTTACTCTGTCTGCACCGTGACAGTTATATAGAACCTGTCTTACTGTATGGCAGTGAATCATGGAACATACATAAACAAATTCAGAACAGCTTAGAAACAACAGAGGTGTAGATGCTGAGACGAATGTTGTGAAAATGTTGGACCTCAAGAGCAATTAACAATGATTGCCTGGTAAAGGCTAATGCCACTAGAACATTATATACAACCATAAGAAGGAGACAAACATCATTCTTTGGTCATGTAGTCAATAGAGGGGAATTGGAAAATACTGTGATGATTGCATGCTGGATGGACTGAGACAATGGCATGGTGGGATACATCAGCAGATTTGATTCTGCACACCAGGGACAGATCTATGGAGAGATAAGAATCAGCTACAAGGCACATAAGCTACATCACCATCAGCTGGCAAGGCACATGATAATGATGAATGTATGAGTCTAGTCAGTAAGCATCAGCCAATACCCAGGGGTTTTATAACTTTGCCCTCAAAAAGTGTTATCTAAATTTCTGTTTCTGCTAACCTAATGGGAAGGTGAACACCTCATAGAGTTCAGTGCACTGTAGCAGATGTGTGGACCAAAAACTGAGGAACAGTAACACTGAGCTGCATTGAAAAATACAAAATTTGAGTTACAATGAGGAAGTTTTATTTTTAGACATTCTGACATGCCATCTCAAGTTGTTCTTTTCTGATGTGCCATGTTAGTTTGTTTTCTTTAATATGTCACCTCAAACAGCACCATAACTGTTAGTGTCAGGCAGGGGGGTAGCACTCCTAATTATGGCTGCAATGAAATATCAATATTGCTTGCTGTTATAAGTTCTTTAGTAGAGATAACTGCACTTAAAATAGACATAAGTGAAAAATGTCAGTAATAAATTAAACATACAGTACCCGTTCATTTACACGTAAACAGTCACTTCATCTCTCTTAGATCATACATCAGCCTAGATCATACATCATCCTAGATCATACATCAGCTTAGATTATACATGAGCACATTAATCATTCTTCCTCTCCATCTTTCGTTCACTTGAATTTGATTGTCTATAGCTGCAATGTTTGATTGTTTGATTACATATAAACATCTCTTCAATACTTGGTATATTCACGAGGATATTAATTATTTACTTTTGTTTGTTTCAGAAACACACTCGTGGTCTCCAGATAGTCCTTACCACTCCATACAAGAGCGTTCATGAAAGTGGACATATGACAACATAGATATAAAGGTTGTGAAACAAGAACTATTGTATGTTCTGGGTGAGGACAGGAGTCAAAGTTTCAGTAAAATGGTAGACATAGCTGGGAGTAGCATCATTAAGACATGACAGAACACAGCAACTCAAAATCAATAATGGTTGAGAACAGTTGTATGGCATCAGTAAAACATGAAAATTCTTGTCAAATGTCAGAAAATATGTCTTCTGTGATTGATACAAACAATAAACTATCTCTGGCTATTGATAATTGTCAGCAGAAAAATAAGGAAACACAAGAAAAACATACACAGAGCTTTGCAAAGTCTCTTGATAAAATGTTTAGTTATGTCAGTTGTAGCTCTCAAAATAATCACACAGAAGACTTGTCTGGTGTCTCTAGTCCAAATGTTAGTGTATACAGATATAAGAGAACACATAGTGAAGGGAAGCCAAAAAAATGTAATGAATGGGATGGTCTTTTGATTCAAGATGACCATCTAGAGTGCCAAAATCACAAGAAAATACATACAGGAGAGAAACCTTACAAGTGTGATGATTGTGGTGCTTCCTTTACTCAAGCTGGCCATCTGAAGAGACATAAGAGAACACATACAGGAGAGAAAACTTACAAGTGTGATGATTGTGGTGCTTCCTTTACTCAAGCTGGCCATCTGACGAGACATAAGAGAACACATACAGGAGAGAAACCTTACAAGTGTGATGATTGTGGTGCTGCTTTTACTAACTCTGGCAGTTTGAAATACCACAAGGGAACACATCCAAAAGAGAAACATTACAAGTGTGATGTTTGTGGTGCTTCTTTTACTCAAACTAGCCATCTGAATCCCCATAAGAGAACACATACAGGAGAGAAACCTTATCAGTGTGATGTTTGTGGTGCATATTTTACTCAAGCTATCAAACTGAAGATCCATAAGAGAACACACACAGGAGAGAAACCTTACAAGTGTGATGTTTGTGGTGCTTCTTTTACTCTAACTGGCAGTCTGAAGAACCATGAGAGAACACATACAGGAGAGAAACCTTACAAGTGTGATGTTTGTGGTGCTTCTTTTACTCAAGCTGGCCATCTGAAGGACCATGAGAGAAAACATACAGGAGAGAGACCTTACAAGTGTGATATTTGTGGTGCTTCTTTTACTCAAGCTGGCAATCTGATGGTCCATAAGAGAACACATACAGGAGAGAAACCCTACAAATGTGATGTTTGTGGTGCTTCCTTTACTCGAGCTGAATATCTGAAGGTTCATAAGAGAGCACATACAGGAGTGAAACCTTACCAGTGTGATGTTTGTGGTGCTTCTTTTACTGAAGCTAGCAATCTGAAGGTCCATAAGAGAACACATACTGGAGAGAGACCTTATCAGTGTGATATTTGTGGTGCTTCTTATACTGTAACTAGCCATCTGAAGGTTCATAAGAGAACACATTCAGGAGTGAAACCTTACAAATGTGATGTTTGTGGTGCTTCTTTTACTCAATCTAGCCATCTGAAGGTCCATAAGAGAACACACACAGGAGAGAAACCTTATCAGTGTGATGTTTGTGGTGCTTCTTTTACTAAAGCTGGCATACTGAAGGACCATAAGAGAACACATACAGGAGAGAAACCTTATCAGTGTGGTGTTTGTGGTGCTTCTTTTACTCAAGCTGGCAGTCTGAAGGTCCATAAGAGAACACATACAGGAGAGAAACCTTACAAGTGTGATGTTTGTGGTGGTGCTTTTACTGAAGCTGGCAGTCTGAAGGTCCATAAGAGAACACATGCAGGAGAGAAACCTTACAAGTGTGATGTTTGTGGTGGTACTTTTACTGAAGCTGGCAATCTGAAGGTCCATAAGAGAACACATACAGGAGAGAGACCTTATCAGTGTGGTGTTTGTGGTGCTTCTTTTACTCAAGCTGGCAGTCTGAAGGTCCATAAGAGAACACATACAGGAGAGAAACCTTACAAGTGTGATGTTTGTGGTGGTGCTTTTACTGAAGCTGGCAGTCTGAAGGTCCATAAGAGAACACATGCAGGAGAGAAACCTTACAAGTGTGATGTTTGTGGTGGTACTTTTACTGAAGCTAGCAATCTGAAGGTCCATAAGAGAACACATACAGGAGAGAAAATGAAGGTCCTGCTGGCAGTTTAAAATACCACATGGGAACACATACAGAAGTGAAACATAAGTGTGATGACTGTGTTGCTTCTCAATGTCACCATATAGTCCATCCAGCATCATCTCTCTCTCTGTCTGCCCATGTCTCTTTTCCCACTGATCTTTCCAGTCTTCACAATGCTTTCCCATGCTTCTCTTCTCATCACAATACTAAAGAATGCTATTGTCTCTTGATGTTGATGCATCAGTATGATCTGTTTAAGTCCCCGCTAATCACTGGTATCATGAAGGCTAATAGTTGCAATGGCTGGGGCACATAGAAAGAATGGAAGATAATAGGGAAACAAAACTCGCTTACACTCAGGAAATAAATGACCATAGACCCAGAGGTAGACCAAGAAGACGGTGGAGAGATAATATACATACAGACCTACAAGCACTTGGAATCAGCGACTGGCAAGAGAAGGTCAACCAGAGAGATGAATGGAAACGGCTTATATCTGCAGCAAAGAACCTCAATGGCTCGGAACGCTGAATAAGAGGAAGAGATGTGTGGTGATGCACAGTTAGTCATTCCATTAGGCTCATAAAGCCCCAACTTTAGGGCTTTCCTGAATTTCACAATCCTGGGGTACCAGAGAGATTGATTTAATCTAAGCTCAACTCTGTCCAACACAGGATGGTGAAATGGTTTGCTGAAACTACTTAACCATTGTGACAATGATTCAACCCTTTAATATTAAAAGATTAATTTTAACAAGTTAACTAGTAGCTACTGGCTACAATCGATCTTAAACTAAAGTATGTGGTGTCAATGGATATTGCCTCTATTTTCATTGACGTTCCATGGAAGAAACATAAGGAAAACTGATGCTCCACATGCAAACAATATAAGTGACTATGTGTTTTAAGTATTTCAGCCCCAGCATAACTCATTTATTCACTTCATATGATATGTTACTCTGCAGTATGCACCTGTAGTGAAATATGCCAGGCAATAACTTGGACAACATATTGTTTGTGGCTTTTGTGTTTAAACTTTATAAATATGTTAATATTGATTACTTCAAACTTTATGTCTAAAATATTCCAAAATTATAACTGTGTGCCTTAACAAATCAAACATATCACCCATTGAATGTCATTTGGTCTAAAAATAAGGGGCTAGCACCATATACCCAGTACAGCTCATGGTGTGAGAGGTGGTCCTTTACTTTCATGGATGTGATGTTTATGGTTGTTGTGTTTCTCTTTACTTTACTTTCATGGATGTGATGTTTATGGTTGTTGTGTTTCTCTTTACTTTACTTTCATGGATGTGATGTTTATGGTTGTTGTGTTCCTCTTTACTTTACTTTCATGGATGTGATGTTTATGGTTGTTGTGTTCCTCTTTACTTTACTTTCATGGATGTGATGTTTATGGTTGTTGTGTTCCTCTTTACCTTACTTTCATGGATGTGATGTTTATGGTTGTTGTGTTCCTCTTTACTTTACTTTCATGGATGTGATGTTTATGGTTGTTGTGTTCCTCTTTACTTTACTTTCATGGATGTGATGTTTATGGTTGTGTTCCTCTTTACTTTACTTTCATGGATGTGATGTTTATGGTTGTTGTGTTCCTCTTTACCTTACTTTCATGGATGTGATGTTTATGGTTGTTGTGTTCCTCTTTACTTTACTTTCATGGATGTGATGTTTATGGTTGTTGTGTTCCTCTTTACTTTACTTTCATGGATGTGATGTTTATGGTTGTTGTGTTCCTCTTTACCTTACTTTCATGGATGTGATGTTTTTGGTTGTTGTGTTCCTCTTTACTTTACTTTCATGGATGTGATGTTTTTGGTTGTTGTGTTCCTCTTTACTCAACACTTGTTTGTCTCTAATGATGGGGTATCGGAGTCTCCGTGGCGAAGTGGTCAAGCTGTTTGACTCGGGCTCCGAAGGTTGTGGGTTCAATTTCGGGCCGCGTCCTTTGGTTCACGGGTGAATATTTTTGGAAACTCCTGTGGATCATTGCTGTTTGTGCTTTGTGCGGTGCTTTCCACGCTTTGGAAAGAGGCCGAGCCATATGGGATAAAAACCTGGTGCTATGAAGTCGACTTTTAAGTGAATTTTTTGAATTATAGGGTATCACAGTGATCTTGACAGGAACAACCACAAAGTATGTGCCAAAATATCTATGACAGGGAAGCAGTGATGCTGACTGAGCTGTCCAGGTTTCTCATGAATAAGTGTAACACTTGTTTGGTTTATATTTGTGTTCTTTTCTATTGTAAATTTGAAATTGTTTTCATAGTTTAGTGTATCATATTTCACAAT
Source organism: Cepaea hortensis (assembly GCA_963921405.1). Classification (NCBI taxonomy): domain Eukaryota; kingdom Metazoa; phylum Mollusca; class Gastropoda; order Stylommatophora; family Helicidae; genus Cepaea; species Cepaea hortensis. The sequence goes on from OY992893.1 coordinate 74,779,426, forward strand.
TCATTGGGTTAATTTGTTTAGGTAACGTTGTTTACTTGGTGATGGAATTTCCAGAGTTGTGTGCTCTTGTGTAATGATTTTGTTATTCTTTATAACAGACATTAATGTAATACATCATCATGAATAATAGTACAATTGTTGACATTTCCAAAGTAAAAAAATAGTTTGGTTTTATACTTCTTACTTTGTTTGCTGTTGATTATGCTAAAGCCGAGGGCTCTGTGACTAATGGCTGACTAAAAATGTCTTTGGTTCACTTACTGGGGTGGAGATAATAGTAAGGGACTTTCTTCTTTGAAGTGGCAATGACAAACAACATAACTTGTAGTGTTATTGATTTGTTGCAGGATAATATTCTTATATTATGTAATAGTTAAGTTTCATCTGTTGGGGTTTTCAAAACACTGTTCTCTTGGAGTGTGACTGGCAAGGCTGTTGTAACAGATGTCTCTTGGTAAACTTGTATTTGATAAGCTTTCTGTTACAGCTGTTCTCTTACAATAAAATAAGGTGTTTGTAGTGACGGTTGGTAGCCATAGCAGTGAAGTGACTAGCTTGCTTGCCTGCTGGCATAGTGATCATGTACTTGAATACACATAAGTGCATGTTTTAAAATTAACCTGGGCTCCAAAGTCAACCATCCTAAAAGAGGTAGCAGGAAATGTCTTGGGAAGTAATTGCAGTCCGCTTGATATTGACCACATCGCCCATTGAGTGTTGATTGGTCTATAAATTGTTGGGCTAGCACCATAAACCCATTACACCTCCACGCATCTTGAACGTCCTTTTACTTTAGTGACTTACTTGTAGAGGCTTTTCTCTTTGTGACTTGTAAGGATGTTGATGCAACTCAACTTTCTGGAAGCTCACAAACTTTTTCAAGCTGTTATATATCTTAGTATCTAGGCATGGGAATAACATCAGTCAGGTGATGCATTACTGAGATAAGAACAGAATCTGCCAATTGGATGATGCATCACTAAGATAAAGAACAGAATCAGCATTTAATAAATCTGCATTCTATCAGATAAAGAAAGTCATTGTCCTTGAAAGTTAGAAAAAGAGTTCTTGCATGTTACACAGAACCAATTTTAACATATGGCTGGAATCCTGGACAATTAGTAAGATAGGCGAAAAAAAATCCTTCGAGACCTTGGAGATGTGGTTAATAGTAGAATGCTGAAAATTAATTGAACAGTCAAAATGAACAATCTGGACGTTGTGACGGAAGCTGAGCTGCAAAGGAAACCAGAGTCACAAAGACATCACATGCCTCTAACGATATGCATGATGGGTTACAGTGTTACTATTCTTTGCTTTCTCTATGTGGCAAAGTGGAAAATTAAATGGGAGAGGAATTCCCAAATTTGAATAATTAACTGTTATTATAAAACTAGAAATGGCTCGATAAGACTCCCTAGGTGTAGAGACTGATCATAACTTAAAGTTTTCTAACAGAGTGCCAATAGAGCACGGTAAAGCTATTGAACTTCAGAGAGGATAACTCTCACTCTTGGTATCTGAATGTCTGTTGTTATCCCACCACCTTCTGCTTCATAGTGATGTTGCCATTTGATTAATATGATCAATGAGAACACATATAAACAAGTTAAACACAAAATAACAAGTAAATAACCAGCTCCTGAGTACATCTTATAATATTATATTGGGATAACATGGGGAAGGGTTCCTGTATGTATGTTCTAGTGGAATAGCAAATAAGTACACAACCACAATTTAAAAAAAAAAAAAATAATTCCTCAATAAAAGATATACTAAAATAACTAAATATTGCTATGAAGAATTAATCTATGTTCCTGTATCCTCCCATGTGAGTAATAACGTATCATTGTTAAATCCCTCCAAAGTTGTGCTTTTCTAAAGTTCACCGAACATATACAGTTGAACTCGGATAAGTAGAATTTCGCTTAAGTCGATGTTACTTGCTTATTCCCGGCCATTATCCTTCTTTATCATTATGTAAAAAGTCCCGATAAGTCGAATTCGGTTAACTCGAATTTTCGGATTAGTCTAACATAAAAATGAATACTGACTATATAAGTGTTCATGTTTAAGTAGATCTGTTCTTTGTACACACATACACACCCAAAAAAAAAACGTTTTGCGAAAGAATTATTTTTAATCAGTCCGGAGAACAAAAATCTCGCACATACGATATCTCCCTACATGTCAACAATGGCAGCTAGTGGACGAAAGCTTACTGCTTTAAAGAGATTGAGCTGTTGGATGAGGTTGTACATAGTGGGAAGAAGAAAGTGAATATAGCTAGAGAATTTGGTGTTCCAACATCGACACTTTCCAGCATTTTAAAGCATAAAGACCGCTGCAGAAAATTGTTTTTTGAATGTCAAATCGACAGTGATAGACAGCGAGCTAGAACTGCTGCGTGTGATTTTGTTGATGCTGCCCTTTTAAAATGGTCCACTGTGATTAGATCAGCAAATGTACCAGTAAATGGGCCTTTACTTATTGCAAAAGCAGAAGAATTTGCACGTCTTCGAGATTAGACAGACTGGAATGGCAGTGCTGGCTGGTTGGATCATTTCAAAAAATGACATTGCATAGCGAACAACCACCATATGAAACACATAGTTGCCCTCTCTTACAGAGATCAAGAAGAATGTCTGACACATGAGAGCAACTTCTCAGGTGATTATGTGGGATGTTGGTGCTGGAGATACAGTCTCTAGACTCCAGCGGATTCATAGGCCAAAATGGCCTGGCACACAAAGTCGAGATAATCTGGTTCTAGCTGGTGGTGGATCTGATGATAGTTGTGATACAAGGCACAATCACTCCACAGAATTACTTGCCATGAGTGTAATCGTTCAGCAGATAGCGTGGACATAGTGAACATACTTGATAATGACGATGGCCAAGGGTTAGCAGGACTCAACCTCCAGTGTAGTAAACTGTGGTGACAAGTACCCGGTAGGATTCATATTGGGTTCTTGGTCAGCTACTGACACTTGCCTGGTCCCAATCACTGGACCCGTCACCAACTGATAAAGCTTCACTCAAGAAGGTAGAACCTTGGAAGACAACACTCAGTGAAAGTATCTGGAACCAAGCTTACCCTAAGCGAGCTCACTCTTGCCTCATTCCTCAGCCATATGGACTCTTCCCATGAGAGCCCCCGTCCCTACATATGCTGCTCACAGGTGCCATAGAGGAACTAGGCCTAGGACCTGGCAGACTGCTAAGTGTTCTGCATCCTCTTCCCCGGACAGGAGTATAGCTTGGGCCAAAGTTGCCGGTCACTCGTTACTGAGGTGTCAGCCTACCCTGCAAAACTTCTACATGACATATAGGGTTAGTGAATCATTAGTAATGGTAGGCAGAATGGCCCTGAAGTAGGGCTGGTGATGAGCATCTGGACCCCCTCCTGATTCACGCCAATCTCCCTGGTTCACGTTCCTATTAACAGCCAGCGCAGATATAATACCGTGCCTCGGGTACAAAATCCAAATCCAACAGTATATACGCAGTCTCAATCACTCTCCAGGTAGCAGAGATCCACACTCCATTATGCCCTCCCTCAACCAGGGCCAGAGCATTTAGAATGGTGTCACTGCCCTTATAGAACAGCCCTGTCCCTTCAGTCAATTCTCACACATTGTCTGCCTCTCCGGAATCCACTATACATTAAGCTGTCATTCCATTGAGGGACACTATCTATACAACAGATGGAGGAAAGCAAAGAAGAAAAGCCAGTGGTCGCCCCACGTGGTGACAAAGACTTTCGACTCAAGTCACGACCTTGAAACGACCTCCAATAGTTCTACCGAACTTCGCACTACATTCGCCTCGCCGAGCTGCGTCGATTGAGACCGCACATGCCCTAGAATAGGCGACGTCATATACTACTTCCGGTTTCCTCGTGGCGTCATTCCGTCTCAACGACGTTCGATTTCAGGAAGCTTTGTCACTAGTGAACTCAAATTAAAGCTCTCGTTGTCCTGAACCCACTTAACCCAACCCACAGTGGCTGTTAATAAACCCGGCGCCGCTAGCATAATAAATATCCCTGTATTACACTGCTAGCAAATAAGCGCTTTCAACAGGTTTTGTCTTCAGGCAACACCAGTTGTCTATTTCTGTTCACACGTGCCGCACTTTCCCGCGCCACGGTTAGTACATACCGCCTAGCGCTATTGGGTCACCGAGTACCAAAACTCGGTAACTAAAGGGTACACATACCTTCAGATGGCCGAACACCGTGTCATATTGGAGCAGCCGTAATTCAGCAGGACTGGACGTCGGGTTTCTTCAACAACCTTGAGACATCGGTCGCCCCAGCTCTCCATAATGAAAACACACTGTGCAAAAAAGGCGTCTGTTAACTAGCCCTGACAGCCAACAACTGCCGTCTTTGTCCTCCCAGCCTAATCAACTGCGCATGCGACAACCATGCGCCGTCAGCCTCTGAATCCTGTTCACCCGAGCTCGGATTTTAGAATCAAATCGAACACCAGCCAAAGGGCGATAATTTTCCAGAGAACCGGGTCGGGTAATAGTAGGGTTGTCTGCCTTATACCGCACGGTGTGATTTTATACCTTTATACCACAAGGCCGAATATTTTATACCACAAGGCCGAATCAAATGGCGTCTATTTCGTGACACATGGGAAAACATTTTTCACAAGTCAAGAAGCAAAGCAAAATCACAGACTTTTTCTTTAATTAATTTTGAAATTTTCATACAACTTTAATGTTCCGCATTCTAAAATAATTAAACATTTCAACAGTTCTGATATTGTATTCCTATTTACTTCTTCACTAACTGTGTTTCCTATGTGGTACAATCATTTTACTCAATGCTACTGCGTGGTATTGGTGTAAATCAGTGTAAATGTGTGCAGTCTGGATAAGTAGAATTCCTGATAAGAAGAACATATTTCTTCATCCCCTGTGACTTCTACTTATCCAGACTCCATTGTATGACTAAAAGTTTATGAAAATCACCACACGTTTATTTAAATAAAGTCCATGCAGTTTGAACAATTCTTTCCAATGTCCTTGTTACTATATATTAGTCTATGAAATCCGGACACTAAAGTACTGTTCTCATGGTTGTTGGTACACCAGTAGTGGGTATAGCTGATATTGCTATAGCTTGTGTTGTTAGAAATGTAAGTGTAAACAGTGTTGGCTTGTGGGCCAGATCAAGCCAGCGGGTACTCATAAGAGTATCTATCCTAGTTTCACCAGGTAAGTTAGCTGTGCCCCAGGAGGATTCCATGATGTTCTTTTGACATTCACCATTTTAATAATCTCAAGGTGAATCCATTCATCTTTCACAGATGATATTGTCCTTCCTGATGACAAGTTACAGCACTCATGATTCTACCTCAGTGGAGGGCAAAATAAAGCCCACCTTTCCCTGTAAAATATAGATGCCAAACTTATAGCCACACATGCATAAACAAGGGGTAAAGACAAGATAAAAGAAGAAGCAAAAGGAAAGACTGAGTCAGAGAGAAAAACAAAAAAGAAAGGGGAGGGAAGGTGAAGGGTTTAGCACACAAGGGTAGGCCAGTCTGACCCTAACCTGCCGACCAACACCACTCTAATAATCTGATGTGCTCTTCACCTCTCATATCTTCTTCTACCTCCTCCTCCTCCTTCTTCATCTATAATCTCGGGCAGATTTAAAAGCATTTCACACGAAACTTACAGCTTGCAGTGTTGCGCAACACACTCAACTCAGTAGCAGTGCGACGAAACCAAAAACTATCAGTCCAACATGAGGAAAATGCGACTGCAAATGGTGGCCACGAGCATATCCACTCCAGAGGCATTGACGGTTTCACTGCCTATCCTCCATGTTCGTTACCGGATGTCACTCTTATGCAGTGGCTTCTGGTTGACTGCTGCTTCCTTTGACGATGAACTGTGTTTCGTAGAGGACTGTTGATTTGGCATTCTGGAGACGGCATTATGTTAAATGTTTTTAACATTTGTCCGAGGTGTTGTGGCGTGATCTGCGTGCTCGTAAAATGGCTTAGCTATCTAGAAAACATCTAGAAACGGAACAGCAACGTCTAGAAATATCTGCATGCATGGCGGCTGTTTGTGACGCGGATGTGACAGATTTTTTGCCTTGTTTTCTAATGACTGCGGTTTCCATCAATGATGAACTGTATTTTCGTAGAGGACATTTGTGTTGGCATTCTGGCAACTGCATTATATACAGTGAATTTTTTATTTTTTTTTTTAAACATTTGTTCGAGGTTGTTTTGTTGCGTGAACTACATTTCGGAGAAAACATGGCGTGGCTGGCTAGAAAACATCTAGTAACGGAATAACAACATCTAGAATTATCGTGACTTTGTAGACTAACATCTGGTTGGAATATTGACTGCTGCTTCCAAGAAGGTTGAACTCCATGTTTCATAGTGGACTTTTGTGTTGGCATTCTGGCGACGGTATTATGTACACTGAACGTTTTTTTTTTTTACATCTGTCCAAGGTTGGTTTGTTGCGTGAACTAAATTTCGGGGATAAAATGGCGTGGCTGGCTAGAAAACATCAAGAAACGGAATACCAACATCTAGAAATATCGAGACTTTGTAGATGAACATCTGGTTGGGATGGTGACTGCCACTTCCATCAAGGATGAACGGTATGTTTCGTGGAGGACTTTTGTTGTGACATTCTGGTGGCGGCATTATGCACAGTGTGCCTGGGCGGGCTGTTATTTGTCGAGACTCCAGTCTTTTCCACTTTTCACATGGGGCAGTGAGGAACATGTTATGTGGTATTCACTGGCACAGGAACGGAGTATAATGGGTACGACCCATTGCTGTGATGTTGGAAATGCAACTGAACTTCTTCTTCCTCTTCCTCTTCTTCTTCTTCTTCTTCTTCTTCTTCTTCTTCTTCTTCTTCTTCTTCTTCTTCTTGTGGGGTAACATTTTTCCAACACATAGGGGGAGGAGCTCTAGACTGCATTTGAAACCATTGACCTGGTTTGTACAGTGGCTCTGTCACCAGGACAGTAAGCCGTCCAGGTGATGAGGACAGTGCTATTGATCTGGCGCTGGTTTCTCCTTCACTCACTACAGTGTGTAGATGGGGTGTCCTAGGGTACCATGGCAGCGACCAACACCCCTTGCAGCATATTAGTGGAGAAAGGCAGAATCAGGCAGCACAAGTCAACGGTCAAGACTTTCCAGTATGACAGTACAGGTCAAGATGTGGTGAGCAAATTAAGGCGCGACAAGCGCAGAAAGCTTCAAGGCAGGACAAAAAGCTGGGAGCAGCCACCGTTGTGGAATTTTGAGGTGGAGAAAGCCTGGGTGGATAAGCGCAGTGCTGTGAGGAAATGGCAAAAGGTCAAGAAGAACAGAGCTGCCCATCCTAGTCCCTGCATGCACTTAGAGAGATGTACACAAAAGTAAGCTATTTAAAAAAACTGGTTTATGGAGGTTCAAAGTGAAAAATGGCCAGATATATGTCAACGAGTAAGCACAGACAAGTCACTGACATTTTTCTCGCGACTACATAAAAGCATGAGTGGGTAGCCAAGAATGATAATTTCTGACTTCCAAGGTGCTGATCTCATCTGGCAGAGGACTGACGACTGACGAGAACAAGGGAAAAGCCCTCTTCGAACGCTGTCTAGGGCAGAGCAACCAGACAGACTTGAGAGGCCGAAATATTGCCAAGGATGTCACCTCAGACAGATGCAAGGCCCAGAACATTTCAGATGAAGACACAGTGACAGTGAAAGAAATCAAGGCTGTGCTTCGACGATCAAAAAGCAGCGCCCCAGGCCTAGATTGCATAAGATACGATGACATCAATAGGTGTACCGACAACGAGCTAGAGAAACTAGCAGACATTTACATTAACAGTATAGGGAGCGCTAACATAAAGGAGGCTAACAATTAGGGGGCTGAGTGGTCTCGAGGTATGTTGTCCGCATCGAGTGCTGGAGGTCCCGGGTTCAGGCCCCGGTAAGAACCGGGATTTATTTAAAAATCCACCTGGACTTCCAGTAATTTCCCCTGGTCTCTGGGTAGTGAGATCGGACGCCCGTTTGTATTGTTGCGCACGTAAAAAATCCCTTGGCAGTTGGAAATCGAAAAAGAGTAGCCTAACGGCGCTGCCCGGGCAAAATTTCGAGTTAAAAATCTGCCCAAAGTATTTCAGGATCCTCGCCGATGCAACGGAGTTCGTGCATTGAGCTGAGTTTATCCAGACTCAGGTTTGAGTTAGGAGGGAAAACGGAGCACTTGTGGGTTAAACCGTGTGCCGTGATGTTGATCCAACGACTAAAGACTAACATAAAGAAGGAGGGGTTGCACAGTTATCTGATTCCTTTGCCGAAGCCTGGCAAAGACCACACAAAAATTCAGGGATATCGTGTAATAATCATGCAGAATACAATAGGCAAGCTAGTGGAGAATTTAATTGCCAGGAAAATATTTAGCCAGCTAGAGAGGCAAGGTGTATTCCCACCTACCCTGGGAGGGTACTGTCCACAAAGACAGACCTGGACTAATGCAGCAGCTTTTGCCCATGACGTTTATGAAATGTTTCCACTCGGGCATTGAAACCTTTGCTGCAGCGATTGATCTTGAGGATGTGTACAACAGAGTAGCATTTGATTTTTTAATGCTTCAGCTTCTTGAACTCAAGATGAGACCTATCCTCCTTAGTTGGATCGCCTCAGCTCTCTTCCAACGGAAAGTAGTTTTCAGATGTGACAGTTGGACTTCGGAACCAACAACAATATATCCTGGCCTGCCACAGGGATCACCATTATCTCCGATGCTATTCAACGCCTACACTGTAAGAATCAGCAGCGAGCTGATCACTGGACCGGGGAGGACACTGTCATATGCCGACGATGTTTTAGTGTATCGTCAGGGTAAGGATGGAGATCATGTTGCGGTGGAACTATAAACCGAACTCAATCGATTAAGTACGTGATGTGTTGAAGCTGGGGCATTGGTCAACCCAACAAAGGTAACAGTGACATGGTTCTCTTTGAATAATCATATTGTCAACACTCCAACACCAATGGTAAATCTGTGTTCAGAGACAGCGGAAAGAACGCAGGCAATGAATTACCTAGGGATACGTTTTGATCGAAGCCTTGCTTATAATGGGCACATAGACCAGGTGATAACAAAGGCCAAGCGGGATTTCGCTGCGATACGGGTGGTGACGGCAGCAAACTGTGAGCAGCGCCATCTATGTCTCCTATACGAGGGGCTGGTCAACTCTGATTTTCAGTATGCGATGGCGATCCTGACTCTCAGCCCTAAGCAGATAGAAAGGATGGAAAGGATACAGAATGAAGCTATGCGCATTATTCTTGGATGTACAAGAGATACAACATGCTGGGCGATGCGCTACCTTCTTGATTTTCCAACCATTGAAGACAGAATGCAAATTTGCAGAGCACATGCCTACCTCAGAGTTAACACAAACACACAACATCCACTGCATAGTGAAATTGGGAAGGTTAAAAAGAGGAAGGTCGTGGATGGGCCAAACCGAAGACATTCTTCGACAGGTATGTGCACTTTACGACTTATAACCTGGCTAGGAGTGGGTACAAGTGCCAACAGATTTCTGTACGTCCTTTTCTGTTTGCATCCAACTAGGTAGAAAATGCAGACAAGAAATTCCGGCTGATGTGGAGGCGGAACTACAAGCGTTGATTTTCGAGAATTCGTTAGACGGTGATGCTGTCATCTACACATATGGGTCGGTCGTCCGACATGTGAGAAGCTCGTGGGCCTTTACAGCTCAGGCCGGAGGGAGAATTGTGAAGGAGAGCTCTGGTGCTTTTGTTGAGACCACAAGTAGCATGACTATGGAAGTTATGGCAGTAAGTAAAGCAATAACATGGCTCGAGACACAGACATTCACTAGGGTATGTTTCCTTTGTGACTCAATGAGCATGCTCAAGAAGATAGAGATGGGGTGGATCCGAAGAGAGTGGCTTCTGTCTCTGGAGCGGTCTCGGCTGGCAAAGATTAGTTTCATCTTCGTGCCAGGGCATGCGGGAGTACAAGGAAATGAGCGGGCTGACAAGCTCGCAGGTAAGGCTACTGTGGAGGGCGGACGCGCCATGGACCAGGCTGCCATTCTGAATTCTTTACGAGAAGTAAGACTTTTGCGAGAACCAAGTGATGACTGTAAATCTACAACCATGGCCAGACTGCGAGAACAGCAAATTAAAAGAGGTGTGGCCAAAACTACGCAGGAAGCCAAAGACGATTGATAAACCAACACAGGAGGGGATCCGAGCACTTATGGACTGAATGGTTCGATGTGCAATGAGGATGATCTGTTGACTAACCAACCAACCAACAAACCAACCAACTAACTAAGTAACTAACTTCTTCTTCTTCTTCTTCTTCTTCTTCTTCTTCTTCTTCTTCTTCTTCTTCTTCTTCTTCTTCTTCTTCTTCTTCTTCTTCTTCTTCTTCTTCTTCTTCTTCTTCTTCTTCTTCTTATGCGTTCATCTGGGGAGATTTTTTGGGACATGATTGCGTTGTGCCTGTTTACAGCAGAGCTGCGTTATTGCGCCGTTAATCCGACACATCCGACTTCTACGGGCATGTGTTGACCAGGTTAGCATTCCCGGGAGTTTCGTAGGATATTTGACTCTCACTGTTGTGGTGTTATCCCCCATCCCACTGGCCCATTCAGAAAAGCTGAAGACATCCCGGTCAGCCCTCAATGGAAGGCAGGGGCAGACCATGGGCAATTCCCGCCATCCAAGGAGGCTTCCATAATTGCAGAGCCGACACATAGCGCTCTGATACTGGGCTCACCCAAGGAATCGTCACGTCCTGCACATGGTTGCTAATCTCACTTCCGTAAATTGGGCCTTCGTTCACCACCCCGGAAACCAGAAGAATGCAGTCTAAGTACTTCTTCATGCACCTTTAGATGTCAACCTGAATGTAGTTACAGTAAGCTGCAGTCAACTTGAGCTTGTTGATATCTCCATAGAGCGTGTCCTCAGATGAAGCAGGCGTGGGCCCAAATCTGTTTCTGTTTGGCCTACATTGGGCACTCCTACAGCAAATGACCGGCTGTTATTTTACGAGTTCCACAATTACATTCATCGGTATCTCCTATCTTTAGTCTATAGTTTATTGAACACGTGGTATTTCAGCCTGTTATGTCCTGTGCGTGGACTGCATGGTTCTATGTGAATTGCAATAATCTGGTAACTAAATAATAATAATATTGTGAGGACATTGTGGAAGCTACGGTAGACAACAGTTAGCAGCTATAGAACGGCTTGGTATTAATTGGTTTAGGGTGTATGATTGATACAACTAGAGATAAAGGGCAGGAGAAATAGAGCTTGGCCATTTAGAGTAACTCCCAGAGAGACTCAGTGGCGAAGTGGTCAAACTGTCTGCCTCTCGCTCCGAAGGTTGTGGGTTCGATTCCGGGCTATGTCTTTCGGTTCAAAAGTGCATTTTTCTCATTGGGTCGTCGCTGGAGCTACGGATTTCGTGCATTGCGCGACCCTTTGGGCAGACCACCCGGCGGAAAGAGATCGAGCCATATTTGGGATAAAACCCGGTGCAATGAAGTCGAGCCTCTCGACTTTTAAGATTTGTTTAAAGAGTAACTCTTCGCGTTTGTATTCACTTCCGTCATTCTTGGGAAAATGGCGGCCACCTGGGTCGGATCGGATTTGGCGATATTGTCTGCTACAGTCCCTCGTAATGTGTTGATGTTGGATATTGATCTACAACATCCCTACGTTGTGTTATATACTCCATGGAATAAATAGTAGGTAGTACAATACAATTTCCTCTGGTAAACAGAATCTTGGATAGAGAGTTGACAAAATGAAAACCAATTGCACACTGCAAGTTTAGGGTACTAGTACTACTAACTAACTACTACTAACTAGCAATTTTAAATTTAGGTCAGTATTTTAACTATTTAAAAATTGGGTTTTTACTTATGAAATCATACCAGTTAGGTAGACCTTGACAACGGTATCTCAACGAAGAGTCCGTTAATTCTAAGCGGAGTTATGAATTATATGGTGACGTAATTTAATACCAGGAGGTGCAATGTTAAAATTTGGTTTGACATTGATTAAAGCTGGACAGTTGAATAGGACCTGAAATATGCTTTCCAAAGGTACCTCATTCAAGTCTGTGCGTTGATTCTAAGCCGAGATATCCAGATTTGTGTGTAAAATTAAGTCATAAAAAATGGAACAAAGAAGGAAATACTCCTTTAGCTGAATTTGACTTGCTGCCCAGAAACAACAATTGTTTACAATGTGTTTAAAACTGCTATAACTTCTCTAGTGTTGAGAAAACTCCATAGCAAGATATATTGTCTTGTTCGGAACGGCGAGGCCTAACTGCCTAGGTAGAAAATTTTTGATGTTATGCAATATCGACTCATTAAAATTCAAAATGGCCACTAATTAATTATTTAATAATGATTAAACTTAGCTAACGAACCTTAAAATGCCAATTATGAATATTTTTCCCTTCAGTTTTATCAAACAAATAAAAAGGCCATGTTGTGATGTTGTAAATATGTTTTGTTACTAATTTAATTTCAAAATGGCTGCCAATTAATTAATTAATAATTAATTTTAAAAATTTAAACTTTGTTAACGAACCTTGAAACATCAATTATGTGTCTCTGAAGTTGGAGTGGGTTCGCCTGATGGCGAGGGACACTGGCAATAGGGGAAGCTAATCCACATGCAAAATTCAGTTCAGTGCATTCATTTAATTAATGTGTATGGACTACGCTAGGGTTCAAAACGAGCAAACGCAAAAAAAAAAAAAAAAGTATCCCCCCCCCTTATCCAAATATAAATTTTTAAAATTAGTTTTGAACACTTAAAATTATTATGAGCCTAAGTGTACATATTATACAGATCTTCTATGTGTATTTTGTGTCTGTATTTTTGTTTATGATGGACTCAGCCTCATACAATAGATACCTGATAATTTCCTTTCATTAGTCTGATCAGGAACGGTGGTGTGCGAGGAAACTTAACACCTCATGCAATGATATGGCCTAGAATATGGTCTACTCCTGACACCTCAGTGCCAGTATCTGGTGTGTCCCCAGTCTACATCTGACACCTCAGTGCCAGTATCTGGTGTGTCCCCAGTCTACACCTGACACCTCAAGTGTCAGTATCTGGTATGTCCCCAGTCTACACCTGATACCTCAGTGCCAGTATCTGGTGTGTCCCCAGTCTACACCTGACACCTCAGTGCCAGTATCTGGTATGTCCCCAGCCTACAAATGACACCTCAGTGCCAGTATCTGGTATGTCCCCAGTCTACACCTGACACCTCAGTGCCAGTATCTGGTATGTCCCCAGCCTACAAATGACACCTCAGTGCCAGTATCTGGTATGTCCCCAGTCTACACCTGACACCTCAGTGCCAGTATCTGGTATGTCCCCAGCCTACACCTGATACCTCAGTGCCAGTATCTGGTGTGTCCCCAGTCTACACCTGACACCTCAGTGCCAGTATCTGGTATGTCCCCAGCCTACAAATGACACCTCAGTGCCAGTATCTGGTATGTCCCCAGTCTACACCTGACACCTCAGTGCCAGTATCTGGTATGTCCCCAGCCTACACCTGATACCTCAGTGCCAGTATCTGGTGTGTCCCCAGTCTACACCTGACACCTCAGTGCCAGTATCTGGTATGTCCCCAGCCTACAAATGACACCTCAGTGCCAGTATCTGGTGTGTCCCCAGTCTACATCTGACACCTCAGTGCCAGTATCTGGTGTGTTCCCAGCCTACAAATGACACCTCAGTGCCAGTATCTGGTATGTCCCCAGTCTACACCTGACACCTCAGTGCCAGTATCTGGTATGTCCCCAGCCTACAAATGACACCTCAGTGCCAGTATCTGGTATGTCCCCAGTCTACACCTGACACCTCAGTGCCAGTATCTGGTGTGTCCCCAGCCTACAAATGACACCTCAGTGCCAGTATCTGGTATGTCCCCAGTCTACACCTGACACCTCAGTGCCAGTATCTGGTATGTCCCCAGCCTACAAATGACACCTCAGTGCCAGTATCTGGTATGTCCCCAGTCTACACCTGACACCTCAGTGCCAGTATCTGGTATGTCCCCAGCCTACAAATGACACCTCAGTGCCAGTATCTGGTATGTCCCCAGTCTACACCTGACACCTCAGTGCCAGTATCTGGTATGTCCCCAGCCTACAAATGACACCTCAGTGCCAGTATCTGGTATGTCCCCAGTCTACACCTGACACCTCAGTGCCAGTATCTGGTATGTCCCCAGCCTACACCTGGCACCTCAGTGCCAGTATCTGGTATGTCTCCAGTCTACATCTGACACCTCAGTGCCAGTATCTGGTATGTCTCCAGTCTACATCTGACACCTCAGTGCCAGTATCTGGTGTGTCCCCAGTCTACACCTGACACCTCAGTGCCAGTATCTGGTATGTCCCCAGCCTACAAATGACACCTCAGTGCCAGTATCTGGTGTGTCCCCAGTCTACACCTGACACCTCAGTGCCAGTATCTGGTATGTCCCCAGCCTACAAATGACACCTCAGTGCCAGTATCTGGTATGTCCCCAGTCTACACCTGACACCTCAGTGCCAGTATCTGGTATGTCCCCAGTCTACACCTGACACCTCAGTGCCAGTATCTGGTATGTCCCCAGCCTATAAATGACACCTCAGTGCCAGTATCTGGTGTGTCCCCAGTCTACATCTGACACCTCAGTGCCAGTATCTGGTGTGTCCCCAGCCTACAAATGACACCTCAGTGCCAGTATCTGGTATGTCCCCAGTCTACACCTGACACCTCAGTGCCAGTATCTGGTATGTCCCCAGCCTACAAATGACACCTCAGTGCCAGTATCTGGTATGTCCCCAGTCTACACCTGACACCTCAGTGCCAGTATCTGGTGTGTCCCCAGCCTACAAATGACACCTCAGTGCCAGTATCTGGTATGTCCCCAGTCTACACCTGACACCTCAGTGCCAGTATCTGGTATGTCCCCAGTCTACATCTGACACCTCAGTGCCAGTATCTGGTGTGTCCCCAGTCTACACCTGACACCTCAGTGCCAGTATCTGGTATGTCCCCAGCCTACAAATGACACCTCAGTGCCAGTATCTGGTGTGTCCCCAGTCTACACCTGACACCTCAGTGCCAGTATCTGGTATGTCCCCAGCCTACAAATGACACCTCAGTGCCAGTATCTGGTATGTCCCCAGCCTACACCTGACACCTCAGTGCCAGTATCTGGTATGTCCCCAGCCTACACCTGACACCTCAGTGCCAGTATCTGGTATGTCCCCAGTCTACACCTGACACCTCAGTGCCAGTATCTGGTATGTCCCCAGCCTACACCTGACACCTCAGTGCCAGTATCTGGTATGTCCCCAGTCTACACCTGACACCTCAGTGCCAGTATCTGGTATGTCTCCAGTCTACATCTGACACCTCAGTGCCAGTATCTGGTATGTCCCCAGTCTACACCTGACACCTCAGTGCCAGTATCTGGTATGTCTCCAGTCTACATCTGACACCTCAGTGCCAGTATCTGGTATGTCCCCAGTCTACATCTGACACCTCAGTGCCAGTATCTGGTATGTCCCCAGTCTACACCTGACACCTCAGTGCCAGTATCTGGTATGTCCCCAGCCTACACCTGACACCTCAGTGCCAGTATCTGGTATGTCCCCAGTCTACACCTGACACCTCAGTGCCAGTATCTGGTATGTCCCCAGTCTACACCTGACACCTCAGTGCCAGTATCTGGTATGTCCCCAGCCTACACCTGACACCTCAGTGCCAGTATCTGGTATGTCCCCAGTCTACACCTGACACCTCAGTGCCAGTATCTGGTATGTCTCCAGCCTACACCTGACACCTCAGTGCCAGTATCTGGTATGTCCCCAGTCTACACCTGACACCTCAGTGCCAGTATCTGGTATGTCCCCAGTCTACACCTGACACCTCAGTGCCAGTATCTGGTATGTCCCCAGTCTACACCTGACACCTCAGTGCCAGTATCTGGTATGTCCCCAGCCTACAAATGACACCTCAGTGCCAGTATCTGGTGTGTCCCCAGTCTACACCTGACACCTCAGTGCCAGTATCTGGTATGTCCCCAGCCTACAAATGACACCTCAGTGCCAGTATCTGGTATGTCCCCAGCCTACACCTGACACCTCAGTGCCAGTATCTGGTATGTCCCCAGCCTACACCTGACACCTCAGTGCCAGTATCTTTTATGTCCCCAGTCTACACCTGACACCTCAGTGCCAGTATCTGGTATGTCTCCAGTCTACATCTGACACCTCAGTGCCAGTATCTGGTGTGTCCTCAGGGGTATCCATGGCCAAGTCGCCCAGCTATCTGCCTCATGCTCTGGTGCACTTCAGACCAAGAGTGCAGTTTTTTTCTGGAGACCTCTTGGGTTATCGCTGCATAAAATCTGTAAAAATCAGATGATGATGGCAGTACACCTGATAAGCTAGCCACACAAGTGAGAGCAATTCTCATCCCTTCAGAACAAAAAATCATTTCTAATTATCAACAAGTTTACAAGAAACAGATATTTATCAGGTGAATGGAAAAAAGGAGAAAGTTGAAACATGCGGTGATAGACACAAATAGCATCAGTTACATCATCATCATCATCATCATCTTCCACTTCTGCCGTCAAGCGTCGTGGGGAGGAATAATTTGTGTTCCAGCGCCCGGTGGACGGCACTGGATAGTGTCATTCCGTGAGGTTGTACAATGTCTCTGATGTCGTCAATCCATTTTCTTCTTGGACGTCCTCGTGGTCTCGTCGCAGATGATCTTTGATGTAAGGCCAGTGATGGTAGTTGTTGATGTTGCATTCTAATGACATGGCCAAACCACTTGATCTTCTGTCTGTCAATAAATGTGGCACAAGGTGTTGATCCCACAGTCTGTCTGATAGTAGCATTTCTTACTCGGTCTCGGATTGTTAAGTTGGCAGCTCTCCTCAGGCATCTCATTTCGCAGGTGTTGATTTTGCGAAGGTGTAATTTGGATAAAGTCCAGGTTTGAGATTGGTAGCATAGGGTTGGTGTGAATATGCTGTTTATTATCTGTCGTTTTGCGGACATGGGTATGTTTGGATGTTTCAGTAAGGGTGATAGTTGATATGTAAGTGCACTAGCTTTTTGACATCTGATGTCAATTTCTCTGTCCAATCTGCCATCTTCTGTGATCATACTTCCAAGGTATTTGAATTCTTTAACTTGTTTCAGAGGTGTGTTATTTATCTGTATATTTAGTGGGCCTGGCGATCTGCTAACTTGCATTACTTCGGTTTTGGCTGTGTTTATACTCATATTGTATCTGCTGCAGGTTGAACTCAGATTAGTAATATGATTTTGTAGTCTGCCCTCATCGCTGTAAAACAGGCACTGATCATCTGCAAATAGAAGTTCATTTATTCCCTGTGGGTCAGTTGTTTCATCTGGAGTAAAGAGTTCTAAATTTTCTGAATCTGGTCTGTCGAGACTTGCTTCTTTGGAAATTCTGTCCATGTAGATATTGAATAGCAGGGGAGAGAGCACACATCCCTGCCTCACTCCTGTATTGACTGTGAACATATCTGATATACCTTCCTGTGTTCTTACTGCACTTTGGCTCGAGTGGTACATGGCTATGATATTTTCTAGCAGTTGCCCTTCTATCCCATAGTCTTCAAGGATGGTCCATAATTTGTATCTGTCTACTCTATCAAAAGCCTTTTCCTGATCTACAAACACAATATTCTGCTGGTCACTATATTCAATAGTTTTTTCACAAATTTGTCTAAGTGTAAATAATGTATCAGTGCAACTTTTACCTTTCCGAAAACCGAATTGTGCTTTGCTTAACTGTTGTTCAACTATTGGTCTAGCTCTTTGTTCCAAAAGTTTTGCATACATTTTCCCTATATGGCTTAGGAGTGATATACCTCTGTATGTTTCGCACTCTCTCATATTGCCTTTCTTTTTCCATATTGGTACTATTATTGCCTGTTGCCAATCATCTGGGACTTTTCTTTCTTCCCATGCTATATTAAAAAGTCTTGTTAGCCATTTAACTCCTGTTTCCCCACAGGCCTGAATAGCTTCTGTGGTTATTCCATCTGGACCTGGTGATTTGTTCTTAGGACTTTTCTGTATAACTGCTTTGACTTCTGCAGGTATGAAATTTGGTTCTTGCTGTCCCTGGCGTTTAGGCACAAAAGTGAGGTTTCCTATGTTATGTGTGGGGTTAAGTAGTTCTTGAAAGTATTCTGCCCATCTTGCTAGTCTTTGTTGTGGATTAAATATTGGTATACCTCTTTTGCTGTTTATGATGGTGGTTGGGTTGTAACATGCATCTCTGTTTCTCATTGTGGTGACACGTTTATAAAATTCTCTTGGGCAGTCTTTGCTAAGGGTCGCCATCTGTTCACCGTATATTCTCCAGGATTCATCTTTAGATGCTCTAATTGTTCGTTTGGCATTACGTCGTGCTATTCTATAAGTAATATAGTCCTGTTCAGATTTAGTTGTGATCCACTTTTTGAATGCTACCTTCTTTTTGAATATGCTATCTTTAACTTCGTTGTTCCACCAGGCTGTTCTTAATCTTTTGTCTTGCCCTACTTTCTTTGTTCCACATTTATTTTTCAGTGTGTCGAGCATGGCAGCCTTGAAACATGTCCATTCCTTATCTACGCTTGAGTGGTCATCAGGGATGTTCTTATGTAGGTTTTGGATTTCTTGATTGAATTCGTCTTTAACTGTATTTTCCTGCAGCCTCCTATAATTGATGACATGTGTTGTTACTTTTTTGTTTCTTATTCTCCTGTGTGATGAAATCTTTTTTATTATGACTGGTTTGTGATCAGTATCAACATCTGTATTTGGGAGTGCTCTTGAATCTAATAGTAGCCTATGATCAGTTACATAAACTACAAAAAAAATAATCAGTCATGTGATCAGAGAAGACAAGAAGCAGTTCACAATTAGTATTTGTTATGTGTGTGTGTGTTTTGCATATTCTTTACAGGACATCGCTGTCAACATCAGTATCTTTCAGCTGTATGTTGATTTCTTGGCAAGATAACGCTTAGTAGTTTGCCATTGCTTTCTGAGCAACTGGCTCCTTACTCTCATAAGTCACTGGCGCAACTCGAACCGCTACCAGTTCTCATGCGCTCACGTCAACCACGAGAGTATTCGGGGTTACGGAGAAAACTGCAAACCCTTCGGCCAGGGAGCACGGCAGTATTTGTAATAGTTAATAGAAAAGGAAGAGAATCTCCAGTTGCAAGGAAAAGATGGATTGTTAAAATAAATTAGAACAATAAGAAGTTAATTCAGACCGTCATTCCATGTAATAAATTATGAGAATGGTGACACTTAAATAATAAACAGAGATATAATAGAAAAATGGATAGGTGTTTTGTACCTCTAGTAAAATCATTTGAAGCAACATGAAGTAGTTTCTATATATTTCATTTGTGTTTGATAAAATATGTAAATTATCAGTTCTTTCAAATTACATTCACAGTTCTACCAAAGAGATTGTCACTGATAAGAAAGTCTTTGATAAGATCAAAAGTAAAATACCAGCAGGTGTCAAGATAGAACAAGCTGAAGTATATTTAGATTACCCAAATCAAGGTAAGGGTTAGTCAAATATAATATATTAGTTTGTATGTGGGATGGTGGAAGTCATGACCTTAAGAGGCCGATTGTAGCATGCATGCGACTGTCTCTGATGGGCCAATTGGTGTCACCAGTAGATAGAGGGACAACGATGATGTTAAAACTTGAGTGTAAAAACATCATATAAAACGACTGGGAAGGCTAACCCAAGTATTATTCATTTGCCGGTCTCTGTGGTCTAGAGGTTACACCACTTTCTCCGTAATCTCGTATACTCTCGTAAGTAACGTGACTTTGCGCGAGAATTGGAAGTGGTTCTCTCCTCGTCGGTGACTTACGGGATATGTGAGCCGGCCGCTCAAAAAGCAATGGCAAACTACTGAGCGTAATCTTGCCAAGAAATCAACAATCAGCTGAAAGATGCTGATGTTGACAGTGATGTCCTGTAAAGGATATGCAAAACATTTATTTTATTATTCATTTATTCTCTTCATATGATATAACTCTGCAGTATGCACCTGAGGAGATGCAGCGAAATATGACAGAGAATAAATGGCTACACAGTGACAACAGCAGAAGATCCATATTATGGGCAACTGTAAAATGAAACTAGCAATTCTTCTTCTTCTTTTGTTTGATTGGAATATGTCTATAACTGAAATGTTGTCTCTTGTATGAATTTAACTGTCTTTTTTTAGTTCACTCAGTGGTCCATAGAGTTTATCTTCCACTGTCGTCTCTCTAGGATTGAAGGTTTGCCTAAATATGTTGTATTTTGGGCAGTCTTGGAGTATTTGACTTGCTCTCTGCGACGCCAATCCACATGTGCACATGGCTAATTCACCAATCTTGAATTTTGTATACATGTGGTTGCGTAATCTATTGTCTCCTGTTCTGAGGCGCAGAATAATGACATTTTCTGGTCTGTCCATAACGTGGTAGTCACCTTGAGGAGGTTTTGGTGGCTTACTGACTGATTTGATCATTCTCTTCTTTTGGTGGTATGTAATGGGCACAGCAGGCTGTTCTTCTTTTGCTTCTTCCTTACCTAACCGATTAGCTCTTTCGTTTCCAGGTACTCCACAGTGGGATGGTGTCCACTGTATGGTGAATATATGCTGACTACTAAGTTCAGAACGTAATGTCCTTAGTACTGGCAATTTGCTAGACAGGAGCACCTTGAGTACTGATTTTTGCATCTGTCAATAGCACCACAGTTTGTATACCATGGCTGGTATTTAGCCATTTCTCTGTTGCTATCTTGATTGCCTCAATTTCAGCATCATAGTTATGGCAGTACTTTCCTGTTGGAACTCTGGCCGTGTTCCTAGTATTGTTTGGGTATTCTATGTACACTACCGCTCCTCCATCTTGAACAGCATTTTGTGCTGACCCATCTGTGTAGACTCGGATCCAGAGGTCCTGTGGGTATTCTTCATCAAGGAAGCTGAGAGTGGCTGTGGCAATGACTACCATGTTCTTCGTCTGTTTTTTTATCCCCCATTCAAGCACAGACCCTCACCCAACAATCGCCAGGCTGTCCTATCTTTCTGTTTCTAAGGCCTGAATAATGTGATTGTCCTAAAACATCACAGACCCACAGTAGATTCCAACTAGGGGTCTTGTGGAACTAAATCAAAGCAAAGAATGGTAATCATGGAGACAGAAAAAACAATTGCTAGCTACATCACAGAAAGCAAACAAGGCAGTAAACAAGAAGCTACCTGCCACACACCGGGTGTGGGCTGTTGTGAACTCTTATGACTCCTGTCCCGATGTACGGCACTCCGAACATATAAAAGGCAATGAATTCTGGACATTGTTTTACACTGATACAGGTTTTTATTCATTGAGCATACCTTACCGCTTCAGCTAACATAACTGACCAGACATGCATTGTTTCATACGCAGCACTCTCATTCTCCTAGCACTGATAGTCTGTTGGGGGTGGCACTAACCTTCTCAGATATGGCGTTTTATCCATTATCACTGTACCTAGTATCTTCAAAATTAACACTTTACTTCATACTTACAGTTTCTGAAGTCACCCAACAACACTGGGTCACACTCTATGCATATCGTCACTCACTGTCGATCGGACAATCGCACACTGTGGTTTTTCCTATTCGGCATTCTTAGATCTCTTGCCGCAACCTCAGTCAGTTATTCTTCAATCCCATCATTCGATGTTCACAGGTATGGGATCTGCTTCACTGCGCTTTCAATAAATAGTAGAACTGTTGATGTTGTTTCTTAAATGTTGTACAGCTGTTGTTTCTACTTCGACCCCTGAGCCTCGAGTGACTTTCAAATCTTCACAGCTTCTGAGTTGTGCGTCGAGTCCCACTTTTCCACGCATGTCACTCCGCGCACAAAGCATCCTGAATTGTGATTGATTACTCTCGGTAAAGAGATTTAACTCCTGTTCTACCATATTGTTTTGTTTATCTCTCTTACCTCTACATTAACTCTGATTATATATCTTTGTGTCATGGCATTACCTACTGGAAAGGTGGAGAAAGGAATATTTCATGTGGAATGGCTCACCTCGCTTCACAGGTCACAGATTGTGAGAATTTAATGGATTTTTTTCCCATGGCCATGTGGGAGTTGATAGGGGGGGGGGGGGGGGGGGCTGATAGGCTGGCAGGGAATGCAACTCTTGGTGGTAAAATTACCTATGGACAAGGAAGATGTGGTTGTGCATCTGTGGAACCAAGTGGAGAAGGTGGGGGAGCAGATTGAGAGCCCGTATGTGGAAAGAATGAGATTGCGGGGGATTGGCAAGGGGTTTTTCAAGAATAGAAAAACTGAGAGGGAAGACCAGGAGAACTTTAAACCAGATAGTGGTGGGAACGATTAGTAGTGTGACTCTTAGCTAGCAGTTGAACAAGGGGACGGAGTATGCATGGAATGTCCTGAGTGCAGTGATCTCAGTTCTGAACTCAACTATTTTTTTCTGTCCGCTTGCTTTGAACTCGATTGTGACCAGTACAATACCACAAGTAGTTTCTATGCTGAGGATTGCACTGGATTGATTTTTTTGCATATGGTTTAGCTTTACCTATCGCCTTTGTTTTCTGCCATCAGACAAACCCACTCTGATTTGAAATTTAAGTCAAGGACGAGAAGTCAACATTTTAGGCCAACTGACTGGTGTGGGGTATGAACCCGCCATCAACCCACCAAAATTTTAAGAGCAAGCACTCTTATCCTTTTGGCTTTCTGCATATCTTCCTCATATTATTAGAAAGAAAGGCTATCTTACTAAGATTGTAATTTGGGCTCCGTGTGACTTTCTTTGTATCACTGCGTACTTCTCGCATTAGAAGAGTCTTATTTCCTCTTAGTTTGTTGGGGTGTTCATTCCTTTCTGATGTTTAGATTTGTTCATGTTTCGGTTGAGCTTTGCAAGTGATAAGGATTTTCCATAAAGCTGTCATGTATTGTTATGTTATTTTTGTCATGATAAACCAATCAATATCATTACACTGAACACTGTGGTAGATACCCAAACTCAAATTCTTAAAGGGGACATGAGGAATAGCATATGAAAAATTATGCCTTGAAGTAATCATAAGACATGTATCATTAATCATCTTGAAAACCAAAATATCAAATTCATTTATATAGTTTATGTTTGCATACAGATGTAACTTACAAATCCTTTCAGACTGACTGCAGACATAAGATGGAGAATAAACTACAATCAAGTGTCAAGATAGAACAACCTGACGTCTGTGTAGGTCAAGGTAAGATTGTAAGTGCAATATAATGTAACATTTAGTTGAATGTCCTTTACAGGATGTTGCAATCAACCCCAGCATCTATTGGCTGTTTTTGATTTACTAGATAATTCTACATTTAGGACTTTGCCATTGCTTTCTGAATTGTCAAATGCCTTATACCATTAAAATCAATACAATAGCAGAATATAAATCTACTCAGACACTTGGAAAAATAAGGTCATGGGTGTGACCGAGTGAGTATCCACCGGGATTAGTGTACAACTCTGCACTTGAGCAGAGCAGGGTACTATCTTGTCCTGACAATCGGAAATTGCTGTCAAAGGCAGAGGTAAAAGACCCCCATCTGAATATGGAAGGCAATGGAAAACCACCACATTATCTTCCCAAGACAAGTTTAAAATAGGAACGTGGAATGTCAGGACATAGTTGAGATAGAAAAGTTACATAATGTAATAAAAGAAATAAAAAATATGAAGATTAATATCCTAGGCATGAGTGAGATGAGGTGGAAGAGATCTGGAAAGTTAATAGCAGACAAACACAATAATTTGTTCCAGAGGTAAAACATACAAAAAAGGAGTAGGACTAATGTTTGATGAGGAACCAGCTAAATCAGTTAATGGCTATTTGACTAAATTAGATGGGAGTTATTATTGTCAAAGATAAACCAAGAGATATAAATATTATACAAATGTACTCACCAAAAACAAGCAGTAGTGAATTGAAATTACAAACATTATATGACAAAGTAGAAATGGCGACGGATAGAAAAATGTAAACATGATTCAGGAGTCAGCCCTTTTACTCAGGAGTCAGCGTATTTCTTTTTAACACGGGCTAAGAAAAATATGAATGATTCTAAGATAAAGCTACATGTTTTTAAATGAGCCATTAAATGTCCTTTATTGGAGACCCAGTCAAAGATATGGGTTTACTTAAGTTATTCACACATCTCTAGAGCTTTAAAGTGCCCATCACAAGTTGCATCTTACAGTGGCACAATAGAAAGAAATGTCTCCTTCACTTTCCTTCTCTAATGAATATATAATATCAGCCCCTCATCAACAGATCTGTCTGCATGTCCATCAAGTAATACACTGATATCTGGGTTTTTCTTTAATTCAGTACCCTCTCTAACTTGTAGGACTCTGCAACTGTATGACTTGTCACTAAGCTGTATGACTTGTCACTAAGCTGTATGACTTGTCGATAAGCTGTATGATTTGTCACTAAGCTGGATGACTTGTCGCTAAGCTGTCTCATGCCTGGATGAGGTATTAGTTCTGTCCAGTTTGGCACGGCAACTCTGGCCATGAACTTTCCATCATAGTTGCACCGTGACAGTTATATAGAACCTGTCTTACTGTAAGGAAGTGAATCATGGAACATAAATAAACAAATTCAAAAACAACAGAGATGTGGATACTGAGACGAATGTTGTGAATACATTGGACTTCAAGAGCAATTAACAATGATTGCCTGGTAAAAGCTAATGGAACTAGAACATTATATACAACCATAAGAAGGAGACAAACATTCTTTGGTCATGTAGTCAAAAAGAAGGGAATTGGAAAACACTGTGATGATTGCATGTGGAGGACTGATACAGTGGCATGGTGGGATACATCAGCAGATTTGATTCTGCACACCAGGAACAGATCTGTGGAGAGAAATGAATGCCTACATCAGCCGGCAAGGCACATGATAAAGATGAATGTGTGAGTCTAGTCAGTGAGCATCAGTCAATGCCCAGTAGTTTCATAACTGTGTCCTCAAAAAGTGTCATCTAAATTTCTGTTTCTGCTAACCTGATGGGAAGGTGAACACCTTTAATTTACACATAAAGTCACTTCATCTCTCTTAGATCATACATTAGCTTAGATTATACATGAGCACATTAATAATTCTATCTCTCCATCTCTCGTTCACTTGAAATTGATTGTCTATAGCTGCATTGTTTGATTGTTTGATTTCATATACACATCTGTTCAATACCTGGTATATTCATAAGGCTATTAATTATTTACTTTTGTTTGTTTCAGAAACACACTCGTGGTCTCCAGATAGTCCTTACCTCTCCATACAATAGCATTCACGAAAGTGGACATATGACAACATAGACATAAAGTTTGTGAAACAAAAACTATCGGATGTTCTGTGTGAGGAAAGGAGTCACAGCTTCAGTAAAATGGTAGACATAGCTGGGGGTAGCATCATTCAAGAAATGACAGAACAGTTGTATGGCATCAGTAAAACGTGAAAATTCTTGTCAAATGTCAGAAAATGTGTCTTCTGTGATTGATACAAACAACAAACTATCTCTGGCTATTGATAATTGTCAGCAGAAAAATAAGGAAACAAGAAAAACATACACAGAGCTGTGCAGAGTCTCTTGATGAAATGTTTTGTTATACCAGTTGTAGCTCTCAAAAATCTCACACAGAAGACTTGTCTATTTCTAGTCCAAATGTTTGTGTATACAGATATAAGAGAACACATAGTGAAGGGAAGTAAAAAAAATGTAATGAATGAGATGGTATTTTGATTCAAGATGACCATCTAGAGTGCCAAAAGAACATGAATCACAAGAGAACACATACAGGTGAGAAACCTTACACGTGTGATGAATGTGATGCTTCTTTAACTGAGTGTGGCAAACTGAAGGTCCATAAACGAACACATACAGGAGTGAAACCTTACAAGTGTGATGTTTGTGGTGCTTCTTTTACTCAAGCTAGCAATCTGAAGATCCATAAAAGAACACATACAGGAGTGAAACCTTACAAATGTGATGTTTGTGGTGCTTCTTTTACTCAGGCTAGCAATCTGAAGATCCATAAGAGAACACATACAGGAGAGAAGCCTTATCAATGTGATGTTTGTGGTGCTTCTTTTACTCAAGCTGGCGATCTGAAGGGCCATAAGAGAGCACATACAGGAGAGAAGCCTTATCAGTGTGATGTTTGTGGTGCTTCCTTTACTCAAGCTCACAATCTGAAGGTCCATAAGAGAACACATACAGGAGAGAGACCTTACAGGTGTGATGTTTGTGGTGCTTCTTTTACTCAAGTTGGCGGTTTGAAGGTCCATAAGAGAACACATACAGGAGAGAGACCTTACAGGTGTGATGTTTGTGGTGCTTCTTTTACTCAAGTTAGCGGTTTGAAGGTCCATAAGAGAACACATACAGGAGAGAGACCTTACAAGTGTGATGTTTGTGGTGCTTCTTTTGCTCTAACTGGCAGTCTGACGAACCATGAGAGAACACATACAGGAGAGAGACCTTACAAATGTGATTTTTGTGGTGCTTCTTTTACTGTAGTTAGCCATCTGAAGAGACATAAGAGAACACATACAGGAGAGAGACCTTACAAGTGTGATGTCTGTGGTGCTTCTTTTAATGAAGCTGGCAGTCTGAAGGCCCATAAGAGAACACATACAGGAGAGAGACCTTACAAGTGTGATGTTTGTGGTGCTTCTTTTACTAATAGGGGCAGTTTAAAATACCACATGAGAGAGAAACCTTCCAAGTGTGATGACTGTGGTGCTTCTTTTACTCAGACTTGTAATCTTAATAAACATATGAGACTGCATCATCATCACGAGCCCTGCCAACTATCATAGTTGATATATTTCCTCAGATCTCTGTCCCTATTCAGAATCAACTCTGCAGATATTTCTCAATGTTACCATACCGTCCATCCAGCATCATCTCTCTCAGTCTGCCCATGTCTCTTTTCCCACTGATCTTTCCAGTCTTCACAATGCTTTCCCACGCTTCTCTTCTCATCACAATACTACAGAATGCTACTGTCTCTTTCTGATAGTTGTATACAATGCTCTACTTTCATTAGCCTCTTCCAGGCTATCATTGTTAAATTACTCTGGTAATCCAAGCTATTCGCAAAACCATCTCAGGAATCACGTCTTTGATGCTTCCAAAAAATAGAAGACATTTTATTGAATCCAAACAAATTTTACTTGGATTCTAAAGCCAGCCACCTCGGTAATTGGATGCAAAAGTGAGGAAAGAAATTCAATCACTTTTAGTAAATTTGTCAGTGAGGTAATGCACGGTTAGTCATTCCATTGAGCTCATAGCGCCCCCCTCCCCAACTTTATGGCTTCCCTGAATTGCGCAATCCTCGGGTACCACAGAGATTGATTTAATCTAAGCTCAACTCTGTTCAACACATTATGGTGAAATGGTTTGCTGAAACTACTTAACCAACGTGACAATGATTCAACCCCTTAATATTACAAGATTAATTTTAACTAGTTAAATAGCTGGCTACTATCGATCTTAAACTAAAATATGTGGTGTCAATGGATATTGCCTCTATTTTCATTGACGTTCCTATTGAAGAAACACTGATCATCATCTGTGACCGCACAAAATAAAAGAAACAAAAGTTACGCCTACCAACATCCACATTCAAGAAATTACTACTGCTGTGCACATCTAATATTTGTGTATTTGATGAACAATAAATGGTTGCTCATATACATCAAGGCATTAGTAATGAGACGATTCCAGCCAGTTCTGTGCAAACAGAAAGACTTCATTTTAAATTTGCAATGACCATAAGGAAAACTGATGCTCCACATGCAAACAATATCAGTGACTATGTGTTTTAAATATTTCAGCCCTAGCATAATTCATTTATTCACTTCATATGATAAGTTAGTCTGCAGTGTGCACCTGATGAAATGTAGTGAAATATGCCAGGCAATAACTTGGACAACATATTGTTTGTGGCTTTTGTGTTTAAACTTCATAAATATGTTAATATTGATTAATTCAAACTTTATGTCTAAAATATTCCAAAATTATAACTGTGCTTTAACAAATCAAACATATCATCCATTGAATGTCATTTGGTCTAAAAAATATGAGACTAGCGTCATATACCCAGTACACCTCATGGTGTGAGAGGTGGTCCTTTACTTTACTTTCACGGATGTGGTCATTATGGTTGTTGTGTTTCTCTTTACTCAATTCTTTTTTGTCTCTAATAATGGGGTATCGGAGTCTCCATGGTGAAGTGGTCAAGCCATTTGACTCCGAAGGTTGTGGGTTCGATTCCAGGCCACGTCCTTCGGTTCACGAGTGAATATTTTCGGAAACTCCTGTGGGTCATCGCTGGAGCTACGGAGTGTGTGCTTTGTGCTGTGCTTTCCGGGCTTGGAAAGAGACCAAGCCATAAGGGATAAAAACCTGGTGCAATGAAGTCGACCCTGTCGACTTTTAAGTGAATTTTTTTTAAATGATGGGGTATCACAGTGATCTTGACAGGAACAGCCACAAAGCATGTGCCAAATTATCTATGGGAGATAACTCAATGAAGGTGGTGGTGGCCAACTCTGTTTGCTTGGCTGGTCTTCCCTGCTCTAATAGTCAGTGTAACCAATTTGTGTATATACTACATACTATGTATATACAATTGTGTTAGTGTGCCCATAATTTCAGCCTGTACATTTACAAATAATGGTGACTATCGCAAGTGATTATAAGCCCATACAAAATAATATTGCCACACTAGTCAATCACAAGCACTTTGGCAACTGTTACAGGCGCAGTCTGACAGGGAAGCAGTGATACCGTCTGAGCTGTCCATAGTTTTCATGAATAAGTGTAACACTTGTTTGCTTTGTGTTTGTGTTATTTTCTGGTGTAAATTTGAAATTGTTTTCATAGTTAAGTTTATCATATTTCCTAATTCATTGGGTTAATTTGTTTAGGTAACTTTATTTACTTGGTGATGTAATATCCAGAGTTGTGTGCTCTTGGGTAATACACTAGATTTTGTTATTCTTTGTAACAGACATTAATGTAATACATCATCATGAATAATAGTACAATTGTTGACATTTCTAAAGTAAAAAAAAATAGTTTGGTTTTATACTTCTTACTTTGTTTGCTGTTGATTATGCTAAAGCGGAGGGCTCTGTGGCTAATGGCTGACTAAAAATGTCTTTGGTTCACTTACTGTGGTGGAGATAGTAGTAAGGGACTTTCTTCTTTGAAGACAACATAACTTGTAGTGTTATTGATAATATTCCTTGAATAGTTAAGTTTCATCTGTTGGAGTTTTCAAAACATTTCTCTTGGAGTTACTGGCAAGGCTGTTGTAACAGATGTCTATTGGTAAACTTGTATTTGATCAGCTTTCTATTACAGCTGTTCTCTTACAATAAAATAGGGTGTTTGTAGTGATGGTTGGTAGCCATGGCAGTGAAGTGACTAGCATGCTTGCCTGCTGACATAGTGATCATGTATTTGAATACACATAAGTACATATTTTAAAATTAACATGGGCTCCAAAGTCAACCATCCTAAAACAGGTAGCAGGAAATGTCTTGGGAAGTAATTGCAGTCCGCTTGATATTGACCATGTCACCCATCAAATGATGATTGGTCTATAAATTGTGGGAATAGCACCTAAACCCATTATACCTCCTGGCATCTTAAAAGTCCTTTTACTTCAGTGACTTACTTGTAGTGGCTTTTCTCTTTGTGACTTGTAAGATTGTTGATGCAACTCAACTTTCTGGAAGCTCTCAAACCTTTTCAAGCTGTTATATATCTTATTATCTAGGCATGTGGATAACATCAGTTGGGTTATGCATAACTGAGATAAATAACAGAATCAGCATTTAATAAATCTGCATTCTATCAAATGAGGAACGTCATTGTCCTTGAAAGTTAGAAAAAGAGTTCTTGCATTTAGAACACCTGAAGACAACCAGGTCAGCCCTCAAGGGAAGGCAGGGGCAGACCATGGGCATTCCCCGCCATCCAAGGAGGCTTCCATAATTGCAGAGCCGGGACATAGCGCTCTGGTTCTGGGATCACCCAAGGAATCGTCACGTTCTGCACATGGCTGCTTAACCTCACTTCTGTATATTGGGCCTTCCATTCACCACCCCGGAAACCAGAAGAATGCAGTATAAGTACTCCTTCATGCACCTTTAGATGTCAACCTGTATGTAGTTATAGAAAGCTGCAGTCAACTTGAGCTTGTTGATATCTCCATAGAGCGTGTCCTCAAATGAAGCAGGTGTAGGCCAAAATATCTTTCTCTGTTCGGCATATATTGGGCACGCCTGCAGCAAATGTCTAGCTATTATTTTACCAGTTCCACAATTACATTCATCGGTATCTCCTATCTTTAGTTTATTGAACACGTGGTATTTCAGCCTGTTATGTCCTGTGCAGGGACTGCATGGTTCTATGTGCAGTGGGATAATCTGGTAACTAAATAATATTGTGAGGATATGGTGGAAGCTACAGTAGACAGCAACAATAGCAGCTATAGAACGGCTTGGTATTAATTGGTTATGGTGTTATGGTATAACTGGAGATAAAGGGCAGGAGAAATAGAGCTTGGCGATTTAGAGTAACTCCCGGGGAGTCTCAGTTACGAAGTGGTCAAACCGTCTGCCTCTCACTCCGAAGGGTGTGGGTTCTTCTTCTTCTTCTTTGCGTTCACCCGGAGTGTTTTTTCAGATGTGATTGCAGTGTGTCTGGTTAGGCACCCTTGGGTCGAAACCCTTAGGCCAACACATCCGACTTTTAGCATGCATTTTTGACCAGGTTAGCATTCCTGGGAGACTCTCACTTTTGTGGTACTGTCCACCTCCCAGCTGGTCAAGTTGGAACAGTCGAAGACTGCACGGTCCTCCCTCAAATGAAGGCAGGGACAGTCCATAGCATTTTCCGCCATCCTGGGTGGCTTCCATAATTGCAGAGCCGACACATAACGCTCTGGTGCTGGGCTCACCGAGTGAATCGTCACGTCCTGCTCATGGCTGCTTTGATTCCTCACTTCAATATATTGGGTATTTCGTTCGCCCCGTGCCATTCCCGCACAAATCAGACAGGTCTGCAGATGGTATCCACTCAGCGAGTTTTCGGACATGTGCTTGTCGTTGCGCCCGTCAGAGCTGATCCAGGCACGACAGACATTCGGAAAACTACCTAGTCAGAGCTGTTCCGAACAAGAGTGGCATTCGGAAACTAGGTAGTCAGAGCTGTTCCTAGCACGAGAGACATTCGGACGAGACATTACACTCGGACGTAAATGCGTAGTGCCAATTTTTAGTTTGCCACCCGTAGGACGGCACTTCCGACTTCAGCAGGCATTTTTTAATGAGGTTAGCTTCCTCGGGTTTCGAGGCACGTTAGACTTATTGTTGTGATGTCGCCCACATCTCAGCTGGTCAAGATAGAACGATCATCGACATCACGGTTAACCCTCAAGGGAAGGCAGGGGCAGACCATGGGCCTATCCAAGGCTATCCAAGGAGGCTTCCATAATTGCAGAGCCGGCACATATTGCTCTGAGACTGGGTTCACCCAAGGAGTTGCGACGTCCTGCTTATGGCTGCTTTGGATCCTCACTTCCATGTGTTGGGCATCTCGCTTGCCACTGGTCGCTCAAGCACACACCAGGAACGGTCAGACTGCGAGCGACATCCACTCTGTAAGCTTTTGCTTTTGACTTCGGACCACGCAATGGATTCGCTAGCCGTGCGTTCCATTTCGTGTTATTGAGACTTTTTCACTCTTGTCTACACTATGTGTTTGATACAGACAGTTTTCGTAGCCATTTCGTTCGACTGGAACACTTTCTGCATTTTTTATTCTCGCTCACGAGGTAGGCTACATGTGCTGCCGGCTCAGCACCTTACCTCCGTGTAGCAGTGAGCGAGAAACGGCCAGGCCCTCCCATCCGGGAATCCGTCATATCCCCCAGCTGAGAGCCTTCAACCACACAGTATCAGAATTGGGCATGTAGCGTGCTCAGTATCTACCTCTATTTATCGGTAGATGTGTATCGGCCCAGCTCTCAGATCCGCGGGTTTGTGGCTTAGCGGCGTTCAGCCACAGCTCTCGACAGAGAGCCTTAATTGTCCAGACCAAGGTCTTCTGCCTTCGTGTACCTGATTTAATCTTTTGACTGTTATCCTCAGTCTACCTGCAGAGCAGCAGGTTGTGTCTCTCTTAGTCTGGCCCCTATCCCATAAGCTGTCCGATATGTAGTTTTCATCCATCGGCAAGCAGATGGGGTCAATGGGACACGCAAGCTCCCCCACCGCGGCAAGGTGGAGACACATCGGGGGAGGGTTGTGGGTTTAATTCCAGGCTAATGAGGCTACGTCCTTCGGTTCACAAGTGCATTTTTCTCCTTGGGTCGTCGCTGGAGCTACGGAGTTCGTGGTTTGCGCGACGCTTTCGGCAGATCATCCGGTGGAAAGAGATCGAGCCAATATGAGATAAAACCCGGTGAAATGAAGCCAACCCTCTCGACTTTTAAGATTTGTTTATAGAGTAACTCTTCGTGTTTGTATTCACATCTGTCCAGGGTTGCCATTCTAGATATTTTATATCCAGATCTAGAGGTTTTTTTTCCGGCGTCTGGATACCGTTTTCTGATGTTTGGATGCTGGATGCAATTCTAGATACTTTTCAATTTGAGTTGGATAATTTGGATACTTTCTAGGTGTTACTTTTCTTTTGGTGTTATTTGCCCATTTTTTGTTTGGTCTGGACGCGCGTAAATTGTGGTAACTGCCATTATTTAAAACTTTGAACTGACTTGGTTCAACGCTCAACAATCTGGCAACACCCCTGTAATGAGTAAAAGGGCTCATGAATTATAATAACATTATTTGAACTGTGCCGGTCTCCCTGGCCTAGGTGTTAGCAGCTTTCTCCATAACCCCGAATACTCTCGTGTATGACGTGAGCGCACGAGAACTTGAAGGGGTTCGAGTACCGCCAGTGACTTTCGAGAGTATGGAGCCGGTCGCTCAGAAAGTCGTGGCGTGCTGATGAGCGTAATCTAGCTTAGGAATCAACATAC
Organism: Cepaea hortensis; assembly: GCA_963921405.1. Lineage (NCBI taxonomy): Eukaryota > Metazoa > Mollusca > Gastropoda > Stylommatophora > Helicidae > Cepaea > Cepaea hortensis. The sequence continues at coordinate 74,812,730 of OY992893.1, forward strand.
AGCTGAAGGATGCTGGTGTTGACCACAATATCCTGAAACAGGATGGAAACGTGGAAAAAAATTTTTTTGAACTGTGAACTCACCGTGTTGCGAATTATTGCTGTGATGCCGACTTTGTGATTCTTTTTCATGTGATTGTTTTCTTAAATGCTCACCTTCATATGTGTTTTCCACTTTGAACAAATCTGTCAGCATGCCAAAAGTAAAGCAATATGAAAAAAAAATTTCGGAAAGAGTGGCTGCAGGATGACATAATTAAAGATTGGGTGATGTCAATTCATGGAGATGTGACTAAGGCTCATTGTAAGTACTGCAAGTGCAAAATGAAAGCGAAAATACAAGACTTGAAGAAACAAGAGACTAAAAAACATAAAAATGCAGTGCCATTTAGGGATATGCCACCGTTGACACAGAACTACACAGAGTAATGAATCATCAAAAGTTGAAGGATCTGTCACAATGTTTTTAAATTGTCATTGTGCAATCGTGAACTGTGACCATTTGATTTATTTGTTTAAAAACACTATTTCTGACAGTAAAGTGCTAAAGGACGTGAAAATGCATCGCAGCAAGTGTACAAATATGATCAGAAGTACTTTGTTTTCTCACTTTGAAGAAGATTTGATCAGTGATATTTCTACAAATAAATATAGTTTATTATTAGACGAATCGAATGACATTTCGGTTCTGAAAGTGCTTGGTGTATGTTATATATTATAGCAACAGCAAAGACAAAGTAGTTTCTACATTTCTTGGACTAGTTCATTTGGAAGAGTGTGATGCAGAAAGTATAGTTCAGGCACTGAAGAAACTTTAGGTCAGTAAACATTTAAACTTGAAGAATTTGGCTGCAATTGGAACCGATAATGCATCGGTAATGGTTGGTATCAACCATGGCGTTTATGCAAAATTGAAGGAAGATATCCCATCTTTAATCCTCATAAAATGTGCTTGTCATTCCTTTCAGACAGCATTATCACATGCCTCATCAGAATGTTTAGCAAGGAATTTGGAATTCCTTATTGCTGAAACACATAACTGGTTCTCCAAATCATCTGTCAGACAACAACAATATAATAATTTATATAAAGCATTAAATGATAGTTCCTCACCACTAAAAATGCTGTCATATTGCAAAACTAGATGGTTATCAATTCAACCAGCTGTTGAAGTAATTATGAACCAATGGTTGGAGCTGAAGACACTCTTCGAAATAACAAGACAAAGTGAAAAGTGCTACACAGCTGAAATACTTTATGGAATGTAAATTAAATGTTTGCATATCCTTTACAGGGCATCAATGTCAACATCAGCATCTTTCAGCTGATTGTTGATTTCTTGGCAAGATTATGCTTAGTAGTTTGCCATTGCTTTCTGAGCGACCGGCTCACACACCCCGTAAGTTACTGACGAGGTTAGAACCACTGCCAATGCTTGCCGTCGTCACGTTACTCACGAGAGTATACAGGATTACAGAGAAAGTCGCTCAGGGAGACCAGCATATGGAATGTACAGTGATAAAAAAAATTGGCATTCCTTCTCTTTTTACAACCCATTTTAAGTGAAGTGCAAAACGTTAATAAAGTGTTTGAATCTCAAAATGTTGATAAAGTTAAATTACTTCACGATCTCACTTTGCTATTTGACTCAATTGGTAAAAGACTTATATTGCCAACTTCTAAAGCTGACTTGTTCACTTGCACTATAGAGAGCTATTTGGCTCCTAAGCCATACCTGGGATACCAAATCAAATCAAAAATTGATGGTTTAAAAACAAAAGGACTGTTGACAGAAAATGAAGAGAAAAACTTAAGAAAGCGCTGTCAAGATTATCTTCTCTCATTATTCATGCAATTGAAGCAGAGACTTCTTGAAAATTTAGATGTATTGAAAAATATTTCACTTTTTTCTGTTAACAACATACTTCAGCCAATAAAGGACATATCAAAATATTGTCAAGTTATGACATTTTTAGGGGCTACTGATAATAATGCGGCGGAAACAGAATATCGGTTAACCAAAATAAATTTGGTTGACTGGAGAAACAAAACAGAAACCGAAGCCTTTTAGACTGAAGTAAGACAATTTAAAGATGCCTCAGGTAACAGTCCATTCTGTGAGCTCTTTGAATGTGCGAAGTCTGCCATAATACTACCCCATTTGAATGCTGATGTGGAGAGTTTTCAGTACTATGAATTATACAAAATGTAAACTAAGAAACAGAATTAAACTTGACCTCTTAAATGCTATCTTGACAATAAGATTTGGCCCGATGAGAGCAGGAAAATGCTGTTCAACTTATCAGCTCCCTGATCGTGTATTAAAAGAAATTGGAACAGCTAAAGCATACGAGAGTCATTTTGAATCTGAAGCTTCAACTTCATCATCCAAGCTAAGTGCATCTTGTGAGACAGACATCAGTGAAGATGAGGACAGATTCTATAGGGTAAGCCACATAAATTTTTTAAATGTTGCATATCCCTTACAGGACGTTGCAGTCAACATCAGCATTTCTCAGCTGCTGTTGATGTACTAGGCAAGATTACGCTGAGTAGTTTGCCATTGATTTCTGAGAGACCGGCTCACATACCCCCGTAAGTTACCAGCGCAGCTCGAACCGCTGCCGGTTCGTGCGCAACTGCGTTACTCACGAGAATATACGGGGTTACGGCGAAAGCCGTAAACCTCTTCGCCAGGGAGACGGCAGTCATATCAATACATATGTAATTTCTTACTTTCTCAATCTGGATATTTTTCCTAGATACATTCCAACGAAATCTAGATATTTATGGATGTTGTTTGGGCTGTTTCTAGATATTTTTGGGTCACAAAAAAAAAAGTGGCAACCCTGCTTCTTTCATTCTTTGGAAAATGGCGGCCTCCTGGGTCGGATATGGCGATATGGCCTGCAATAACAATAGTCTCTCGCAATGTGTTGATGGATATTGATCTACAACATCCCCACGTGGTGTGATATACTCCATGAAATAAATAGTAGGTAGTACATTACCAATTCTCTGGTAAACAAACATAATTTAAATTTTGGATATAGCTGACAACATGAAAACTAATAATTGCACCGCAAGTTTATAAAAGTAGCAATTTTGGTCAATATTTAAAAATTGGGTTTTTACTTATGAAATCATACCAGTTAGATAGAGCTTGACAAGACGAATTCAACGGTATCTCAACTAAAGTGTGCGTTAATTCTAAGCGGAGTTATGAATTTTCTGGTGACGTAATTTAATACCAGGAAGTCCAGTGATGAACTAACTGATAAGTCAGGATTTATCGCGGCCCTAAGATTGGAAGCTGAGAAATTCTGCCTTCTATTACCGTAGCTTGTTTATTTGTAAACGGACAACGTTGTGCCTTATATCATTGCGTCCGGGGCGGCGAGGCCTACCTTGACGTATGTTTTATTTCTCAATAGGATGTGCCGTGACCTAATTAAAAATTTAAAATGGCCGCCAATTGTTTATTATTTGCCTTCTATTACTGTGGCTTGTTTATTTTTAAACGGACAATGTTGTGCCATATATCATTGCGTCCGGGGCGGCGAGGACTAACTTGACGTATTTTTAATTTTTTTGATAGGATGTGCTGTGACCTAATTAACAATTTAAAATGGCCACCAATTGTTTACTATTTGCCTTCTATTACCGCGGCTTGTTTATTTTTAAACGGACAATGTTGTGCCATATATCATTGCGTCCGGGGCGGCAAGGCCTAACTTGACGTATTTTTAATTTTTTGATAGGATGTGACGTGACCTAATTAAAAATTTAAAATGGCCACCAATTGTTTATTATTTGCCTTCTATTACCGTGGCTTGTTTATTTTTAAACGGACAATGTTGTGCCATATATCATTGCGTCCGGGGCAGCGAGGCCTAACTTGACGTATTTTTAATTTTTTTGATAGGATGTGCTGTGACCTAATTAACAATTTAAAATGGCCACCAATTGTTTATTATTTGCCTTCTATTACCGTGGCTTGTTTATTTTTAAACGGACAATGTTGTGCCATATATCATTGCGTCCGGGGCGGCGAGGCCTAACTTGACGTATTTTTTATTTTTTGATAGGATGTGCCGTGACCTAATTAACAATGTAGTCACTGGAGGGTCTTGAAAGAGACAGTGCCTTCCGTGTGTTGTTCAACACACAAAGTAGTCAATTGTTAAAGTTTGCTGAAGCTATAATAATCAACCTTCGTAAGCCGTCCTTGTGCAAACAGAAAGACATGTTAGTCAGTTTAAAATTACCGTGGTAGACAATCGACATTACTGTGCGAACATGTGTATATTTCAGTTTGAAGGATTTATCTAGTTAATTCACGTAGGTTGTGTGATTTCTGCAGTATGTACCTGACGAGATGCAGCGAAATATGCCAGGCAATAAATCGTGCAATCTATTGTTTGTGTCTTCGTTATTCAAATATATAGAAACTCACCACAGGAAGGTGTGCACCTGAATTGTATCAAATTGACACAGGCTGTGGCAAAGTAGGTGTGACGGGCATAATCTTGAATGTCACAGGAAATGGTTCAAGAAAGAGTGTCACAAGTGATGGTCATTCTTTGGTTAATTGCTTTTTATGTTTCACAACTAATTTTTTTTAATATATGTAAATTATTAGTAAGAGTACTTTCCTGTATTAGCTTGCCTGGTTCGTTGGCATGAACGAGACTTCTCACTTCTCTCAGCACATCAGGTACAGCACGACCATCTACTATCATATTGTCTTAATGTCCTAACTGCATTGCGACAGCTTTCTTTTGTTGATTAAATATCATGCATTAATGTAAGTAAGTTTGTAACTGCTGTATAAATTAAGCAGCAGTTAGTTAATTATTAAGATATTAAATAATAAAAAATTACAATATTAAATAATTAAATATTCACTAAACATTTATTTCTACTTCTGCTCTACAATTACACTGTTCTGTATCTAATAGTGAGCAATTAATAATTAGATAGTAACTTATTTAAAACATAACTTATTTTACAGTACTGTATTTAAATGTAAATAATTAAGTGCTGCAGCGCAGCTTAGAAAAAAAGTACTCCTTACTTACAGTTACACTACTTACAAGTTTACAGACGGGTCTGAAAACTGGCTTTCAAAATTATTTTCAGTCATGTAAAATACTGAAATATGCAAGTACTTTGAAGTACACAGATACATTACTGCTACACATGACACTTGTATTTTGTTTAATTTTAGTAGTTATAATTACCAGTTCTAATTATAAATAAATACAGGTCTGCTATAGTTTATTTTATGGGCGCCGCAATCTTCAATTTTGAGTAGGAGTCATGACGGCCATGGCGATGTCACTAAATATTTTCCCCTGAACTTCAGCTGTCAGCAGCTGTGTTGAAACTCTTCATATTTATGTAAAATTGGACGAGGCATTCAAAAATACAATAAAAAGTTTAAACTTCTTTAAGCTACAGAAGTTATAAGACAAATTACCTTAATATTCGTGAACAGAATCAAATAAAATCCTGAGAAATCTTTTTTTCGGCTCAATAAGTTCCCGCTTAGCAGAAGGGCCAATGCTGAATATAAGAATAACTTCTCCTTTCATCGTACCAAACTGCTGTCGTTTAATTAATTTTTAGCCGGACATGATCCAACCGGAAGTGATCGTTCGACGACGCGACAAAAAGATCGCGAAAGTAAGAAAAAAAAAACAGGAGAGCGCTGGAAAGGGCGATAATTCTGACATTGCTAGTACTTGTAGCAATTCTGGTCAATATTTAAATATTGGGTATTTACTTATGAAATCAAACCAGTTAGATACAGCTTGACAAGATGAATCCAATGGTGTTTCAACGAAGAGAGTGCGTTAATTCTAAGCGGAGTTATGAATTTTTTGGTGACGTAATTTAATACGTCCAAGAAGTGTAACGATGACCTAAGGAGAGATAAGGGAGATTTTAGGCACTCTTCCGACAGACGGGTCTAAATAGTTCTGCAGTGAATAAGTGATTAGGGTTAGTGTTAGTTATATAAAATTATTCACTGCAGAACTATTTAGACCCGTCTGTCGGAAGAGTGCCGAGATTTTATTGCGGCCCATTAAATTGGAAACTGAGACATTCTGCCCTCTAAAGTATTACGGTGGCTTGCTTATTTTTAAACGGACAATGTAGTGCCATATATCATTGCATCCGAGGCGGCGAAGCCTAAATTGACGTATTATTTATTTTTCGATAGGATGTGCCGTGACCTAATTAACAATTTAAAATGGCCGCCAATTGTGTATTATTTGCCTTGTATTACTGTGGCTTGTTTATTTTTAAACGGACAACGTAATGCCATATATCAATGTGTCCGGGGCGGCGAGGCCTAACTTGATATATTATTTATGTTTCGATAGGATGCACCGTTACCTAATTAATGTAAAATGGCTGCCAATTGTTTATTATTTATTAAAAGTCTGTCGCATTGCTAACAAACCTGGTAAGATATATATTTTATAATGCGTTTTTGGCAACAGGAAAGTAAAGGCCACATTCCTCTTTCAATAGAATGTCGAGAGGATTAACTTCATTGCACCAGGTTTTACCCCATATGGCTCGGTCTCTTTCTGCGCGGCAGCCTGCCGAAAGCATCATACAAAGCACGAGTCTCAGAGTCTCTGACAAAGATGCATTTGACTTTTAAGACTTTTCGATAGGATGTGCTGTGACCTAATTACTAGTTAAAAATAGCTGCCCATTTATTATATTAATTAAATGTCATGTGAAATGTTCGTCGTTAGTGAAAGAACAATTTATGAAAATGTATCATATTGTCTTAATGTACTAACTGCATTGTGACAGCTTTCTTTTGTTGATTAAATATCATGCATTAATGTAAGTAAGTAAGTTTGTAACTGCTGCATAAATTAAACAGCAGTTAATTAATTATTAAGATATTAAATAATAAAAAATAAAAAAAAAATATTAAATAATTAAATATTCATTAAAATTGATTTCTACTTCTGCTCTATAATTATTACACTGTTCTGTATGTAATAATGAGAAATTAATAATTTAATACTAACTTATTTAAAACATATAACTTATTTTACAGTACCATATCTAAATTTAAATAATTATGTACTGCTGCGCAGCTTAGACAAAAAGTACTCCTTACTTACACTTACACTACTTGCAATTTTACAGACGGGTCTGAAAACTGGCTTTCAAAATTATTTTCAGTCATGTCAAATGCTGAAATATATTATGCAAGTACACAGATACATTACTGCTACAAATGACACTTGAATTCTGTTTAATTTTAGTAGTTTAATTACCAGTTCTAATCTTATATATAAAAAAGACTTGTGCGTCCGTATCTCTGTCCGTATGTCCTTTATTTGTTCGCGAACGGCCCATCCGATTGAGATGAAATTTTCTACACGCCTTCCTTTCATTCCAGAGCTGTCAACTGTGATATTTTGTTAGTGTGAAATCGCCTGCTTACTCAGTATTATTTCATTTTTCATTTTTCATCATAATTTCATATATCTCAGGGGACCTAACTCTGTAAAAGTTATTTCAAGGGGCATAACTTTTCTGTATAACTTATAGTCATATTGTGGCATCGTTTTCAAAGATTTATAAACTCTTTGTCCATAGTTATGTACCGGCATATGAGTTATAATAAATAATGATACAATCTGTAAGGCATTTTCAAAGTTTTCATAAAAATGATGCACAATGCATAACATTGTAACTCATCTTTTTTTGCTTAAGAAGTTACTGTAGTCATGCAGGTGATTAGAAAGAGTTTTCATTAAAAATAATGGATGGTGTGTGGTAGAACGTTCTTTTAAGTTACATTTTTTTTTGTTGTATTAATTTAATGAAGCCGGACAGGGTCAGGCAGACAGATAGACAGACAGACAGACAGATAGACAGTCGGGAACAGGAACTTATATGACTACTTATATAAATTAAATGAGATGCTTCACACCAGGAGCTGGGCGATGTTGGGCCGGGTCAGACAGACAGACAGACAGACAGACAGATAGTCGGTAACGGGAACGGGAACTTATATGACTACTTATATGAATTAAATGAGATGCTTCCCACCAGGGACTGGGCGAAGCCGGGCAGGGTCAGCTAGTTATAAATAAATATAGGTCCGCAATCTTGAATTTTGTGTTTTGACATGCGGCCATGTCACTAAATATTTTGCCCTGAACGCCAGCAAACACCAGCAATGTTGAAACTCTTCACATTTATGTAAAATTGAACGGGGGATTCAAAAATGCTACAAAAAGTTTACATTTCTTTAAGCTACAGGAGTTATAAGACAAATTAGCTTACCATTCGTGAATAGACTCCACCAAATTCAAGAAAAATCACTTTCTCAGCCTCAAAATGTTGCCAGTTAGTAGAAGGACCTGTACTGTAAATACCAGAATAGTTTCCCCTTTCGTCGTACCACACTGCTTTCGTTTAATTAACATCTAGCTGGACATGGTAACAACCGGAAGTGAATCGTTGGTCTCAAGAAAAAGTACGGGAAATCAAAATAATTAACATCCCCCCACCACCACCACCACCAACCCGGGAAAGTTCGATAACTCTGACATTGCTAGTACTAGTAGTACAACTACAACTATTACAATACAACTTGTGGATTTCATTTCTCTGGTAAACAGAAATCTTTTATAGAGCTGGCAAAATAAAAATCAGTTGCACCGCAAGTTTAGGTGTTGCTTCCAGTCCAGTTTCTAGTTCTACTTAAATTTAAATATACTATTTGAATACAATTCTACATAGTTAGATAGATCTCCAAAACTCTAGTCCAGTGGTCTATAATTCAACCCCCAACGTTTTCTCAGTAGAAATATTACTTTTTAACCCTTTTAGGATGGAACATGTAGTAAAGACTTTACTGTAAAGTGTGATCTGGTCATTCGGACCGGGTAAACCAAACAAAACGGAAAACTGAACCACTGGCCGTATGCAACAGTGTCCATGGACCACACTGGCCCCAAAGAAGCTTTTATGTGGGACTAAGAGGCCCACCCCCAATAAAACTACACATAATTTAACAATTGAATAATGTGGTTTAATGCAAAAACTGAATGAAGACCAGGGAAGTATAAAAAGCATTTCCTGCGAGGAGTTACCAATAAATGTGTGGTAAATCACCAGGTACTGAATCAGTTAAAAGACCAGAAAGGAAAGTGATTAAAATATTCTCTTGCTTGTTTGTAACTGGGAGTCGTAGTGGTTAGAGTGCTGGCCTGCCAAACACAGTGGTCTGGGGAGGCATAATTATTTTTGTTTATTATGGACTCAGCCTCATACAATAGATACCTGGCAATTTCACCAGTCTTCTTCTTCTTCTTCTTCTTCTTCTTCTTCTTCTTCTTCTTCTTCTTCTTCTTCTTCTTCTTCTTCTTCTTCTTCTTCTTCTTCTTCTTCTTCTTCTTCTTCTTCCTCTTCTTTCGTTTGCTTGAAATATGTCTATAACCGCAATGTTGTCTCTTGTATGAATTTAATTGTCTTTTTTAGTTCATTCAGCGGTCCATAGAATATATCTTCCACTGTTGTCTCTCTAGGCCAGAAGGTTTGCCTAGATATGTTGTATTTTGGGCAGTCTTGGAGTATGTGATCTGCTGTCTGCGTCGTCAATCCACATGTGCACTTTGCTGATTCACCATACTTGAATTTTGTATACATATGGTTGCATAATGTATCATCTCCTGTTCTGAGGCGCAGGATAATGACTTGTTCTGGAAATTAGAGAGCTGATTGATTAGCTAAGGAAGGAGCAAAAGTAGAACAGCCTGTTGTGTCCATTACATAAAAGTCTGTCCATAACGTGGTAGTCGTCTTGAGCAGGTTTTGGTGGCTTGCTGACTGATTTGATTATTCTTTTCTTTTGGTGGTATAATGGGTACATCAGGCTGTTCTTCTTTTGCTCCTTCCTTAGCCAATCGATCAGCTGTCTCATTTTCAGGTACTCCACAGTGGGATGGTATCCACTGTATAGTGACCTTATGCTGACAGCTAAGTTCAGAAAGTAGTGTCCTTAGTACTGGCAATTTCCCAGACAGGAGTGCCTCCAATACTGATATTGTATCTGTCAGTAGCACCACAGGTTGTGTACTATGGCTGGTATTTAGTCTCTGTTGCTATCTTGATTGCCTCAATTTCAGCATCATAGTTATGGCAGTACTTTCCTGTTGGTACTCTGGCCATGTTCCTAGTATTGTTTGGGCATTCTATGTACACTTCTGCTCCTCCATCTCGAACAGCATTTTGTGCTGACCCATCTGTGTAGACTCTGATCCAGAAGTCTTGTGGGTATTCTTCATCAAGGAAGTTGAGAGTGGCTGTGGCAATGACTACCAAGTTCTGCTTTTTATCCTCTATTCAAGCACAGACTCTCACCCTACTATTGCCAGGCCATCCTATCTTTGTTATTCTTTCTTTTTTCTGTCTGCTTGGTTTGAACTGGCAATGACTACCATGTTCTTCTGCTTTCTATCTCCCATTCAAGCACAGACCCTCACCCAACAATCGCCAGGATGTCCTATCTTTGTGTTTCTAAGACCTGAATAATCTGATTGTCCTAAAACTGCACATACCTACAGTAGGTTCCTACTAGGGGTCTTGTGGAACTAAATCAAGACAAAGAATGGTAGTCATGGAGAGAGAAAAAACAATTGCTAGCTACATCACGGAAAGCAAACAAGTCAGTAAACAAGAAGCTACCTACTGGAAAGGTGGAGAAAGGAATAGTTCATGTGGAATGGCTAATTTCGCGTCAGAGGTCACAGATTGTGAGAATTGTATGGATGTTTTGCCCTGTTCATGTGGGATTGTGGGGGAATGAGCAGGCTGATAGGATGGCAGGGAATGCACCTCTTGGTGGTAGATTACCTATAGACAAGGAAGATGTGGTCGTGCACCTGTGGAACCGAGTGGAGAATGTGGGGGAACATAGAGAACCTGTATGTGGAAAGAATGAGATTGCAGGAGATTGGCAAGGGGTTCTAGAAGAATTTAAAAACTGAGAGGGAAGACCAAGAAAACTTTCAATCAGATAGTGGTGGGAAGTATTTTCTATGCTGAGGCTCGCAGTGGACTGATTTTTTTGCATGTGGATTAGCTGTCTTGATCACCTTTGTTTTTTGCCATCAGACAAACCCACTCTGACTTGAAATTTATGTCAAGGACGAGAAGTCAACATTTTAGTCCAACTGACTGGTGTGGGGTATGAACCTGACATCAAACCAACAGAATTTTAAGAGCGAGCATTCTTATCCTTTGGGCTTTCTGCATATCGTCTTCATATTATTATAAAGAAAGGCTATCTTACTAAGATGGTAATTTGGGCTCCTTGTGGCTTTCTCTGTATCACTGCGTACTTCTCGCATTAGAAGAGTCTTATTTCCCCTTAGTTTGTTGGGGTGTTCTTTCCTTCCTGATGTTTAGATTTGTTCATGTTTCGGTTGAGCTTTGCAAGTGATAAGGATTTTCCATAAAGCTGTCATGTATATATTATGTTATTTTTGTCATGATAAACCAATCAATATCATGACACTGAATACTGTGGTAGATACCCAAACTCAAATTCTTAAACAGGACTTGAGGAATAGCATATCAGAAATCATGCCTTGAATTAATCATAAGACATGTTGTATCATTAATCATCTTGAAAACCAAAATATCAAATTCATTTATATAGTTTATGTTTGCATACAGATGTAACTTACAAATCCTTTCAGACCGACTGCAGACATAAGATGGAGAATAAACTACAATCAAGTGTCAAGATAGAACAACCTGAATTCTGTGTAGGTCAAGGTAAGATTGTAAGTGCAATATAATGTAAGATTTAGTTGAATGTCCTTTACAGGACATCTATTGGCTGTTTTTGATTTACTAGATAATTCTACATTTAGGACTTTGCCATGGCTTTCTGAATTGTCAAATGCCGTATACCATTAAAATCAATACAATAGCAGAATATAAATCTACTCAGACACTTGGAAAAATAAGGTCATGGGTGTGACCAAGTGAGTATCCACCGGGATTAGTGTACAACTCTGCACTTGAGCAGAGCAGGGCACTATCTTGTCCTGACAATCAGAAATTACTGTCAAGGGCAGAGGCAAAAGACCCCCATGTGAATAGTTAGTTAGTTAGTTAGTCGCAGTTCCAACTTCACAGCAACGGGTCATCCCCATTATGCTCCATTCCTGTGCCAGTGAATATCACACAAAACGCTCCCCACTGCCCAATGTGAAAAGTGGAAAAGACAGGAGTCTCGACAAACAACAGCCCGCACAGATACACTGTGCATAATGCTGCCGCCAGAATGTCAACACAATAGTCCCCCACGAAACACCCAGTTTATCTCTGATGGAATCGGCAGTCATTTTCCCATCTGGATGTTTCTTAGATGTTCACCCACACAGTCCACGAAATACAGTTCATCGTCGATGGCAGTGGCAGTCAACCAGAAGCCCAGCAGCCACGCATTTCTGCATAAGGCAAAAACCGGTCAACTCTGGCACATAGCCATCTGCCATCGCTCCGAACATGCAGTCACGTTCCAAAAAACCTCGGGCAGATTCAAAAGCATTTCACACGAAACTCACAGCTCACAGTGTCGCGCCACGCAACAAGCTACGTGGAGGGTCCCAAATAACTATGTAACAATATTTCAAAATTAGTCTATAGCCCTGGCTGGGATAGGTCTTTGCTTGCCAACCCTCCGCCGTTCCCCGGACTCACTGTCACTCTATCTTTCGACCTCGGGTCCTATTCCCTGACGTGTCTTTCTGGCTGATCCATATATATAACACAGTGATCGTTGGAGTAAACTAAAACGTGATTTATTAAATTAATAAAGAACAGCACAGGAAAACATCAAGGCAGTTAAAACAGATAGTTCTAAACAGACACAACAAGGATAAAGTTCAGGCACAGAGCCTCAGGTAGCTATCGTCACAGACCCAGCTTCATACACTGTCCGATCTGTCCACATACAGCTCACCGCGTGTGCAAGAATCTCCTTCCTTCCAGGTAATTGGTTGTACGTACAACAGGCTTCTGTAGAATCAAAGCCACTGGTTTTTGAGGACCTCTATTCATAGTCAATTGAGTTAATTTGGCACAAGGTTTTCACTGATTGGGAAATGAATTATGGTTTCCAATAATGGGAATTGTTCATGGAGGTATAATGGATAGGTGCCTTTCACTGTCCTGTACAAAATGGGTATGCAGGATAACCACCAGATTATCTTCCCAAGGCAAGTATAAAATAGGAACGTGGAATGTCAGGACATAGTTGAGATAGAAAAGTTACATAATGTAATAAAATAAATGAAAAATATGAAGATTAATATCCTAGGCATGCATGAGATGAGGTGGAGGAGAGCCGGAAAAGTAATAACAGACAAACACAATAATTTGTTCCGAAGGTAATACATACAGAAAAGGAGTAGGCCTAATGTTTGATGAGGAAACAGCTAAATCAGCTAATGGCTATTTGATTAAATTAGATGGTAGTTATTATTGTTAAAGTTAAACCAACAGATATAAATATTATACAAATGTATGCACCAAAAACAAGCAATAGTGAAGTTAAATTACAAACATTTTTATGACAAAGTAGAAATGGCGACGGATAGAAAAATGTAAACATGATTCAGGAGTCAGCCCTTTTACTCAGGAGTCGGCATATTTCTTTTTAACACTGGCTAAGAACAATATGAATGATTCTAAGATAAAGCTACATGTTTTTAAATGAGCAATTACATGTCCTTTATTGGAGACCCAGTCAAAGATATGAGTTCACTTAAGTTATTCACACATCTCTAAAGCTTTAAAGTGTCCATCAAAAGTTGCATCTTCAGTGGCACAATAGAAAGAAATGTCTCCTTCACTGTCCTTCTCTAATGAATATGTAATATCATCCTCTCATCATCAGATCTGTCTGCATGACCATCAAGTAAGATACTGACATGGGTATTTCTTTATTTCAATACCCTCTCTAACTTGTATGACTCTGCAACAACAGAGATGTAGATGCTGAGATGAATGTTGTGAAAACGTTGGACTTCAAGAGCAATTAGCAATGATTGCCTGGTAAAAGCTAATGGAACTAGAACATTATATACAACCATAAGAAGGAGACAAACATTCTTTTGTCATGTAGTCAAAAAGAAGGGAATTGGAAACCACTGATGATTGCATGTGGAGGACTGATACAGTGGCATGGTGGGATACATCAGCAGATTTGATTCTGCACACCAGGAACAGATCTGTGGAGAGATATGAATGCCTACATCAGCCGGCAAGGCACATGATAAAGATGAATGTGTGAGTCTAGTCAGAGAGCATCAGTCAATGCCCAGTAGTTTCATAACTGTCCTCAAAAAGTGTCATCTAAATTTCTGTTTCTGCTAACCTGATGGGAAGGTGAACACCTTTAATTTACACATAAACAGTCACTTCATCTCTCTTAGATCATACATCAGCTTAGATTACACATGAGCACATTAATAATTCTTCCTCTCCATCTCTCGTTCACTTGAAATTGATTGTCCATAGCTGCAATGTTTGATTGTTTGATTACATATACACATCTGTTCAATTCCTGGTATATTCATGAGGCTATTAATTATTTACTTTTGTTTGTTTCAGAAGCACACTCGTGGTCTCCAGATAGTCCTTACCTCTCCATACAAGAGCATTCAAGAAAGTGGACATATGACTACATAGACATAAAGGTTGTGAAACAAGAGCTATCGGATGTTCTGTGTGAGGAAAGGAGTCACAGCTTCGGTAAAATGGTAGACATAGCTGGGGGTAGCATCATTCAAGAAATGACAGAACACAGCAGCTCAAAATCAATAATGGTTGAGAACAGTTGTATGGCATCAGTAAAACATGAAAATTCTTGTCAAGTGTCAGAAAATGTGTCTTCTGTGATTGATACAAACAATAAGCTATCTCTGGCTATTGATAATTGTCAGCAGCAAAATAAGGAAACACAAGAAAAACATACACAGAGCTTTGCAAAGTCTCTTGATGAAATGTTTAGTTATATCGGTTGTAGCTCTAAAATATCTCACATAGAAGACTTGTCTGATATTTCTAGTCCAAATGTTTGTGTATACAGATATAAGAGAACACATAGTGAAGGGAAGTCAAAACAATGTAATGAATGGGATGGTATTTTGATTCAAGATGACCATCTAGAGTGCCAAAAGATCTTGAATCACAAGAGGATCACAGGTGAGAAACCTTACACATGTGATGAATGTGATGCTTCTTTAACTGAGGGTGGCAAACTGAAGGTTTATAAACGAACACATACAGGAGTGAAACCTTACAAGTGTGATGTTTGTGGTGCTTCTTTTACTCAAGCTAGCAATCTGAAGATCCATAAGAGAACACATACAGGAGTGAAACCTTACAAGTGTGATGTTTGTGGTGCTTCTTTTAATCAAGCTGGCGATCTGAAGGTCCATAAGAGAACACATACAGGAGAGAAACCTTATCAGTGTGATGTTTGTGGTGCTTCTTTTGCTCAAGCTGGTGATCTGAAGGTCCACAAGAGAGCACATACAGGAGAGAGACCTTACAAATGTGATGTTTGTGGTGCTTCTTTTACTGTAGTTAGCCATCTGAAGAGACATAAGAGGACACATACAGGAGAGAGACCTTACAAGTGTGATGTTTGTGATGCTTCTTTTAGTGAAGCTGGCGGTTTGAATATCCATAAGAGAACACATACAGGAGATAGACCTTACAAGTGTGATGTTTGTGGTGCTTCTTTTATTCAAGCTAGCAAACTGAAGAGTCATAAGAGAAAACATACAGGAGAGAGACCTTACAAGTGTAATGTTTGTGGTGCTTCTTTTACTGAAGCTGGCAGTCTGAAGGTCCATAAGAGAACACATACAGGAGAGAGACCTTACAAATGTGATGTTTGTGGTGCTTCTTTTACTGTAGTTAGCCATCTGAAGAGACATAAGAGGACACATACAGGAGAGAGACCTTACAAGTGTGATGTTTGTGATGCTTCTTTTAGTGAAGCTGGCAGTCTGAAGGCCCATAAGAGAACACATACAGGAGAGAGACCTTACAAGTGTGATGTTTGTGGTGCTTCTTTTATTCAAGCTAGCAAACTGAAGAGTCATAAGAGAAAACATACAGGAGAGAGACCTTACAAGTGTAATGTTTGTGGTGCTTCTTTTACTGAAGCTGGCAGTCTGAAGGTCCATAAGAGAACACATACAGGAGAGAGACCTTACAAATGTGATGTTTGTGGTGCTTCTTTTACTGTAGTTAGCCATCTGAAGAGACATAAGAGGACACATACAGGAGAGAGACCTTACAAGTGTGATGTTTGTGATGCTTCTTTTAGTGAAGCTGGCAGTCTGAAGGCCCATAAGAGAACACATACAGGAGAGAGACCTTACAAGTGTGATGTTTGTGGTGCTTCTTTTACTAATAGGGGCAGTTTAAAATACCACATGAGAGAGAAACCTTCAGTAGGTATAGAAGGGGGATACTAGCCATAGTCGAGAGGGTAGCATATGCTGGTTGCGGCGGGAAGCCAAAACAACACCCCCAGGAACCATGACGAACCCCGGGGGCACCCCTTAGCCGTATACATGGGGGGTACCACACGCTGGTAGTGGTGGGGAGAGCCCCGGGGCCCAGTCCCCCCCCCCCCCCAGGGACCTGGGGCACGCACGCACACATGCGCACTCATACACATATGCACGCACACATGCGCACTCATACACATACACACGCACGAACACATGCACCCATATGCACACACACACACGTGCACACATACACACACTGAGCGTAGCATAATTTTCGGCAGGGCAACCCTGAGAGGGAGCAACCCAAGCCGTGGGTAGCCTCTACCGGCCCTGACAAGGATGAGACAAAGCAAACTTGTGCACCGTGACCACCCAGTGTGAGAACCGTCTCAAGCTTTATACTTCCACATTCTGAAGTCACAAACTTGTGTAGCTAGCTTTACACTCGCCACTTTAAGAAAAGCATCTCTCCCATCAATACACACACGGACACGTACGCATAGCTTGAGAGAGCGGGGTGGCGCGCCGCCGATTTAGAATATATCATCTTTGGGTATACTGTGATGCGTACCGCGAAGAACAAGTGTAAGTGGCTACGGCTATATTCCACAGAACTCTGTGAGCGTAGCTGTATGAGGGAGTACTGCGCAAAACTATCTAACACTATGTAGGGAGTGTGGTTATAACGCCGCCAATCGACGAACGTGGTACCATGAAAAGGTGAAGCCATTTAACACAGAGTTTCGACGTTTGTCTAAGATCACAGTATTTTTGAATTTTAATTAGAGGCATGGAACTATATGTTGTACATATTGTCAACAACCTGTTTTCGTGCGAACCCTTCATTCACCCCTCGAAATCACAAAACACATCGTCGGGTGAATGGACATTCCAAATTCATGTTTAATCATATCTTATACATTTCGCTCTCTGAGCAAACACAATTCACAATCATTAAATAGACTATCATTGATTAAGTGTAACTATGCTTTGTCTAAACTCTACACGATAAGGGAAAACACAGATGTCTTGTCACACCGGCTGTCAGTCTCCGTCTGTCTCAATTCCCATCTCGAGTTCAGTTTCTCCTCCCCTGCTCTCGTGCGGTTAGCTGTGCGGCATGCTGGCACACTTACCACGTTTGTCCAGTTGTCCAGTCCTCGTCCTACAGCTATACTAGAGTTCAGTCTGTTTACGGGTAATCCCCGTGCTTACGGTATTCTGTCTTACTACGGGAGTGAATCCCGTCATGTCCTAATTATGTCCTAGCTATGACACATGTGTGTCCTGTCTAGGTCTGGTCCTAACACTGGTTTGGAGTACTACCTCCTTCTACTGTCCCTCTCTATGTATACTCTTGTATAGAGTCCCTATCATGTCCTGTCTCTGGCCTTTACTTTCCTCTGTCCTTATCCTACTTGTATCTATGTCTATTCTAGTTCTATCTCTGTCTCTCCCAGCACTCTGACACGCTCCCGTCTCCCGTCGCATTGCGTCACCAATTTTAACTCATGGGTGTGGCGCAATCTTTCGTACTGGTAGGGTTATGTCGTCATGTCCTAGGTATACTCACTAACTTCTGACTATCTGATGTCACATTGTCGTATTTACCCACAGGTTTAATAATCAGTGTACACAACTGTACTGTTGGCTAGAGTATATATTCATCCCATTACACATATGAGAGCTCTAATGAACCGAAGCCCATTGCCTTCACGGCCTGCTCCTCAAAATGCCGATTCACCGACACCCCGTCCAGATTGCACCTTTTTAGGGTACAATACATGAATATAAATGCATGCTCCCGTGTAAAGTTTCTCCACCTATATTACTGGTTGTGTGAGTACTGATGTTCGCCTATCTAACTTTCATTTGTGGCTAAATATTCCAATGTATACCAAAATATCCGTTAGTCTGTGATGTCCCCTGTTCATGTGGTTATCCCCCCTTCCATTTAATTGCTGTATGCATTTTCTGTACGTATTTCTGGTTGTTTGCGTGTTTAGTTAAGTTTAATGTATGTTTAAATCAGACACATAGGTGTATGTATCTAATTTACTGAATGTGGTATTTCAAGTTTCGTAGATAGGTTTGTGCTGTCAAGAATTAATGCGTAAGCATAATTTGTGACCGCCTTGCCAATCTAGGAAGCTTAAAAATGTAGCTATCTCTATTATACAATAGTGGCGACTACACACAAAATGACGAAACACGTGTGTTACACTGAAGACGCAGACAAATTATAAAAACGCTTGGGCGCGGGGAAAAATTCGCCCTGGTTTTCACTCTCTTTGTATTTACTTCAATTCATTCCGTCCTTGTATTCGTCTCCTATACTCGCATTCGTTCTCACACGTTAAAAAGTTATGTTATGTCATTACATCATCATGACATAGAGCGATCATTGTGTGACATGAAAGTAATGTAAAAGTAAAATAAAATATAATAATGAGAATAAACAAAATAAACAAAATAAAATATAGTGGAAAATAAATAGTGCACTACAGTTTTGGCTCAGTTTTTCTGTAAGCTTTTGCGCCAATTACGAGTGCAAAAAAATGGCACTGTGTTTATATATGCATTATCTACAGGTTAAGTGGGTTATGCACCCTTATTGTAAGTATGCTAACTAACATCAACTATAATTTCGTGTGCTGAGATTTGCTAAGGGGGCTAATTTAATTAATTACTAAAATGGGGAAAAGTGTGTTGGTTCCCTTAATATAATTATAAATATAGATGGTTTAAAAAAAAAACATTTATTGATGTTACCTTTCTAAGTAATTTGTATTAATTAACTAGAATGTTTTAACTATATTAAACTAATGTATGGAACGATAGGATGTAATAAATCTCTATTATCTAATTTTAAGTTTATTTAGTTGGGAAATGGGGAAAGGTGTATTTAATCTATACAAACTAAAATTGTCGTGTTTCTTTCACCTACATACGCCACCCCGGTCCGCTTCTACGTGTATTCATCTAACTACATCTACAAAAATATTCTACTCTATGTAACTGTAATAAAATTCTGTATAATACATGGTAATTAAATACATTTATATTTATATACATAATAATATAGACATCCATATTTATAACAATAACTAATTAAATTAAACTAGGCGCACTGAAGATGTTGCGCTCTTTCCTTTTGGAATATATTTCACAAAATTGTATATACATAGTTCAATGTTCCATGTGATGTTGCTGAAATATTTTATGATATATTTAATATGCTGGGTTACCATTTACTGACTCAATGTACATAGTGGTACCATGAATGTTCTGTGTCACATCTGTGTGATCGACATTTGGTAATATTGTCACAGATGGAATAGTGTCAACTTCTGTTAACATAGTCACTGATACTGTTGTGTCGACTTCTGGTAACGTCGTCACTGGTAGAGTAGTGTCGACTTCTGGTACTATAGATACTGATGAAGCTGTGTCGACTTCTGACGAAGATGTGTCAACCTCTACTGGTAGTTCAGGCACATTAAAGTTTGTTGGCCTTCTTAAAACGTCAGCAAGTAAGTTACTCTTGCCACTGATGTGTCTGAATGTAAATGAGTAGTTTTGAAGTACCAGGGACCACCTGTATATTCTGTTGTTTTTGTGGATACCTGTTTCTATGACAGTGAGCGGTGAGTTGTCAGTCTCTATGACAAAGTGTGTCCCTGCCAAGAATCGGTGGAGTTTATGGACACAGTACACAATTGATAGTGCTTCCAATTCTGAAACTCCGTATCTGGCCTCAGTAGGAGTAATTTTACGACTTACGTACATTATTGGGTGAAGGATGTCGTTGTACTTCTGGCCTAGGACGCCTGCGATCGAGACTGTGCTGGCATCCGTTCTAAGAAAGTAAGTTAATTGTGGGTTAGGCAGGCAGAGTATTGGGACATTGCTAAACAAAAATTTAAGCTTTGATAAAGCATCAGAGTGACATCTTTCACATCGATCTTTACAGTATTTTTCAATAAATTAGAAAAGACATTGGTAATTTCCGCCAGATTGGGAATGAATTTGTTATAATAATTCACCAATCCAAGCAAACTCCTAACTTGTTTCTTGGTGACTGGTATCGTGAGATTTAGAATTTTTGTCACAATTTTGCTGTCTGTTTCCAAATGCCCTTTTGATATAGTATGGCCTAAGAAGTCTATTTTCTCCAAGCCCAATTCAACTATGGTGGGCTTTACTGTAAGTCCAAATACTTTTATCCTTTCGAAGACTTGTCTAAGTTTTTGCAAGTGTTTTGTCCAGTCAGTTGTGTGTACACCTGTTTTGTTCGTAAGTTTCGTTTTTTTTTTTGTAAGCTGTCTCTTGTTGTCACTTCTATTGTTGGTTCTGGTTGTTCTATATTGTCATGTTGTGTTTGATTCCGTATTGTGGTTGCGCTGAATGTGTTTTTTGTTTGATTGGATGGTGTATGTGCGTTGTTTTCGTTTTCTGTCTGACTACTGTCTGGTGTGGATGTATTATGTTTGTCTCCTATCTGATGACTGGGTGTAGTTGCATTTTGTTGGTCTTCTGTTTGATGGATTGATGTGGTTGCATTCTGTTTGTCTTTTGTCTTGTGTTCTTGTTAAGCGACCAATGTTGTTGATTGGTCCTCTGCTGTCAAGTGGTTAGATTTCCTTTTTGAGTTGTAAAATAAGCTACATGATGGAGACATATAATTGATATCTCTAATAAATTTTTGCCAGTCAAATTGAGCTAATGTTCTGGCTCTGGTATAGTTATATCTTGCTTGACTAGCACAGAACGAATGTATCTGTTGCTCTTCGACTGGTGGTAATGTTTGTTGATGTTTGTGGTTGTCGTCTCTTGTCATTTGTTAAGAGACTATCTTTGTGTATTTGAAAATTACATGACGGGTTTTCTGTCATGTTTGGGTTTATACATGTTTCACAAGATGAGATGAATGTACAGATGCGTTGCACCTGTATGGAAGTTTGTTTCATGGCGTTTCGTGTACCACTTAGTATTTTAGGGTGTACCTTTTTCACATGCAAGTTATCTTGCTGTTTATTTGTTTCAGATCTTTTTACCGCATTAGCCTTATAGGTTTCTCTCCAGGCTAATATTTGTTCTGCGGTACAGTTTTTCAACTGTGGCAAGCATCCTAGTATCAAATCCGTACAAGGATGCTCTAGAATGGCACACGTAAATGTGCTGGATAGGAATGGAGTGTGTATACGGGCTTTTGCTAACGGGTATCTTTCTATTGTACCTGAGAATGTACAGCACTCTACTGAACTACCCGTATAATCCTCTGGCTTGGCCAATTCCTTCCTCAAGCCAATAAGGGTACTGCCGCTGTCTAGTAAACATTGACACGGTTTGTTGTTTACCATCGCTTCATGAAACACTAGTTTGCCTCTGGAGGCTGTGACTGTGTTAGCACTCTCTGTAGAGCATGGAACAGTGTACCCACATTTCAGCACACCGTCTTCGTGAAATTGATGGCAAATATCACAATTATCAAAGTTTAACACATCAATAGCTGCTACAACATTATCAGTATATTGTATAACTTCCTCCCTTTCACTTTCATGCTCATTTTCACTCTCAGAAGATGTATCAACAAGTACAGCATTGCTGGTTCTCAACTTCTTATGTCCAAGACATTTAGAGCTATAATGTCTGTACGAACGGCAAAAGAAGCATTTGACTGCATGTCTATACGTGTTTCTCTTGTTCTCTTGCATCTTTATCATCATCTCTAAATGAGACGGATATCCCGGGTTCTGGTCGCACATCGAGTATTGTTCGTGAAACAAACGACAGTATGGACATTGAGGTGGTTTAGATTTCGGTTTGTCCCTTCTCTGAAATGGTTTTTGCGGCTTACTACTAACAAATGATACAATTTCAGATTCTTCAACAAGTGTTTTAAAGATGTCACGATTGGAAGAAAAATATGCGGACCCCCGTTTTTCTAACTGTTCTATTGACTCAATATCGGCTTGCTGTAAGAACTTTGCAAAGGGAGATGGTAAAGTGGAGATGACTTTGTCCATTATCATTAGATTTTTAAGTTTATCATAATTTTTCTCTACCTTTGCTGCCGCTAGCCATCTGCTAAATATGCTTTGTACATTAGAAAGGTAATTAATGAATGTTTCTGTTGGTTTGGGTTTCAGTTTGGAGTATTGTATTTGATAACCTGGGGCGTCTAATAAGAAATGTTGCATAATGCGTTGTTTAATGTAGTCATAATTATTTCTGAGCTCCTGGGGGATAGATTCTATCACTTTTAAAGGCTCCCCTGACAAGTTCTTCATATAGACCACCGCCCAATGTGGTCTTGGTACATCTTGGATTTTAAATTGGAACTCTACGTTTTCAGTCCATGCAGATATGGAATCTCCTTGGCAATATGGTTTGATAAGCCCTTTGTACTTATTAAATTTGTTTTCCTCTTCTTTACTTCTCAACTTGGTGGTAGCATTCTGTGCATGGGATTCAATCTCTATTTCCTTTAACTTCATCTGTGTCTGTGATTCAATTTCTAGTTGTCTTTCCCTAATTTCTAGCCCTTTTAATTTGGTGGTCTCTGCCAGTTCTATTTCTTTTAATTTAGTGGCCTCTGCCAGTTCTATTTCTTTTAATTTTGTGGCCTCCGCCAGTTCTTTTATTTTGGTGGCGTCAGCTATTTCTTTAAATTTTGTGGCCTCAGCTAGTTCTAATTGTTTCAATTTATTTGTTTCAGTTAACTCAGCAAGTTCTTTCTGATTCTGACGTTCCTGTGCTCGTTCATCTCTTTCAGCATCTTTCAATTCTTTAAATTTATCATTTGCCCATTTTTCTAATTTCTCACCTGTGTATCCCAGGTCTTTACCTGCCTGTATACATTCTCCCAATGTTGACATTTTGATAATGTTTATCCACACACTCGAATATGCAATGCAATGAACAATCAATATTGTCAGCAACTTGCTTGCTACAGGTCTTTCAGGACTCCCCTACTTTTGCACCGCACGAAATAACAACTCGTGTCATTTGCAAAAGGAATGCAATTTATTTAGAGCTGGCAATTTATAAGCTCTGCGAGCTGTATGCTTCATTGACATTAAACAACATGAATGCAATGAAGTGGTGTGAAATGATGCTAGTAATCACAATCTAAATCTACAGCCTAATATTTAACTATTGCCTAGAAACTTATAGCATTTGTCAAGAACACGTATACTCTCTAATCGTCTCCAGTCGGGTCTGTCCACACGCTACACATTGCGTGGTCAAGCACGGACGCTGTCCCCTCCGTGCAGTAGTGAGTCTTGTGTGCATGGAGTCCCAAGCACGCTGGCCCGTGAACTTGAGTAACCGGGTACTCCACGGTTACTCGCAAGGCCAAGCTTCCCAATGGCTTGGGGAAGCCCTCGCTCAATTGTCCTTATTGCCCCCTTGGTTGACACAAATGTGTCCCCTTGTGAAGCTATGTATAGCGCTGGTGTCTCTCCTGTCTGGTGTCTCCCTACTAGACTTGTGTTAACTCTTATTAACTCTCTAAATCCTTATTGGAGATTCTGACATATTCTGATATAACGATATTAAATGTATACAGTTTTCAATTTAAGATGTCATTCTAATCACTTTATCAAAACAAAATGTATACTCATCTGAAAGAAAGCTGAAGTTCTCTTGGGCCTATGGGAAGTACTTCTGAATTTCACGTCGGACTGATTTTCTAATTACACCTGCTCTGCATTCTGTTATATAGAGCAGTAAAAGTTACTATTTGGAAAATACAGTACATACAAGATGTTAACACATTCAAACAATTTTGTGTGACGGTTCACTCCGACGGCTGCTGGAATGTGAAAAAAATTAATTTATGTTAGTCTGTCGTGTCAATGTCGTTGTGTCTTCACCTCTGTTCGACCTCACCTGAAACGTCCTTGTGAAACATGTTTATATTCATTCCTTTACATTTACAACATTTATCACATATGACTTTATTTATCAATTTGCTAAATACAATTAGCTGTGATTTTAGTCTCAACTTTCTGATTTTATTTTCATCAGCTTAATTCATTTCACTCTTCATTTTCATCTTTTCGCTACACCACCTGTATACTTTCTAGATCAATCCATCTTTTGCCGGCAAATTCACGGCTCACTTTTGTACACCAACTTGGGCAATCATTTCTCCTGGTGTGTTCACCTTGGTCAATCAATTTATTCTAGTGGGATTAAGGCTCACTTATAACATCAACTCCTTCAATTTTTCCTGGTGGGATCAAGCCCAACTTCTGACACCAACTGGTTTTCGATTTTTTCTGGTGGGATCAAGCCCAACTTCTGACACCAACTGGTTTTCGCTTGTCAACAACCTGTTTTCGTGCGAACCCTTCATTCACACCTCGAAATCACAAAACACATCGTTGGGTGAAAGGACATTCCAAATTCATGTTTAATCATATCTTATACATCTCGCTCTCTGAGCAAACACAATTCACAATCATTATTCAATAGACTATCATTGAGTGTAACTATGCTTTGTCTAAACTCTACACCATGAGAGAAAACACACATGTCTTGTGACACCGGCTGTCAGTCTCCGTCTGTCTCAATTCCCATCTCGAGTCTAGTTTCTCCTCCCCTTTTCTCGTGCGGTTAGCTGTGCGGCGTGCTGGCACACTTACTACGTTTGTCCAGTTGTCCAGTCCTCGTCCTACAGCTATACTAGAGTTCAGTCTGTTTACGGGTAATCCCCGTGCTTACGGTATTCTGTCTTATTACGGGAGTGAATCCCGTCATGTCCTAATTTTGTCCTAGCTATGGCACATGCGTGTCCTGTCTAGGTCTGGTCCTAACACTGGTTTGGAGTACTACCTCCTTCTACTGTCTCTCTCTCTATTTATACTCTTGTATAGAGTCCCTATCATGTCCTGTCTCTGTCCTTTACTTTTCCTCTGTCCTTATCCTACTTGTGTCTATTCTAGTTCTATCTCTGTCTCTCCCAGCACTCTGACACATATATACACTCACCTGCTAGACGGGCGAAGTTGTATATTTGACCATGCCTACACTCAGACAACTACAACAGCAAGCACGTGACTATGGGATGCCATACAGCCGGCGGAACAAAGCCACCCTCATCAGCGAACTCGCCCATGCGCGTGATTTTGTTCGTTCGGAACTGCTCAAGCGAGCGGCCGAGCGGTACCCAGCGCTGCAAGGGCAGATCCAAGACGAGGCCCAACGCACTCGGGAGTGGGAACGGCTTGAAGCCGAGACCACCACAAGCCTACAGCTCGCACGCAGGCTCCCACGAGGGCTAGCCGCTGAGCCACCGCGCCGCGAGCCAGTCATCGAGCACCCCATCCTGCGCCGCGAGCCAGCTGCCGAGCGCCCCATCCCAAAGCCACGCACAATCTTCCTGCGCCGCGAGCCAGCCGCCGAGCGCCCCTTCCCAAAGCCACGCACATCCATCCTGCGCCGCGAGCCGGCCGCCGAGCGCCCCATTCCAAAGCCACGCTCCCACATTGCCGAGCCAGCTGACGAGTCTGACGTGCCAGGGCCGCTTGACACAGGCTACCTGCCATACAACAAGCCATTGGAATATAGAGTCGTGCGAGAGGATGCATGGGGTTTGGTGAATTACCGGGCGACAGTACCAGAGTGGCACATACACCCAGACGCTAGAGGATTCCTTGATCGTATGTTCCCATCCACCAAAGCACTCGTAGAGAAAGCATTGGAGAGGTATGGCGGCGTCAAAATGTATATATGTCTACATGCTAGGTATTCAAGTAGAAACAAAGATGGCGAGATTATACATGCAGACGCATATCATGGCAGCCACAACTTTGAGGTTTTGCACGCCGGTGATATTGATAGGGGGCTGGAACTAGCCAAGGACAAGATACTCCACGACGTTGAAGAGTTTGAGAAATCAGGCTCTGGCTGGAAGTTTGAAAAGTGCCTACAGCTAGACCTCCCCCTCTCACGATACCAACCCTTCCGCGGCACTAGTTACTTTGAGACCCCCAAGGCGATCGCGAAAAAGAAATGTGTTGTGAATGTAAAGAACCGCGACAATCGCTGTTTCGAGTTGGCCATTCTCTCAGCCCTCTACCCAGCGCCCAACCATGTAGACGAACTGTACCATTACAGAAGCCACCTTGGTGAACTAAACTTCGAAGAAATCGAGTTCCCAGTACAGCTCACCAGCATCAGCAAATTCGAGAACCAAAACCCCACCATCACCATCAACGTCTTTGGATGGGACAGCAGACTCACAGCATTACACATATCCAACCAAGAGCAACGCCCACATCAAATCAACCTCCTACTCCTGAGTAAGGATGAAAACAGACACTATATCTGGATTAAGAACTTCTCGCGCCTGCTAAACAAAAACAGCAAACATAATGAGAAGAAGTACCCATGTCTCAGATGCCTCCACATATACTCCACCCTGAACCTCTTAAACCAACATAGGTCACTCTGTAAAGGCATCAACACCGAATGCCAAGTGAATGTTATGTCAGAGGAGGGAAAAAATGCCATGAAATTCAAAGCCTACCAGATGCGGGTGCCATATGTTATATACGCAGACTTCGAGACGTTGAACGTCCCTGTACAGGGCGCAGCGATGGACCCAAGCCAGAGCAACACACGACTGCTAGCCGAGCAACCCGCATGCGGCTTCGGCCACACCATCGTGTGCTCTGACGGTCTCACCACAAGCCCAGTCATATATCGGGGGGAGGACGCCGCCGGCAACTTCCTCCAGTACCTGAGGCGAGAGGTGGCCACCATCCGCCAGCGCCTGCAACGACCAGCCCCAATGAAGATGACTGAGAAAGACCTCGAAGACTTCGCCACAACCACCACCTGCCACATCTGTGAAGAGTCGCTGGGGGAGGACAAGGTGAGAGACCACTGCCACATTACCGGTAAATACCGAGGGGCAGCCCACAACACCTGCAATCTATCATGGCGCATCTCCAAAGACAAGCTGAAGGTGCCAGTAGTCTTCCACAATCTAAGAGGGTACGACTCTCACGTCATCATGCAGGTGGCGGGCAAGATGGATTGGAAGAGAACCGTATACAAGAAGAAGAATGGCAAGTGGTTGACGGAGCAAGTGGACGATGCAAAGATCACCTGCATACCAAACAACATGGAGAAGTACGCCTCCTTCACAATCGGGCCGCTACGGTTTATTGATAGTCTCCAGTTCCTGAACATTTCTCTAGACACCCTGGTTGGGAATCTAAGCGAGCTGACACCATTCTGTTGCGGCAAGTCAGCTGCCCTAGAGCATCTCGAACGTGATGGTGATGTTATATCAATTGGCAGATGTGGGACATGTAAGGCCAATGTAGAGAAACACACCCCCTGGACTGTGTTGGAGGGCAAGTTCAGGGCCACGTTAAGTCATGGCGGCTCACATCTCCTGCTCCGCAAGGGTGTATATCCCTACGAATACATGGACAGCACCGAGCGGTTCAACGAAGACTGCCTACCACCCAAAGAGGCCTTCTTCACCTGAGAAGGAATCAGTGATGCCGACTATGCCCACGCCCAGAAAGTGTGGCAGGAGCTCGGCTGCAAAACACTCGGAGACTACCACGACCTATACCTGAAAACAGACATCCTCTTGCTGGCCGATGTCTTCGAGGCGTTCCGAGACAACTGTATGAGTGTGTATAGGCTTGACCCAGCCCACTATATCAGTCTGCCAAGCCTAGCATGGGACACACTCCTAAAAAAGACGAGGGTCCAACTCGAGCTCCTGACCGACCAGGACATGCACCTCTTCGTTGAAAATGGCCTCCGAGGGGGTGTGGCCATGGTCTCGAAGCGATATGCGAAGGCCAATAATCCCATGTTCCCAGACTACGCCCCCGAAGCACCAAAAACATGGATCATGTATCTCGATGCGAATAATCTGTACGGTTGGGCGATGATGCAATACCTCCCCACCAGCGGATTCCAATGGGCCAGCCCAACCCTTGAGGAGGTACTGAGCACACCAGATGAAGCACCTGAGGGCTGGCTCGTTGAGGTAGATATGAAATACTCGGAGCACCTGCATGAAGCCCACAGTGATTATCCACTAGCACCAGAAACGATGTCCACCCTAAAGTGGTGGTTGAGTGACTATCAGCATAAGCTCCTGAACGAGCTGGGGGGTAAGTTCACGGAGCAAATAAAGCTAGTCCCCAACCTCCGCAACAAGGAGCGGTACATCGTCCACTACCGCAACCTCAAGCTCTATCACACCATAGGCCTACAGGTCACCAAGATCCACAGAGCCATCAAGTTTAATCAATCTCCGTGCATGAAGCCATACATAGAAATGAACAC
This sequence comes from Cepaea hortensis, assembly GCA_963921405.1. NCBI lineage: Eukaryota > Metazoa > Mollusca > Gastropoda > Stylommatophora > Helicidae > Cepaea > Cepaea hortensis. The sequence continues at coordinate 74,841,660 of OY992893.1, forward strand.
AGCCCTGCGTGCCCAGGCCAAGTCGGAATTCGAGAAAGACTTCTTCAAACTGATGAACAACGCATTTTTGGGAAGAATATGGAGAACGTCCGCAAACGTATCAGAGTCGACCTTGTCCGGGCCTCAGAGACCGACCGACTCAGACGATTGATAGCCAGCCCCAACTTCGAATCACGCACCCTCTTCGGTGGTGGACTGATTGCTGTGCACAGTATCAAGACCAGAGTCCTGCTGAACAAACCAGTCTATTGTGGGCAGACCATCCTAGATCTGTCCAAGCACCTCATGTATAGTTTCTGGTACAACAAGCTCAAACCACAATACGGTGATAGACTCGAACTTTGTTATACAGACACCTACTCTCTACTGTTCCAGGTGGAGACTGACGATGTGTACGCTGACATGAAAGCCCACCCTGACTGGTACGACTTCTCGGACTACCCGCGAAACCACCCCAACCATTCGACAGCAAACAAAAAGGTGGTCGGCAAATTCAAAGACGAAAGCTGCAGCCGGCCCACAGCCGAGTTCATAGGCCTTAGACCAAAGATGTACTCAATCCTAGAAGCCACCAACATCAAGAAAGCCAAAGGCGTCTCCAGAGTAGTTGTGAAAAAGGACCTCAGACATGAATTGTACAAGGACAGTCTGTTTGGCCGGCGAGAATACAAGCACACACAGATCGCCATACGGAGCAAGGGTCGCCAGATAGGGGTCTATGAGATGAATAAAACATCCCTGAGCCCCATGGACACGAAAAAATGGATTTGCGCCGATGGTGTTACCACAAGAGCCTATGGACATATCGCCACGGAGCGTGAAATAGAGCGCATGTTCATCAAGCTCTTTGGTCTAGAATCCGGCTAGGGGGTAGCTGTTCCTCGCGCACAAATCCACGAGCTGGCCCATCCAGCAGGTAGTAAAGAGTGGGCTGACCCTCTTGCTGGGTGATATGGTGAATCCCGTGCAGTCAGTGACCACGAAGGATCAGTCGCCCGGCGCCGGTCACCTTCAAGCTCGTGCTCCCCAGGTGAGCTTGCATACAGATACCGAACTAGAGCATCAGATGGAATCACAGGCTCCTTGAGGCCGATAGTACGGTGAGCTGGAGCGGCCGGCGAATGGGATACAGAAGTGTCCTTAATGGCGTCAACCGGCTTCCGACCCGTCAAACGAGTCACCTCACCGTTAAGAGCCGCGACCACCTGAGGAAGAGCCTGAACCCATTCAGCTGAACGTTCAGAGGAACCTTTAGCTGCCAGTAGTAACTCTTGGGCGTACTGGGCACCGAACAGTCTCTCTGCCAGAGTGCGATTGAACCTCTCCATGATCGCCTGCTGCCGGTGATTCCCAGCTTCTCCACGCCGTATCTGTGTCTTATGCTTCGCTGCCAGCTGGCTCACAGCACCCATAAACTCACGCCCCGGGTCAATCTGTAGAAGCTGTGGCCATTTGAGTGGCCCGCGTTTGTAAATTCGCTCTAGGGCCAAAGCCACCCCTTCACTGCTCTTGTCTGTCAAAGCCTCTGCTTCCTTAACCCGTGAGGCAACATCCACAACAGTCAAGGCATACTTAAATGTCTTACGACCAACCCGGTCATGTGGTAGGTAGAGCAAGTCAGCCTGATGGACGGCATTCGGTCTATCTTCATCAATAGATGGCGCGGAATATAATGAGGAGCGGGTAGATAGATTTGAAAAATAGCTTGCTTCTTGAGCCAGTCTCGGGCAACATCCTCTGAAACATTAGCTGCAGCAGCGAGCTTCTTAATGGCCGCCAAGCCTTTCCAATAGCCCTGAGGGCTGTAGTAGATGTCCTCCAGATCTTTCATTTGGTACTGGGTAGCAGCGGTCAATGTCTAAAACAACTTATAAGCAACAATACCAATCGCTGCCAGCCCAAGAACGATGAAAGTGATCTCGCGGTCTTTCTGCGGCTCGGATGGCACATAGAAATCCGACAGGCGAGGTTCAGGCTCGAGGGGCTCGACACGTTTGCCAGAGATCAGGCTGTATTCCCGCATGGCCTGGTCGACATCCTGGAAAGAGTGAACGGCGTGGCCTTCGCGCTGTATCTCATCGTTGAGCCAGTCCAGCCGTGCGGTTCTCTTTCTCGTCCACTCAGCCTGGGCCGCCTGTAGCAGCTCGACAGCCTCATCGTGTCGCCTCATTTCTTCATGGGCGTCCGCATGCCTTAGCTTGGAAGATCACTCCGATAATCCAGGGAGTCCAGCCACGGTAATCAACTGGCACCATTGGAAACAGCGGTGGTGGGGCCTGCTCATACTCTGGGGCTAACTTTCGTTTCTTCTCACGAACAGCCTGCTGCAGAGCTAGAGACAACCTCTCTGCTTCACGACTCTTTCGAGCAGCAACTCCTCTCTTCCCAGCCGCAACTTTTCTGGGGTCCTTCGTCACTAGTTTCTCCGTCTCCTGTGGAGCAATTTCGGTGGTCTCCTCCTCCATCTTGTTCTTGCTTAGGACAGATATGTCCAAAATGGCAGTGCCTAAATGTTGCAAGCGCGACAGTTGCAGGTGCTAAGCACATACCGAACTTATGGTAGAGTTCACATGTAACTGTGTTTAGCGCATGCCCTAGAAACGGGTCGGCCTCCAGGTCTGTCACCAAAGCTTGATTATCAGCAATGGGGAGGAACATACTTGCCTCTTGTGCGTACATCTGTAGCATAGCCGTGCCCAGGGTCTTTGTTATTGCCGCTCCAAGCCTCGCCTCGTGCCTCGCATATAGCTTCTCAATTTCTTGATCAGGCAAGGCCTCAACCTGTTCCACTGTAAGTTTGGAGTACTTACTTCCTATATACTGCCCGGCACGCCCCCAGCCGCAAGTGCTGCCAGCCTTTCACGATGCAACGCATGTCCGGACTGTGGCGTTGTGGCAGGTGGTGTTGCATGTCCGGACTGTGGTGTTTTTGTAGGTGTTGCATCCGGAGCAGACTGTGCTGGCTTTGCCTCTTCACGTAACAGCTGGTCGAGTATAGTGTCACAATCCATCACGGCGTTTGCAAATACCCAACGTCTAACTCTAATATAGGAATGCACACCCCATCCAAGCACACAACATGTGCATATCAGTTGTAATACAACTAAGGCTGTTACGAAGTAACAAAGCACTGCTTCATACATGCTTAGCTGATGCTTAACATATGCTTAGCTGATGCTTAACATATGCTTAGCTGATGCTTAACACATGCTTAGTATCTAACAAACCTCACCAGCTTTGAGCATTTTATAAGAAAATGGGAACTTGCTCCTCAGTACCAGCTTTGAGAACTCATTAGCTTCGAGTTGCTTTCGCACCCTATCACGTTCCTCCCTAGAGTGGATGACGTAGTTCTCGTCCAGGCAGTCTTCAAAGCTATCCTTATCCTTGGAATGGAAGAGCGCCACCCATTGTGTCTGCGCCCTGTGGCCTTTCGCAACGGCGGTGTACTTCTGGGTTTGAACCCACAGACTTTGCTGGGCATGTCACCCGCTAAAAGCTAGATAAGTCAACATAGTCCGCTTAGGCGCAATAGCGTCCTCTGCGCTGCAGTCATCAATGATGTATAACGTCGGCGTCCCTTGAAACATTTTATAGAAGGCCTCTAGCCATTTGAGCTGCCGATCACCGGGGTCAAATATGAAGACCTCGGGATCTGACCACACCCACGGCCGGCCCCGGTATGTTTCATTGTATCGTACCGAAGGGCAAGCAATGACAATATGCTCGAAAGCACCCCTGTACGGGCCTTCCAGGAGGTCGAGAATGAATTCTGTTTTACCACACGATGTGGGGCCTGTGATGATGGCCGAGTGTGGTTTAAGCGGGAGCTCCATTAATAAACAGCACTAACGAATCTCCCGGTGTCGATGTTCAGCTGTCCGTCCATAACCAAATAAACGTAGCAGTACAGTGGTCCCGCCGATTCTACACGCCGGCCGCTGCCGTGAAGATGGTCATCGTCGGAGGTCCGGAAGTCCAGCCACAAGCAGAATTTTGTCGTCAAGTACTCGCCTAGACTTACATCGAACAATCCTAGCTCTTTGGCGACTTCGCTTGTCTCAGGGTGCCTTTTAAGGCCACAGGCGAAGAATTTCCGTGCTTCGTCCCAGAGCTGGTGTGGTGCTAAGCCGTGCGCAAATAGCTGATTGGCTTGTCCTTCTACGATGACTTCAACTTTGGTGATCTGAGGGTTATAAAACCGCTCTGTTTGGCGTGCAAAATCTTTCTGGTGGGCGGGATCCTCCCATAATAGGAGAATGCCTTTCAAAGACTTACAGGGTGTGTTCAGATTGATGTTCCATATCGAGTCCTCCTTTATCTGAGGGATCCGTCTATGTCGTAGGACACGCTCGTATAACACCACCATACGGCTCTCATACATTCTCCGAATTAGCCGGGCCAACGTGGGTTCAGTGACTACTTCGTACTCGAGACAGATGTTTTCTAGGGAATATGAGGAGTTGCCGGCATCTTTACCAGTTGCTTGAATCACGCGGGAAGCCTCGTTAAAGGTCAACTCAATCTCTAGACGATCACTAAGAGCAGATTGGTAGAAGGGCGCATGTGTTTCAAGCAGCTCAAAGTCTAGTGGTATGTAGTACCTGTTTTTGAAGGCCTTCGCGATGGCCACGTCTTTCGCATTGGCGGGGGGCAGAACAATAGCATCCGCTGCGCCAACACGCGCCTTGGTCACATTCATGCCGGTGCTTGTATCGATGCCTTGATACACAGCGCTCACCCGCTCCGATCGGCTCTTCCATAGATCCAGGTAGACGTCGTTGTAGACGTCACTGTCCACAAAAGAGAAGACGTCATTGCCGGACAGTCTAACGGTCAGCTTTTGAACCAGTGCTCGACCCAGGTTCTGGACTACGAACCGGTTGACATCAGGGGAGCTGAGGTCGACACTGAATGCCAGCCGCACTGACCCTGGCACGATAACCTCGTGTGCACCGAGATTGGGGAAACGAACAAGTAACTGCTGCTTCGGACCGATCGTAGATGGATTGTTGGTCACGATTATCGTTTGCCGCAATTCTTTCACATCGAGCGGCTCCCGGAGACGGTGGTAAGGGTTAAGCTTACGACCATATGCACTTGAAGACATGGCTAGTTGTTTATTGTTGTTGCTTTGTAGCAATATCTAATATGGATAGAGTTGAGCTGACTGATTTTGGTGGTGAAGAGGGGAGGCCCGAAAAGGGCGAGGAAGAAGAGACAGGCTTTATCGACGACGATTTTGATGTCGATAATCCCCGCATTGTTAATATCGAGTGGCCAAATGAGTCACAGAGGGGTCTACCCCCAAACTTACAAGTGGAGCTAGAAAACATCGCCATTGATGACTATTTTAAAAGGGTGGAGACGATATGGGGTATCACACCTATAACTGGCAAAGATTATACAAAAAATTAGGTTGGGCAGCAGGAATGCGCTCTATGTTGGGAAAGATGGCTTTCCTTTACCTTTGAGTACCCTCAAAGAGAGTACCAGACGTGCATTGGGGTTTGTGGACAAACTACCACCAAAGGCTGTCTCCGTCCTCGTGCAGACTGATAGTGCTCTGGCACAGGACAGACTACCGCCAAAGGCTGTCTCCGTCCTCGTGCAGACTGATAGTGCTCTGGCACAGGAACAAGCAGCTCTAGCGGGTGTGAATATTCAGGATGTCCCACAAATAGCTTCAAATGTTGGCAATATCTTAGAACGGGCTATGTCGAGTCCGGAAGTGCAGCGGGTTTTAGAAACCTCACACGTAGACCAGTACCTGGGGGAGAAAGGCGTACCTCCAGTGAGAGAACTCCGGGGACTCATGGCGCTTGACAAAGCGGTTATTCTCGACCAGCAAGATAAAGAGATCGCCATACGGCGGCGGAAAATGTTGATAGCACCCAATGAGGAGAGTAGGGACTTTCAAGAGCAAAAGATTGCCGATATTGAAGAAGCTAAGAAGAGGCTTTTAATAGAAGTCGCAAAGTTACACGAAGACTTGCGCACCCAATTCAGCCGGATCCGTGAAACCATTCATCGGGTGGTTAATGAAGACACAACACTAAGCAAGAAGCTGCGGACTCTGTTCCGAGAGCAGGGCATCACCATAGCAAGCATTCTCACAGCGATCGGCCTCTTAATTTCCACTATCACCCGAGCCATTACTGGTGGTGGTGGTGCACCCCCTACCCCGCCGCCTGGCCCTACCCCACCGCCTGGCCCGCCACCTATCCCACCTCCAGGCCCGCCACCTGGCCCTGGGGCTAAGGAATGGATTCGACAGAAACTGAAAGGCCTAGCGAGCCTTCTAGTCAGGCTAGCTGGTAAGGCTGCGGAGGCACTCCCAGGAATCATAGGCGGCATTATCTCCTGGCTTCTTAACTTCTTGAGTAAGGGTGTGGGATGGCTGGCTGGAAATCTCTGGGCATTAGTGGTTGCACTCGTGGCTTGCTGCTGCTGGCTATCAGAGAGCGGCTAATTGCGAAGTAAATGAACTAACCATAGGGCCACTAGACCGACTGCGACACCCCCAGCAATGAGTGCTATCGTTTCGTTCTGATGCTGCAGCCCAGCTGCCTTATCAGCTATGCTAGTGGTCAGCTGCGCTGGCTGAGCATTGCTGGACAGCTCTACCGTCGGTGGCGGCTGGGCAATGCTAGGCGGCTCTACCATAGGGTCTGAGGTATTAATGACAGTATTCATGCCACGCTTTAGGCCTGGCTCTGCGATGACGATCATGTTCTTATATCCAGCTATCTGGCCAATGCGGAGCAGCATGTCGCTGGGGGACATATACAACCCCGTTCCAAAGACATAATTAACTTCTGAGCTCGCGTTTTGTAGCACATCCTGATACCTTTTGATGGCTGCCGCGAGATCGACGGGTGCAGAGATGGCGTCTTCTACCAATACCAAGAATTGCTTCTGGGCATCAAACGGTGTTCCAGTTCCCAGAATTCGTGTTCTAGTCTGAGCCTGGGCCCCTAAGATGGCCCACACATAGGTTCGAATGCTGTCATTTATTCGCTCAACGCCAGGATGAGTGAAGCCCTGTGACTTTTTAAGAACGAAACTCCGCCAGGCGAAGTCAGCTTGAGGATCATCTTGTGAGATGTCATCTATGTGTAGTACATCGTTTGTGGTCTTTTGTGTGAATGATAGTCGCTTTGGGTCATATACACCACCTTGGCCGTCATTCAGGACGTGATAACCACTATTCGTCAAGTAAATGTATACACTCCCCAACCCGTTATTCCTCCCGAGCCGTCTCCAGTTATCATTCTCGGAAATTCCAAATTCCGCGCATATACGCTGATAGGCTCTTACATCGTAGGGATTTTCATAGGCGGTCCAACCCTGGTCTTGGGGTAGAGCCACACGCATTTCTTTCAGGATTCGACGAATCTGGTAGTAGACATGGAATATGAAGACGGCTCGCGTTAGTGGGTCAGGGTCGGACAGATGCTCCTGTGCGGACAACCCACACCCCGCCGTGGCACACCATACAGCGAAGTTGAGTTGGTTTTTCCAGAATTGCATCGGCTTGCTGTACCAGGCTTGTACGATCTGGTCTGACTCCACGTATGGCAACCGATATTTTTCAAACACATTGGGGAACTGTGCCTGAAAGGCTACTTGGAGGTTGACCTGTATGTCCACCTTCGTGAGATCCTTTAGTTGCGCAAACGGGTATACCCCACCCGCCGGGTATTTGGCATCCTTATTGAACTCGTAAGCAGTCATTATTATTAGCTGTGCTAATATGTATCTCACACTTAGCAATGTCAAACATGGGGAGCCCATCCCCCTCAACCCTGTCCCAGACAATCGCGATGGTGACCTATAGGTGGCTATCGTGGAATTGTTGTTCTACCCCGCGTGGGTTAATATTTCCGAGAAGCTGAAAAACAATTGGTTCAAATATGGTGACGAGAATGTTGCTATCCCCGACGGGTATTATTATGTCTGTGCTCTCAACAAGCAATTCTTTGAGCCACGGAAGCTCTCTCTTTCTCATAACCCCGCAACTGGCCTTGTATGTCTCGGTGGTATAAAATCGGGGGTGGCCTTAGCGTAGGGAGGGCTAGGTTGGGTTCTTGGGTTCGGCTTAGACGACAGAAGTAAGCTGTTCAATGAGATGTTTACATTCTATGCGTCGAAGTTTCCTAACCTTATCATATATAAGGAGTTGTACATTCATCTTGAGGGTCTATCATCATATGAAAACTGTCATAATTCGCTTCCCTCCACACTCCTCCGGGCTGTACCCGTTAAAAAAGAGGAATGTAATCAACGGAGACATGAGATTTTCTCTGTGCCTCATTATAAAAAGCTAGAAACTGGAACTTTAGGGGGTATAAGACTTTCAGTCCGAGACGAAAAGGGTGACGACGTGCTACTGGCATACCTAAGCTGTGTACTCTACGTCAAACATGGCTGATCCGGCGGGTATTTACCATCCTTATTGAACTCGTAAATTATCATTATCATTATTAGACGTGCTAATATGTACATCACATTAACCATCATTCAGCATGGGGAACCCATCCCCCTCAACCCGGTCCTAGACAATCGCGATGGTGACCTAGAGGTGGCTATTGTGGAATTGTTGTTCTACCCCGCGTGGGTTAATATTTCCGGGGACCTGTATAACAATCGTTTCTTACATGGTGACGATGGTATTACCATCCCCGACGGGTATTATGACGTCTGTGCTCTCAACAAGCAATTCTTTGAGCCACGGAAGCTCTCTCTTTCTCTTAACCCAGCAACTGGCCTTGTAAGTCTCGGTGGTATAAAAATGGGGATGCCAATACACTTGAGAAGGCTAGGTGAGACTCTTGGGTTCGGCGTACACGCTAGAAATGATGCGGCATATGACGAGTCTTCAATGGAGGCGCCAAACTTTAATAAACTTAACATATATAAGGAGTTGTACATCCATCTAGAGGGTCTATCATCATATGAGAACCGGTATAATTCACTTCCTTCCACACTCCTCAGGGCTGTGCCCGTTAAAAATGTGGAATGTAATCAAGCGAGACACGAGGTTTTCTCTGTGCCTCGTTATAAGAAGTTGGAGACTGGAACTCTTAAGTGAAATTAGACTTTCGGTCCGTGATGAACAAGGCAAAGCCGTGCCGCTAGCATATCTAAGTTGTGAACTCCACATCAAACATGGCTGATTCAGAAGGTCCAGGAAGGCATCGCCCAAGAGCATGCTCTACCCTAACCTTTGCTGATTTGACCGACACTATTGGGTGGCGGGAGCCGGGTCACAACTACAAGATCTATGGTCTCCAGCTCACTCCTCAGGGGGTCTATGCTCGTGTCGCCATAGACCATCCCGACGATGATGACTGGGATCTGCAGCTTGAGCTTCGTACGGGATATACTTACCTCGAGCCCAATGGGATACTTATCAGGTTAACCAACATGGGAAAGGCGTTTGTGAGTTATCAGGCCTGCAGGACTGTCATACGCCCCAATAAGTCTCCTGTTGTGACCTACCAGTCATTTCTGAAAATGCAGCGCGCCAGGGCTCTCTTCTATGCCGTAGCGGTGAGTGAGGCTAAAGTCCAGGGGACTAAATATTGTTTGAAGGCCATTACAGAGTGTAAAGCCGACCTTGATGTGCTAGGTAAGCCTCCTAAGGAGTCAGCCATCTATCTCGAGTTAGCTATTGGGGCTGTGGCGCAGACTGAGTTTGTCCCAGTCCTTCCTGGGGTCTCTATTAAATGGAGTGCGTCAACACTCCCCCGGCATGTTGCTCTCGTCATTACTTCCGCGGCCTACGGGACGTGGGTGGCCCGGGCAACGGAGACGGACATTATAGTAGAGCTCGGTGAGGTTGCGGTGGATGAAATCATCTTTAATACAGTTACTGCTTTTGTCCGGCTTTTGTTCACTACAGGGCCAGTTAGTACCGTTCGCATTGAACATTTAATATCTCAGTTGAAGAAGTAGGTTTGACGCGCAAAGAATAATGTTGCTCTATCCCTCATTTGATACTAGTGACGGAGGTACCTATTGCATTCATGAGATTACCCGTCTTCGGAAGTCTCTGGAAGATGAAAGGGACAAACGGGCTGCACTGTATAAAAAAATATCGGCGTGCCGTAAATGCATTAGACGCTGTCGACAGTGTGATGCTGGCGGCTAGCCTTGGTATGGGGGTGGGGGTGTTGGGCTTCTGACCACCATTATCGCCGCCCCTGTAGTTGTTGGGCTCGAGATAGCTGCCCTAGCTCGGAGCGCTGGGAGCAAGCTAGCGTCCCTCAAACTAACGTCGAAAGCTAAGAAACACGATGAAATTTGCACTCTGGCGACGGCTAAGCTTTCCAGTATAGCCGACCTTGTTTCAAAGGCTTTGGATGATGGGAGAATTACAGACGTGGAGTATAAAATAATTACAGCTGAAGAAAAGAAATTTCACCAGTTGAAAAAAGATATTCGGAGCAAGGCGCCGGTAGATCTGGACAAAGAGACAAAAACATCTCTCATTCTGAAAGGAAGGGACGAGGCACGGGCAGAATTCGTAAAAGCTATAGGGTCGAAATAACCTGTATACGCGATCAGGACAATCTGGGGCCGCCCCCTACTCCACTGAATGATCCGCCACTGGATTTCAGTAATATTTGGAAGTGGTGATATACTACTCAGATAAACAATGTAAAATTCTGAGGTATGTATGACCATTTTTTCCTTTGCTTTTTTCTCTCCCCCTGTTGTGAATGTTATCTGTTATGTTTTTGCTGATGAAGTCTAATCACCACAACGTCCTGTATGTATTATAATCCAGTTATGCAAAGCCGCACTTTACACAGCAGTTCCTTTCACTAATGTAGGCTATACGGTTGTAAGACACTTGGCATCTCAAGTGGTTTTTTTCCTGTCAATGCGCGTGTGTTGCAAAGGGGAGATGCAAACGTGCCTAGTTGGTGGGAGTGTTGCAAAGGGGGAGATGCAACCGTCCCGAGTTGGTGGGAGAGATGCTTCCACATTCCGAAGTCACAAGGTTGTGACTTCGGAATGCGGGGAATGCGGAAGTATAAAGCTTGAGACGGTTCTCTCACTGGGTGGTCACTGCGCAGAAGTTTACTTTGTCTCATCCTTGTCGGGGCCGGTAGAGGCTACCCGCGGCTTGGGTTGCTCCCACTGGGGGTAGCCCTGACGAAATTTGCGCTACGCTCAGTGTGTGTGTGTGTGTGTGTATGTGTGCGTGCGTGTGGGTGCATGTGTGTGTGCGTGCGTGTGTATGTGCGTGCGTGTGCATGCGGATGTATGTGCCTGTGTATGTGTGCGTGCGCATGTATGTGCGTGTGTTTGTGTGCATGTGGATGTATGTGCACGTGTGTGCGTGCGTGTGGTACCCCCCATGTATACGGGGTGCCCCCGGGGTTCGTCGTGGTCCCTGGGTGTGTCGTTTTGGGTCCCCGCCGCTACCAGCGGCCCCTCGAATGTGCTACCCCCTCAGCTAGATCTAAAAGCCCCATTATATACCTACTTATAGGGTAAGTCACACAAAATGTTAAGTTGCATATCCCTTACAGGACGTTGCAGTCAACATCAGCATTTTTCAGCTGCTGTTGATGTACTAGGCAAGATTACGATGAGTAGTTTGCCATTGCTTTCTGAGCGACCGGCTCACATACACCCGATAAGTTACCAGCGCAGCTCAAACCGCTGCTGGTTCGTGCGCAACTACGTTTCTCACGAGAATATACGGGGTTACGTCGAAAGCCGTAAATCTCTTCGCCAGGGAGTCCGGCAGTCATATCAATACATATGTAATTTCTTACTTTCTCAATCTGGATATTTTTCCTAGATAAATTCCAACGAAATCTAGATATTTATGGATGTTGTTTGGGCTGTTTCTAGATTTGTTTTGGGTCACACACAAAAAAGTGGCAACCCTGCTTCTGTCATTCTTTAGAAAATGGCGGCCTCCTGGGTCGGATGTGGCGATATGGCCTGCAATAGTCTCTCGCAATGTGTTGATGAATATTGATCTACAACATTCCCATGTGGTGTGATATACTCCATGGAATAAACAGTAGGTAGTACATTACCAATTCTCTGGTAAACAAACATAATGTTGGATAGAGCTGACAACATGAAAACTAATTTATGAAATCATAACAGTTGGATACAGCTGGACAAGACGAATCCAACGGTAAGTCAACGAAGAGTGTACGTTAATTCTAAGTGGAGTTATGAATTTTTGGTGACCTAATTTAATACCAGGAAGTGTAATGATGACCTAAGAGATAAGTGAGATTTTATCGCGGCCCATTAAATTGGAAGCTGAGAAATTCTGCCTTCTATTACTGTGGTTTGTAATTGTTTATTTTTAAACATACAGTGTAGTCTAGCGAGTCCCATCATCAATTTGATTTTGAGTATTTACAAATGAGAGCAGGACAGTAGATAGGCCCTGAAATTCAAAATCTAATGGTACCTCAATGATGCCTGTATGTCACTTATAAGTGAAGATATTCACATTTTTGTGAAGGGAGAGTCTATTCGCAGGGCCCTGCAAATAGACGCTTTGTTTATTCGCAGGGCCGGCCCTGTGAATAGACGCTTTGTTTATATGCATATGTATGTCTGGTTGACTCTCTGTGTGTATGTATGCGTGTGTCTGACTCTCTATCTGTCTGCCAGTTTATATATCCGTTGTTTATTTGTCTGTATCTCTGACTGCCTGCCTCTCTCTGCCCTCTCTCTCTCTCTCTCTCTCTCTCTCTCTCTCTCTCTCTCTCTCTCTCTCTCTCTCTCTCGGTCGCTCGGCCGGTCTACCTGCCTGTTCAGAGTATTGCAAGGAGAGGTTGAAAGAGATGTATGAATTGGTATGGTGGAACACAGATGATCAACGAGCGAGTGTTGGGTTGGATCTAGCTACCCATCTACCTGCGTACCTTACCCACATACCTGCTTACTTAACTACCTACCTGTCTACCTACCCACATATCTGCCTCTCTAATCATCTATCTGTCTAACAACCCACCTACCTGCCTACTTAACCACTTTCGTGTCTAACTACCCACCTACCTAACCAACTATGAATATTACAAAGAAGTATCGCCGAAGCAACGGAGTACGTGCTTTGTGCTCGATACTTTTGACAACAGCCAGCGGGGAGAGAATGAAGCGGAGGAGAAGAGGTAGGGGAGAGGGGGGAAGGAAAAGGAAGAAGAGGGCTGGAGCCAGAAGGGGTAGAAGGAAAACGGATCGTGGAGAAACTGGTACTAACTAAATTACACTCACTTTAAACAACACAATTCTAAATACCCAAAGAGATGAAGGATTGACTTTCACCCAATGAATTGCTGAAAAATTAAAAAAAACATTGTCCGGCAAGGAAACGAACGATTGACATTTGACTTTCATCCAATTAATTGCTGAACAATTAAATAATAAAATGTCCGGCAAGGAAACGAACCTCGAGCTCCCGCCCATCAGGCGGGGACACTGTCAACTATGCCACTGACGATACGTTTTCTAAGCAACAAAAATGTATAATATAGCCGCAAACTTACGTTAAATCATGTGACCAGCCGTTCCCTGCGAATAGACGCTTTGTTTATTCATAAGGCCCTACGAATAGACACTTCCTTTTGTGAAGGTGAGACGAGTTGCGATTTTTCATACTATTCACCCATAAGTGGAACTCTTTAGTGTGCCCCATTCCTCCCCCAGCGGGTGTTCGTGTGTGTGCATACGAGATTGTCTCAAATGGTCTATGAAAACTGACTTCAAAAATATGTTCCGTCATGTTAAATGATTACAAAATAGTACAAGTATACAAATAAATTATTAATGATCTTTACAATTGTGTTCTCTTTAACTTTAGTAGGTCAAATCGCACGTTTTGTGTGATGAAAAGTGTAGCGCAATCGATATGCGCAGCCGTCATGACCCATTCACAAAGTCACATCTTCGCAGAAAATCTGTTTTTCAACCACAATTTGAGCAAGTTTAGCGATGAAACTATACTGATTCAGGGGCAATATTTTATATGGCGATTAAAATTCACATTAAACAAAGATATTTATTGGATTCACCGATTCCGATCGCGATCATTCCCCTGCCTCTGTGGTATTCGCTCCCGGCAGTCGGCAGCTTGCACAGATCCATAGAGTGCACTTTATTCACAAACTTCCAGTTTCTTAGTTCTACATAATATTTTAGTTCGTAATGTTTAATAGTTTCTATTATATCATCTAATAATTTTGTGAAAAATAAAAAAAATAAAAATTGTCCAGCCGGGAAGAGAACCCCAGCCTCCCGCGTCTCTCGCGTGACAGGCAGACTGCTTATGACTGCGCTAGCGAGAACACAATAAATTTTCCACAAAGATTTTTATATAGACAAGCCGCCGTTTTGGGTTTCATGATCGTAACACATTTTCGCCTGTTTTTCAACCACAATTAAAGCACGTTAGCGATAAAACTTTCCAAATTTCTGAAAAATCTGATGCAGAATTCGAAGATCCATCTACAATTGATGGTTTTCTATTGAAAGCGACAGAAAAAAAATAAATTACATGTCAGCGTGCCTTCCATTTTTCTCCGCGCGCGAGGTTGGTCGCAACCAAACGGGTCATAGACGGATTATGAAAACTGACTTCAAAAATATGTTCCGTCATGTTAAATGATTAAACAATAGTACAAGTATACAAATAAATTATTAATAATCTTTAAATTTGTGTTCTCTTTAACTTATGTATGTCAGATTGCACGTTTTGAGTGTTTTAAAGTGAAAGTGTAACATGCCATTACGATCGATACGCACATGTGCAGTCACCATGGCGCATGCCATGCGTTTCTCCATTCACAAAAACACGCTTCGCCGAAAATGTTGTTTATCATCCACAATTTAACCCTTTACAGGGCATAGCGGCCGTTACCAGCCGACCGCTTAAACGAGCGTATCGTCCGATTACGTCCGATACTATTATGCATTGTAAAAACGCGATCTCTTGGCTTTCCGACACTTCTGACGGCTACTTTCGCTTTTGCCGATAGCTTGACAACGTGGCCGCCATTTGTAAACGCGTTACTTTGAATTTGAACGGACTTTTACTGACTTTTTTGGATAGTTTTGGGGACTTTTACGCTGTTTTTCAAAACGGATTTCGGCGATTCTTGAAGTGATAGCCGAAATTTCGCTCTGTTCAATTTAAGTGACATTAAAGGGCACGAAGTTGACTATTAATCGGAGCTAGATATCAGTGCAAAGCGTTACTTTAAAGACTTTTTAAGACTTATAAAGACTTTTAAAGTCGGACTTTAAAGAAAGTGATTATGATTCTGAAAATGTGTTTGTAAATTGCTGTATAGATGACGGAAAATCACAAACAACATGCTGTATTTCGTTAATATTTGTGTTCATATATGGATTACCAACAACAATCACGTGAGTAACATATTCTGCATGCTTTTCCCATCATTGTGTTGTTTATTTAACTAAAATCGGTTGACTAACACCTTATTTGTGATGTTTTTACTAACGCGATCCGAAATTTTACCAAACCTGAAAAAATCTTGCCCGTTCAGGGCTAAAAAACGGACAAGCGTCTGCCCTGTAAAGGGTTAAGCATAGCGGCAATGAAACTTTCCAGATATATTTAAAATCGTAGGCAAAGTTCAAAAATACATCTATAATTGATGATTCTCTTTAAACAGCGCCAGAATAGTGTTACAAAGTGTACATGCCAGTCGGATCAATATACACAAAGAACGAAAACACGCCTTCGCACATGCTATAAGCAAAGTCAGTGATGAAACTTTCCAGATATATTTAAAATTGTATGCAGAATTCAAAAATACATCTATAATTGGTGATTTTCTATAAACAGCCCCCCCCCCCCCCCCCCCCCCCCCCAAAAAAAATATTTAATTACGGTAAGTATAAAATATATCTTTATTTATATAAAAGGTCATGATGATTTCAACCAATCGCCGTGCACAGAATATTAAGCCAACCTTTCCTGGAAAGCCCAGGATGACGTGTGTTATTGTCACGTGAGATTTGAATGAATGAATGACGTTAAAAGAATGCATGGTAAATTAGACAGCGATTTCCGGGACGAGATTTTCAATGGCGAACTGACTCCGTACATGAATTTTGTTTTTACCTCGGGTAATGGCACGATGGATCACGCTAGTAGTACCATATATCATTGCGTCCGGGGTGGCGAGGCCTAACTTGACATAATATTTAATTTTTGATCGGAGTGACTATTCGCAATGGAATTGTGAATATAAAAAAATTATAATCGCAATGGAAGTAGGTAACGTGATTATTCCTATGCGTGTTTCCATATTACAATATTTTGTTGATCTATTTACGAGTCCTCAGTAGCATAGTGGTTAGTGTCTCCGCCTGGTACACGGGAGCTCAAGGATCGATTCTCCGCTGTGGAGGAATTTTTTTTTTTTTTCATTTTCAGGAATTAGGTGACACCAATGCTAGTCTGAGGATTTCGCTTTAGACATATGTTTTCTACGGATTTTGTGTATTAGGTGTTGTTTATCTTGCTGCACAAGAACCTGCGCACTTGTCTTTCTGTTCTTATCTGTCCTCTACTTTAAAAAAAAGGAGAACGTTGAAACATGCGGTGATAGACACAAATAGCATCAATTACATAAACTACACAAAAGAAAAATCAGTCATGTGATCAGAGAAGACAAGAAGCAGTTCACAGTTAGATTTGTAGTAGAAATGGAAGAGAATCTCCAGTTGCATGGAAAAGATGGAGACTTGTTAAAATCAATCAGAACAACAATAAGTTAATTCAGACCATCATTCCATGTTATAAATGATGAGATTGGTAACACTTCAATAATAAACAAAGATATAATAGAAAAATGCATAAGTGTTTTGTACCTCTATTAAAATAATTTGAGACAACATTAAGTAGTTTCTATATATTTCATTTGAATTTGATTAAATATGTAACTAACTCATCATTTCTTTCAAACTGCATTTACAGTTCTACCAAAGAGATTGTCACTGATATGAAATTCTTTGATAAGATCAAAAGTAAAATACCAGCAGGTGTCAAGATAGAACAAGCTGAAGTGTATATATAGATTACCCAAATCAAGGTAAAAGTTAGTCAAATATAATATATTAGTTTGTATGTGGGATGGTGGAAGTCATGACCTTAAGGGGCCAACTATCATGCGTGCGGCTGTCTCTGAAGAGCCAATTGCTGTCACCAGTAGATAGAGGGACAAAGATGATGTTAAAACTTGTGAGCATAAAACATCTTGTAAAACAACTGGGAAGGCTAACCCAATCAACAAATGTCAGCAGAAGTCGAATATGTCAGCCTAAAGTTGTAAATAAGGCAGCTCCGCTGTAAAATGACACAATGCAGTTGTGTCCAAAAAAAAAACAAATGGATGAACAATGAAGAAGGAGAAGAAGATTAGCTTATTAATTTATTCATTATGTATTTGTATGGAAGAATATCTTCTTCTTTGTGTTCATCCGGAGTGTTTTTTCAGATGTGATTGCGGTGTGTCTGGTTAGGCACCCTTGGGTCGAAACCCTTAGGCCAACACATCCGACTTTTAGCGTGCATTTTTGACCAGGTTAGCATTCCTGGGAGACTCTCACTTTTGTGGTACTGTCCACCTCCCAGCTGGTCAAGTTGGAACAGTCGAAGACTTCACGGTCATCCCTCAAATGAAGGCAGGGACAGTCCATAGCATTTTCCGCCATCCTGGGTGGCTTCCATAATTGCAGAGCCGACACATAACGCTCTGGTGCTGGGCTCACCGAGGGAATCATCACGTCCTGCTCATGGCTGCTTTAATTCCTCACTTCAATATATTGGGCATTTCGTTCACCCCGGGCCGTTCCCGCACAGACCAGACTGGTCTGCAGTCAATATCCACTCAGCGAGCTTTTCGGACATGTGCTTGTCGTTGTGTTCCAGACACGTCGGACATTCGGAAAACTACCTAGTCAGAGTTGTTCCGAACAAGAGCGGCATTCGGAAACTAGGTAGCTGTTCCTAGCACGAGGGAAGACTAGTTAGAGCTTTTCCGGTCACGAAAGACATTTCACTCGGACGTAATTGCGTAGTGCCATTTTTATTTTGCCGCCCGTAGGTTGGCACTTCCGGCTTCAGCTGGTATTTTTGATGAGGTTAGCCTTCCTCTGGTTTCGAGACAGTTAGACTCTTATTTCGACTTCCACACAGCAAGCTTTTGCTTCGGGCTGCCACGTAATGGATTCGCAAGACAGGCGTTCCATTTCGTGTCAACGAGACAATTTTCCACCTTTGACTACACTCACTCCATGAGTACGGTTACAGACTACCTACGTGCTTTTCCACCTTTAGTACTCGCTCACGAGGTAGGCTACATGTGCTGCCAGCTCAGCACCTTACCTCCGTGCGTCTGTGGGCGAGTAACGGCCAGGCCCTCTCATCCGGGGATCCCTCATATCCCCCAGCTAAGAGCCATCGAACGAGTATCTGCGCCAAGCATGTAGCATGCTCAGCACCTCACCGCAATTTTGATGTAGGTTTGTGTCGGCCAGGCTCTCACTTCCGAGGGTCTATGGCTTAGAAACGTTCAGCCATACACCTCGACTGGGAGCCTTAGTGGTTATGTCCGGACTGGGATTATTGGCATCATTTGCCTGATTTAGACTGCTATCCTCAGTCTACCTGCAGAGCAGCAGGTTGTGTCTCTCTTAGTCTGGTCCCTATCCCAAGAGCTGTCCAATATGTAGTTAATATCCATCGGAATAGCGCTTGGGGTCAGTGGGACACTCAAGCTCCCCCACCACGGCAAGGTGGAGACACATCGGGGGAGGTATGGAAGAATATTGTTTTTAACATTTGATCTATGTAACTGTAAACATTTTCCTACCACTGTTTAGATGTGCATGTATTTTAATCATGTTGGTGTGTCTTACTCTACTAATGAAATTCACTTATGTGAAATTGTGGGAGTTGTCCAATCATAATGTAAAAGTCAAGTACCCCTTTTCCATGTCTCGAGCTGTATTGGGTATATGGTGCTAGCCCCATGTTTTTATAAACTGATAGGCACTGGATGGGGGATGTGGTCAGAATCATGCCAGTCACTTTCATGAACTTCTTATTCTTTCGTTCGCTTGAAATATGTCGATAACTGCAATGTTGTCTCTTGTATGAATTTAATTGTTTTTTAGTTCACACAGCGGTCCAAAGAGTTTATCTTCCACTGTCATCTCTCTAGGCCAGAAGGTTTGCCTAGATATGTTATATTTTGGGCAGTCTTGGAGTATGTGCTCTGCTGTCTGTGACGCCAATCCACATGTGCACATGGCTGTTTCACCAATCTTGAATTTTGTATACATGTGGTTGCGTAATCTATTGTGTCTGTTGTGAGGCACAGAATAATGACTTGTTCTGGTCTGTCCATAACATGGTAGTCATCTTGAGCAGGTTTTGATGGCTTTCTGACTGATTTGATCATTCTTTTATTTTGGTGGTATTTAACGGGCAAATATGCTGTTCTTCTTTGGCTCCTTCCTTAGCCAATTCATCAGCTTTGTCGTTTCCGGGTACTCCACAGTGGGATGGTATTCATTGCATGGTGACCTTATGCTGACTGCTAAGTGCAGAAAGTAGTGTCCTTAGTACTGGCAATTTCCCAGACAGGAGTGCCTTGAGTACTGATTTTGCATCTGTCAACAGCACCGCAGGTTGTGTACGTGTTGGTATTTAGTAATTTCTCTATTGCTATCTTGATTGCCTCAATTTCAGCATCATAGTTATGGCAGTACTTTCCTGTCGGTACTCTGGCTGTGTCCCTAGTATAATTTAGGTATTCTATGTACACTCCCGCTCGTCCATTTCAAACAGCATTTTGTGCTGACCCATCTGTGTAGACTCGGATCCAGAGGTCCTTTGGGTATTCTTCATCAAGGAAGCTAGCTGAGAGTGGCTGTTCTGCGCTGCACACTGTTCTGTTCTTCCTTGTCAAATATTCCTCTCACTTTTGTCTGGATTTTTAATGATAGTCTATGTTCATCTTTCCATGGAGTTCACTCTGGAATAGTTGTTAGGGTGATACCAACTGTGGGCAGATCGGTGGTTTCTCTGCAGAGTCGTTTGGCCTGGTGGATAAAACTACTTCTTTTCAACCGCCCCATAGCTAGATTTTCAAATTTGTTCTTCATAGAGTGGCCTGGCAAGCAGAGGAACTTTTCTGCTTGTATTAGCACTTTCGTATCTCTGCGCTCTCTCTCAGTGCTTGTGTCCTCCCCATCTTCTCCATTTCCACTATAGGGGTTGATCTCATCCCTCCTGTGGTGACTCTAAGTGCTTGATTTTGCACCTTGTCCAGCTCTTGTAGTGTGGTTTTTGATGCCAAACACCACGCAGTTGACCCGTATTCCAGGTGTGGTCGTATGCTCTGTTGATAAACTTTGCTAAGTATTTTCCCACTGGCTCCCCATGTGGTTCCACTTAGGTTTCTCAAGATGGCTATTTCTTTCTGGCTTTTGCTACTGCTTTGTTGATGTGCTTTCTCCATGTCAGTCTGCCATCAAATGTTACTCCAAGGTATGTTGGTTCTTTATCTTCTCTTAGGGGTGTTCCATTTATCTGGATGATCCCTGCCTTTTGTTTTGGAGAGAGGGTAAATAGAGTGGTGCTGCACTTGTCAGTGTTTATGCTGACACACCATCTATTTGCCCATGCAACAAATGTATTTGCAGCTCTTTGTAGCAATCTGGTGGCCACTGATGCATGTTCATTTGTGCTCCATAGAACCAGGTCATCGGCGTACATTGCCACTTTAATTCCATGCGGTAGATTAGCAACGAGATCATTGATAAAGATTAGAAAAAGTGTGGGGGACAAGACTCCGCCCTGGGGAACACCGTGACGCAGTAGTACTTTCTTGCTCTTGAGTCCGTCTATCTGTACTTGGGCTCTTCTGTTGTGCAAGTATGCTTTCACCCATTTGTACATTCTTCCATTGACTTTGCGGTTTCTCAGTTTCTTCATCAGACCTTCTTTCCAGACTTTGTCAAAGGCTTTCTTCAGCTCTATCCATGCCGCAAGCACCATCTTCTTCTCTTGGAATGCATCCTCAATTTCTTGAGAGAGGTAGGTTGTCTGATCTTCCGTAGAGTAGCACTGCCTAGAGCCAGCCTATTGTGGCACAAGGATGTTTTTACTTTCAGTGTAACACCGCAGTCTGTGATTGATAATGCGCACCAGTGTTTTGCAGGCTAATTAGTCTGTAGCTAGAGCCAATGGAACTATCTTTCCCTGATTTTAGGAGGGGTATCATGATTGCTTCTCTCCAGGCTTGTGGAACACTGTCTCTAAGGTCCAACTGTTATTGACGATCTGCAACAGCTTTGCTTTGGCCTCTGTTCCTAGGTTCCTGATCATTTCATTGGAGATACCATCAGCTCTTGGTGACTTTCTCATTTTCAGTTTCGATATGGCTATCTCCATTTCGCTGATTGTGATGGGTGCCTCCAGAACCTCATGTACTATTTCTTTCTGTCTGTATGTTGCCGTTTCTCTCGAATCTCTTGTTGTTTCTCTGGATTAATTTTGATATTGTTATCTTGTGCGAATGAGTCCGCAAAATGGTCAGCTGCTTGCTTTCTTGTTAAGATGTTTCCATCTTTATGTAGTGCAATTGTTTTATTAGCTTCCACAATTTCCTTGTGTCTCTTTCAAAGTTCAGATACTCTGTTTTCTCCTGCCAGCTTTTCCGTCTAACCTGCAGCTCAGCCCTTTGAAATTTGGCTTTTGCGTGCTGGAATTTATTGTGGTGCTATTGGCTGGTTGTGGCCTCTGCTTGCTTTCTACACACTTCCACATCATTATGCAACTGTTCCAGTTCACTACTCCAGTAGGGTTTATATTGTTTACAGGCTCCTCTTGGTACTGTTTCTCGTGCTGCCTGTAATATGCATTTCCCAAACTCTTCAACTACTTTATTTATGTCTTTCTCAGTGTTCATGTTTCTAACCAGTATGCTGGTGCGATTCTTGTACATTGCCCAGTCTGCTTTATTGTAGTTCCACCTCGAGAAAGTGCTGCTTTCACTTAAAAGCTCATTTTCTACAGTTAGAAAGGCTGGCCAATGGTCACTGCCACCAAGTTGTTTCCCAACAATTCGTGTAATGTTCCACTCCAGGTCTGGTGAATGAAAAGCCAGGTCAGGTGTAGTTGTAGTGTGCCATGATCTTGAGTAGAAAGTATGTGGGTCGGACGGCTTGTTAATCAAGATGAATCTATTCTCATCCTACCAGTCTTCCAGTCTCTCTCCTCTCTAGTCCATATGATCATAGCCCCAACTCTGCGAGTAGCTATTGAAATTGCCACACACAATCATTTTTTCTGTTAATGGTAGTTCGTCCAGTGCCTGTGGGCGGTCACTTGGACAGTAGTAATTGATCAGATGTAGGTCTGTATTGCCTGTCTTAAGTTTAAGTGTCTGAAACTCAGCCCCTTCCATGTAGGCTTCGATTTTGGGAAGCAGTGATGTTATTTTTTACAAGGGTCAGTATCCCACCTTTTCGCCTGTCCTTTCGGTCAGATTGGTAACACTGGCAGCCTCTGATTTTGAAGGCTATATTTTCGTTGAGGTGAGTTTCTTGCAATCAACATACGCTTACTTTTTCTTGGTCCAGGATGTTTTCTAATTTTATTTCTTTTGTTGCTGACTCCCTCCACATTCCAGTGCATTATTTTAAGTCTTTGTTTAGTGTGGCCAGCCGTTCTATTCTCATGTCCCCTGGCTCCACAGGACATCTGAGAAGGACCTCCAGTTGTTGGGGTTGGACCCTTTCGAGACATAGGGCCCAGCACTACACCTGCCTGGGGGTCCAAAGCAGAGTGAGCACCATAACATTTAGCAGTAGTCAACATATTCCATTTTGTGTCATTGCCTGGCATCCTTATTTCTGTGGCACACCTCCTGACTGGTTGCCTCCGTCTTCAGCACCTTTCCTTTGCTAGAGCAGACTGTGGTCTCACTCAAGTTTAGATGTGTACACATGCACACGTGTCTGCGCATGCATGTACGTGCATACACATCTAGAGCATACTGGTTATTTTTCGGCGCCAGAAACTCGCCGCCGCCCCTTCTCCTGTTAGTAAAAACAGTTCCGCCACGTGAAGGCCAGGAGTTGGACTTTTGCTGCAGAGGTGTTATGTATTCTTTTCATGAACATTTCGTTGTGTTTGCTTCAGGCTCGCTCGACCTGGGAGCACAGATTTGTTTTTAAAATATCCCTACCTTGATAGAGTTTTAAACATATAACCATCAGGCCAGTAGCCAAGTGTGCTTTAGACTTCACTACTGTAGTTCCCAGAGTTAGTGTACCCGAGATATATATACCCGAGATATATATATATATAAATAAGCTCGACCAAGATATGTCAGTGATTCATTGTCTGTCTGCAACTCCTCATCCACATAGTAAAGTAGCAGTAACTCTTGAAGACAATAGGTGTAATGTGTTCCTGTTTGCTGGTGATCAGTTCCTCACAGCAACTACAGAAGATGAATTACTGTGGCATATGCAAACATGAATAAAATAACGTATTCCCTTAGTGAATTTAAAGAATATATTAATTCCAGTGAGAGTGCCGAGCAAATTACATAGATTAAATAAAAAGACAATTAGGAAATCAAGTAACCAAACATATACCAGTGTGTGTGGAAAATAGAGTTAGTCAGACTTCAGGAATCCCTGTACAAGCTATAAAACACCCTCCTGAGCAATTTCTCAACAACTCACAAACTACGGACATAAAGTTAACAAAGAAAAATAAAACATTTTGTATTCTGTATTCGGCAAACAGTAAACAATTACTCAAATATAGTGAGGCCTTAGCAGTTAGGCATTGAACAGCCAGTTTTGTGCAAACAGAAAGATTTTGTTTTAAAATGTGAAATTACTCCAGTGTTAACAAATGAGGAGATTCAGTGGAATAAGCCAGACCATAAATGGTTACACAGTGACAACAGCAGAAGATCCATATTATGGACAACTGTCAGATGAAACTGGCAATTTTTTTTCTTCTTCTTCTTCTTCTTCTTCTTCTTCTTCTTCTTCTTCTTCTTCTTCTTCTTCTTCTTCTTCTTCTTCTTCTTCTTCTTCTTCTTCTTCTTCTTCTTCTTCTTCTTCTTCTTCTTCTTCTTCTTCCTCTTCTTCTTCTTTCGTTCACTTGAAATATGTCTGTAGCTGCAATGTTGTCTCTTGTATGGATTTAACTGTCTTTCTTAGTTCATTCAGTGGTACATAGAGTTTATCTTCCACTGTCTTCTCTCTATACCAGAAGATTTGCCTAAATATGTTGTATTTTGGGCAGTCTTGGAGTATGTGATCTGCTGTCTGCGATGCCAATCCACATGTGCACGTGGCTGATTCACCAATCTTGGTGCTTTCTTTGTCAATCTCTTTGTGTTTCTAAGGCCTGAATAATGTGATTGTCCTAAAACATCACATACCTACAGTAGGTTCCTACTAGGAGTCTTGTGGAACTAAATCAAGGCAAAGAATGGTAGTCATGGAGAGAGAGAAAACATTTGCTAGCTACATCACGGAAAGCAAACAAGTCAGTAAACAAGAAGCTACCTACTGGAAAGGTGGAGAAAGGAATAGTTCATGTGGTATGGCTCACCTCGCTTCACAGGTCACAGATTGTGAGAATTGTGTGGATATTTTGCCCTGACCATGCAGGAGTGTGGGGGAATGAACAGGCTGATAGGCTGGCAGGGAATGCGCCTCTTGGTGGTAGATTAGTTAGTTAGTCGAGGTTCCAACTTCATGGCAACGGGTCGTCCCCATTATGCTCCGTTCCTGTGCCAGTGAATATCACACAAAATGCTCCCCACTGTCCAATGTGAAAAGTGGAATAGGCAGGAGTCTCGGCAATCCAACAGCCCGCACAGGTACACTGTGCATAATGCCGCCGCCAGAATGCCAACACAAAATTAATCCACGAAAACCACAGTTCCTCGTCGATGGACTCAGCAGTCACAAGAAAGGCCTCATTGACCCGGGTTTTCTCACATGGCTCGGTCTTTTACCGCAGGGTGACCCGCCAAAAGTGTCGCATAAAGCACGAACACTGCAGCTTCAGCTTCCCGGGAGTCTCCTGAAAAATGCACTCGTGAACCGAAAAGGCAACTCAGTTAATTCAGCAGCAGCAACAGCTGGTAGCCCTTGTTCCGAACATGCAGGTCACTGTACAGGGCAGATGTAAAAGCATTCCACGTGAATTTCACAGCTCACAGTGTCACCCACACACTCACTCAGTAGCAGGGCGACGGAACCATGATGGTGCCATGATGGTAGATTGCCTATGGACAAGGGAGATGTGGTAGTGCACCTGTGGGACCAGGTGGAGAAAGTGGGGGAGCAGATTGAGAACCTGTATGTGGAAAGAATAAGATTGCGGGGGATTGGCAAGGAGTTCTGGAAGAATAAAAAAACTGAGATAGAAGACCAGGAGAACTTTCAATCAGAAAGTGGTGGGAACGATTAGTAGTGTGACTCTTAGCTAGCAGTTGAATGAGGGGACGGAGTACGCATGGAATGTCCTGAGTGCAGTGATGTCAATTCTGAACACAACTCTTTTTTTTATGTCCACTTGCTTTGAATTCGAACGTAGCCAGTACACTACCACAAGTAGTTTCTATGCTGAGGATTGCACTGGACTGATGTTTTTGCATGTGGGTTAGCTTTCCCTATCGCCTTTGTTTTCCGCCATCAGACAAACCCACTCCGACTTGAAATTTATGTCCCCAAGTCAAGGGCGAGAAGTCAACATTTTAGTGCAACTGACTGGTGTGGGGTATGAACCTGCCGTCAACCCACCAGAGTTTTAAGAGCAAGCACTCTTATCCTTTGGGCTTTCTGCATATCTTCCTCATATTATTAGAAAGAAAGACTATCTCACTAAGACGGTAATTTGGGCTCCTTGTGGCTTTCTCTGTATCACTGTGTACTTCTCGCATTAGAAGAGCCTTATTTCCTCTTAGTTTGTATGGGTGTTCATTCCTTCCTGATCTTTAGATTTGTTCGTGTTTCGGTTGAGCTTTGCAAGTGATAAGGATTTTCCATAAAACTGTCATGTATTGTTATGTTATTTTTGTCATGATAAACCAATATCATGACACTGAACACTGTGGTAGATACCCAAACTCAAATTCTTAAACGGGACTTGAGGAATAACATATCAGAAATCATGCCTTGAAGTAATCATAAGACATGTATCATTAAACATCTTGAAAACCAAAATATCAAATTCACTTATAATAGTTCATGTTTGCGTACAGATGTAATTTCCAAATCCTTTCAGACTGACTACACATAAGATGGAGAATAAACTACAATCAAGTGTCAAGACAGAACAACCTGAAGTCTGTGTAGGTCAAGGTAAGATTGTAAGTGCAATATAATGTAACAGTTAGTTGAATGTCCTTTACAGGATGTTGCAATCAACCCCAGCATTTATTGGCTGTTTTTGATTTACTAGATAAATCTACATTTAGGACTTTGCCATTGCTTTCTGAATTGTCAAATGCCTTATACCATTAAAATCAGCAAGATTATAAAAAACAGCAGAATATAAATCTACTCAGACACTTGGAAAAATTAGGTCATGGGTGTGACCGAGTGAGTATCCACCGGGATTAGTGTACAACTCTGCAATTGAGCAGAGCAGGGCACTGTCTTGTCCTAACAATTGGAAATTGCTGTCAAAGGCAGAGGTAAAAGACCCATGTGAATATGGAAGGCAATGGAAAACCGCCACATTATCTTCCCAAGACAAGTTTAAAATAGGAACGTGGAATGTCAGGACATAGTTGAGATAGAACAGTTCCATAATGTAGTAAAAGAAATGAAAAATATGAAAATTAATATCCTAGGCATAAGTGAGATGAGGTGGAAGAGATCTTGAAAAGTAGTAACAGACAAACACAATAATTTGTTCAGGAGGAAGTACATACAGAAAAGGAGTAAGACTAATGTTTGATGAGGGAACAGCTAAATCAGTTAATGGCTATTTGATTAAATTAGATGGGAGTTACTATTGTCAAAATTAAACCAAGAGATGTAAATATTATACAAGTGTACGCACCAAAAACAAGCAGTAGTGAAGTGAAATTACAAACATTTTATGACAAATTAGAAATTGTGACGGATGGAAAAATGTAAACATGATTCAGGAGTCAGCCCTTTTATTCAGGAGTCAGCATATTTCCTTTTAACATGGGCTAAGAAAAATATGAATGATTCTAAGATAAAGCTACATATTTTGAAATGAGCCATTAAATGTCCTTTATTGGAAACCCAGTCAAAGATATGAGATCACTTAAGTTATTCACACATCTCTAGAGCTTTATAGTGCCCATCACATGTTGCATCTTACAGTGGCACAATATAAAGAAATGTCTCCTTCACTTTCCTTCTCTGATAAATTGAATATAAAATATCAGCCCCTCATCATCAGATCTGTCTGCATGTCCATCAAGTAAGATACTGACATGGGTTTTTCTGTATTTCAATACCCTCTCTAACTTGTATGACACTGCAACTGGATGACTTGTCACTAGGTTGGATGACTTGCCGCTAAGCTGGATGACTTGTCGCTAGGCTGG
This sequence comes from Cepaea hortensis, assembly GCA_963921405.1. Lineage (NCBI taxonomy): Eukaryota > Metazoa > Mollusca > Gastropoda > Stylommatophora > Helicidae > Cepaea > Cepaea hortensis. Next base: position 74,869,313 of record OY992893.1, read on the forward strand.
ATGACTTGTCACTAGGCTGGATGACTTGTCACTAAACTGGATGACTTGTCGTTAAGCTGTCTCATGCCTGAATGAGGTGTTAATTCTGTCTGATTTGGCATGGAAACTCTGGCCATGAACTTTCCATCATAGTTACTCTGTCTGCACCGTGACAGTTATATAGAACCTGTCTTACTGTATGGCAGTGAATCATGGAACATAAATAAACAAATTCAGAACAGCTTAGAAACAACAGAGATGTGGATGCTGAGATGAATGTTGTGGATATGTTGGACTTCAAGAGCAGTTAACAGTGACTGCCTGGTAAAAGCTAATGCCATTAGAACATTATATACAACCATAGGATGGCGACAAACGTTCTTTGGTCATGTAGTCAAAAGAGGGGAATTGGAAAATACTATGATAATTGCAAACTGGATGGACTGAGACAATGGCATGGTGGGATACATCAGCAGATCTTATTCTGCACACCAGGGACAGATCTATGGAGAGATGTGAATGCCTACATCAGCTGGCAATGCTTATGGTAATGATGAATGTGTGAATCTATTCAGTGAGCATCAGGCAATGCCCAGGGGTTTCATAACTTTTCCCCCAAGAATTATCTAAATTTCTGTTTCTGCTAACCAAATGGGAAGGTGAACACCTCGTGGAGTTCAGTGCACTGTAACAGATGTGTGGACCAACAACTGAGGAACAGTAACACTGAGCTGCATTGAAAAATACAAAATTTGAGTTAACATGGAAGACGTATTATTTTTAGTCATTCTGACATTCCATCTCAAGTTTTATTTTTTTCTGACGTGCCACATTATTTTGTTTTCTTTATTGTGGCACCTCAAACTGCACCATAAATGTTAGTTTCTGGCAGGAGGGTAGCACTCCTAATTATGACTGCAATGAAAAAACAATATTGCTTGCTGTTTGTTATAAGTTGTTTAGTAGAGATAACTGCACGTAAAATAGTCCTCATTAGTGAAAAATGTCAGTAATAAATTAAACAAACCTCCCCCGATGTGTCTCCACCTTGCCGTGGTGGGGGAGCTTGCGTGTCCCATCGACCCCATGTGCTTGCCGATGGATGAAAACTCCATATCGGACAGCTCTTGGGATAGGGAGCAGACTAAGAGCGACACAACCTGCTGCTCTGCAGGTAGACTGAGGATAGCAGTCAAAATCAGGCGAAGGATACCAAAAATCTCAGTCCGGACATAACCTCTAAGGCTCCCAGCCGAGGTGTATGGCTGAACGTCTCTAAGCCATAAACCGTCGAAAGTGAGACCCTGGCCAACACAAGCCTACATCAAAATTGAGGTGAGGTGCTGAGCACGCTACATGCTTGGCGCATACTCGATAGATGGCTCTTAGCTGGGGGATATGAGGTATCCCTGGATGAGAGGGCCTGACCGTTATTCGCCCACAGATGCACGGAGGTAAGGTGCTGAGCCGGCAGCACATGTAGCCTACCTCGTGAGCGAGTACAAAAGGTGGAAAAACACCTCGGTCGCACGTTCCGTAGATAGTCTGTAACCGTACTCATGGAGTGAGTGTAGTCAAAGGTGGAAAATTGTTTTGTTGACACAAAATGGAACGCCGCCTGTCTTGCGAATTTATTACATGGCAGCCCGAAGCAAAAGCTTGCTGTGTGGAAGTCGAAATAAGAATCTCGAAACCCGAGGAAGGCTAACCTCATCAAAAATGCCCGCTGAAGCCGGAAGTGCCAGCCTACGGGCGGCAAAATAAAAATGGCACTACACAATTAAGTCCGAGTGAAATGTCTTTCGTGACCAGAAAAGCTCTAACTAGTCTTCCCTTGTGCTAGGAACAGCTACCTAGTTTCCGAATGCCGCTCTTGTTCGGAACAGCTCTGACTAGGTAGTTTCTGAATGTCCGACGTGTCTGGAACAGCTCTGACGGACACAACGACAAGCACATGTCCGAAAAACTCGCTGAGTGGATATTGACTGCAGACCAGTCTGGTCTGTGCAGGAACGGCCCAGAGCGAACGAAATACCCAATACATTGAAGTGAGGAATTAAAGCAGCCATGAGCAGGGCTTGACGATTCCCTCGGTGAGCCCAGTACCAGGGCGCTATGCGCCGGCCCTGCAATTATGGAAGCCACCCTGGATGGCGGAAAATGCCATGTACTGTCCCTGCCTTCTTTTGAGGGACGACCGTTGTCTTAACCCGTTCCAACTTGGCCAGCTGGGTTGTGGATGGTACCGCAAACAGCGAGAGTCTCCCAGGAATACTACCTGGTCAAAAAAGCACGCTAAAGCCGGTTGTGTTGGCCTACGGGTTTCGGCCCAAGGGCGCATAACAGACACACCGCAATCACATCTGAAAAAACACTCCGGATGATCGCAAAGAAGAAGAAGAAGAATTAAACATACAGTACCTGTTCATCGCCGGCTTCGTGGCTTAGAGGTTAGCGACTTTTCTCCATAATCTCGTATACTCTCGTAGGTAACGTGATGACGGTGAGAATCAGCAGTGGTTCGAATCGCATCAGTAACTTATGGGGTATGTGAGCCGGCCACTCAGAAAACAATGGCAAACTACTGAGCGTAATTTTGCCAAGAAATCAACATACAGTTGAAAGATGCTGGTGTTGACAGCGATGTACTGTATCAATCAATCAATCAATCATGTGCCATGCCGGAAAGCGTGGGCGGTCATGATTCGCCATTTCACTCGATCACCAGAGTCGTGGATCAGCTCAGTGTTCCTGTCTCGTCCATGCCATGTGGCCAAGCCATCCAGGTATTTTCCTCTCGGTCTTCCTGTATAGGATATGCAAAAAAAAACCTGTTCATCTGTTAATTTACATGCAAACAGTCACTTCACCTCTCTTAGATCAGACATCAGCTTAGATTATACATGAGCACATTAATAAATAAAAAAAAACAGAACTTTATACATGACCTGGCCGCCGACACCGAATCAGCTGCCAAAACTGAAAACAACAAAGCCGTATTCCACATCATGAAACAACTATGCAATCACTCACCTACACCAAACACACCCATCAAAGACAAACAAGGTAAACTACTGTTATCCGAAGACCAACAAAAGCAATGATGGGCAGAACATTTCAAAGAAATATTAAATAGACCGCAGCCTGACACTGTTCCCAACCTGGATGGAGAAATTACCATTTCTCCACCCCCCCCCCCCCCCCCCCCACCACCACCACCACCACTAGATGCCTCCTGTGAGTCATTCACCATTGAAGAGATTAAAGCAGCCATTAAAAAAAAAATGAAGAACAACAAAGCTGTTGGTGAAGACGACATCTCAGGAGAAATACCCAAAGCAGCAGATGAGAATACCTTACAACGTCTGCTACAGTTGATCATTGAAATCTGGCAAAACGAATCTCTACCACAACAGTGGAAGGATGGTGTAATTTTCAAACTGCCAAAAAAAGGTGACATGTCTGATTGCAATAACTGGCGTGGTATCACCCTACTGTCAGTACCAGGAAAACTTTTTTGTAGCATGAGAGATTGAAAAAGTCTATAGATGAACGGCTCAGAGAAGAACAAGCAGGCTTCAGACCAAAACGGTCATGCATAGACCACATTTTCATCCTCAGAATAATCATTGAAGACTCCATAGAATTCCAGTCGAAATTAAATACCAACTTTGTTGACTTTCGAAAAGCCTTCGACAGTATCCGCTGTTCTTCGCTTTAGAATCTACTTAAAATCTATGGTTTCCCTACCAAATATACCAACGTCATAAAATCTTTCTACAAAGAGACACGTTGCTGCGTAAGAACAGAATCAGGCAACTCTGACTGGTTCACATTGGAAACAGGAGTGAAACAGGGTTGTGTCTTATCACCGATGCTCTTTGGAATAGCTATCAATTGGGTCATGTGCAAAAGCACAAACAACACAAATAGAGGTATCCATTATGTTGACAAAATTCTAGAAAACCTGGACATAGTGCTTTTGAGTTCAACACACCCAGATGCTCAAGAGAAAATAAACCATCTCCAAAATGTTTCAGGACAAATTGGTCTCCAAATTAACACTGCAAAAACAAAAACTAATGATCTTACCAACAGTTTAGACGATAAAATGACATCTACAGGAGACTCAACACTAGAAATATCAACTAGAATCGCACTGGCATCTGATGCCTTCAATAAACTGGAAGTCAAAGACACTCAGCAAACACACAAAACTTAAAATCTTTAACTCTTGTGTGATTCCAGTGCTAACGTTTGGATGTGTGAGTTGGAAATCAATAGTAGCTTTAGATAAAAAAATTAGACAATTTTGAGAACAAATGTCTTAGAAGAATTCTAAACCTTCACTGGATGATTTTCAGAACCAATACGCAAATAAGACAAGAGACTAAGCAAGATATTGTATCCAATTTTATAAGAAAGCGCTGTTTTAACTACATCGGCCATGTACTTAGAAAGGACTAGACAAGACTCCCCTACCAAGCCCTCATATGGACACCTGTAGGGAAAAGAAAATGGGGAAGACCAAGAGAGACCCTGCGTAGAACCATCATCAGAGAAGCCTCATTCAACCACCAAGTGAACATCCAAGATCTACAACAGGTCTCAGCAAACCGCCAGGCATGGAGAGCCATGACTTCTGCCCTATGCGCTGACTTAGGCTCAAGAGGAAAGACTAACTAACTAACATTAATAATTCTTACTCTCCATCTTTCGTTCACTTGAAATTGGTTGTCTATAGCTGCAATGTTTGATTGTTTGATTACATATTCACTTCTGTTCAGTGCCTGGTATATTCATGAGGCTATTAATTATTTACTTTTGTTTGTTTCAGAAACACACTCGTGGTCTCCAGATAGTCCTTACCTCTCAATACAAGAGCATTCACGAAAGTGGACATATGACAACATAGACATAAAGGTTGCGAAACAAGAACTATCGGATGTTCTGTGTGAAGACAGGAGTCAAAGCTTCAGTAAAATGGTAGACATAGCTGGGGATAGCATCATTCAAGAATTGACCAAACACTGCAACTCAAAATCAATAATGGTTGAGAACAGTTGTATGGCATCAGTAAAACCAGAAAATTCTTGTCAAATGTCAGAAAATATGTCTTCTGTGATTGATACAAACAAAAACCTATTTCAGGGTATTGATAATTGTCGGCAGCAAAATAAGGAAACACAAGAAAAACATACACAGAGCTTTCCAAAATCTCTTGATGAAATGTTTAGTTATGTCAGTTGTAGCTCTCAAAAAACTCACACAGAAGACTTGACTGATATTTCTAGTCCAAATGTTTGTGAATACAGATATAAGAGAACACATAGTGAAGGGAAGCCAAAAAAATGTAATGAATGGGATGGTCTTTTGATTCAAGATGACCATCTAGAGTGCCAAAAGAACACGATTCACAAGAGAATACATACAGGTGAGAAATCTTACAAGTGTGATGGTTGTGGTGCTTTGTTTACTCGAGCTGGCCATCTGAAGGACCATAAGAGAACACATACAGGAGAGAGACCTTACAAATGTGATGTTTGTGGAGCTTCCTTTACTCAAGCTGGCCATGTGAAGAGACATAGGAGAACACATGCAGGAGAGATACCTTACAAGTGTGATGTTTGTGGTGCTTCTTTTAATCTAGCTGGCCATCTGAAGGACCATAAGAAAACACATACAGGAGAGAAACCTTACAAGTGTGATGTTTGTGGTGCTTCCTTTACTCGAGCTGGCCATCTGAAGGACCATAAGAGAACACATACAGGAGAGAAACCTTACAAATGTGATGTTTGTGGTGCTTCTTTTACTAAAGCTAGCAATCTGAAGGTCCATAAGAGAACACATACAGGAGAGAAACCTTATCATTGTGATGTTTGTGGTGCTTCTTTTACTCAAGCTGGCATACTGAAGGACCATAAGAGAACGCATACAGGAGAGAAACCATATCAGTGTGATTTTTGTGGTGCTTCCTTTACTCGAGCTGACCATATGAAGGTCCATAAGAGGAGAGGACATTCAGGCGAGAGACCTTACAAGTGTGATGACTGTGGTGCTTCTTTCACCCAAGCTAGCTATCTGAAGGTCCATAAGAGAGCACATACAGGAGAGATACCTTACAAGTGTGATAAATGTGATGCTTCTTTTACTGAGGGTCGCAAACTGAAGGTCCATAAACGAACACATACAGGAATGAAACCTTACAAGTGTGATGTTTGTGATGCTTCTTTTACTCAAATTGGCAGTCTAAAGGTCCATAAGAGAACACATACAGGAGAGAGACCTTACAATTGTGATGTTTGTTGTGCTTCTTTTACTCGAGCTAGCCATCTGACGGTCCATAAGAGAACACATACAGGAGAGAAACCTTACAAGTGTGATGTTTGTTGTGCTTCTTTTACTCAAACTAGCAGTCTGAAGGTCCATAAGAGAACACATACAGGAGAGAGACCTTATCATTGTGATGTTTGTGGTGCTTCTTTTACTCAAGCTGGCAGACTGAAGGACCATAAGAGAACACATACAGGAGAGAAACCTTATCAGTGTGATGTTTGTGGTGCTTCTTTTACTCAAGCTAGCAAACTGAAATTCCATAAGAGAACACACACAGGAGAGAAACCTTACAAGTGTGATGTTTGTGGTGCTTCTTTTACTCTAGCTATTAATCTGAAGAGACATAAGAGAACACATACAGGAGAGAGACCTTTCAAGTGTGATGTTTGCAGTGCTTCTTTTACTCTAACTGGCAATCTGAAGAATCACGCGAGAACACATACAGGAGAGAAACCTTACAAATGTGATGTTTGTGGTGCTTCCTTTACTCGAGCTAGCCATCTGAAGAGACATAAGAGAACACATACAGGAGAGAGACCTTACAAGTGTGATGTTTGTGGTGGTGCTTTTACTGAAGCCGGCATTCTGAAGGTCCATAAGAGAACACATACAGGAGAGAGACCTTGCAAGTGTTATGTTTGTGGTGCTTCTTTTACTTCTGCTGGCAGTTTAAAATACCACAAGGGAACACATACAGCAGAGATACCTTACAAATGTGATGACTGTGGTACTTCTTTTACTCAGACTTGTAATCTGAAGAAACATATGAGACTGCATCTTCATCACAAGCCGTGTTAACTACCATAGTTATTGCCAACTACCATAGTTATTGATGTATTTCCTCAGATATCGGTCCCTATTCAGGATCAATTCTGCATATATTTCTGTGTTACCATACAGTCCATCCAGCATCATCTCTGTCTGTCCACGTCTCTTTTCCCACTGATCTGTTCAGTCGTCAAAATGCTTTCCCACACTTCTCATCACAATACTAAAGAATGCTATTGTCTCTTTCTGATAGTTGTATATAATGTTCTACTTTTATTAGCATCTTCCAGGAGTTTCCGGTTTCAAGATGGCGACGAACGGTCGGGTTGTTTTGTGATCTTTAACTTTTTCGCGTAGGAGATGGATTTATTCATCTCTTTCGTGTAATTTGTGTGCCAGGATGTAAAACCAGGAGTTTCTACTCAAGATCTGTGCCGATGCTACGGAGTTTTGTGCATCGAGCGAAGCAATCCTTGAGTGAATTTTTAGCAGCATGTGTGGTTTCTGTGATTTTCAATTTTTCAACATGGCGGAACAATGTGTGTTCTTCGTGCGGTCGGCAGTCAACCTAATGAGGCGGCGTGGGGGCCAGGCAGGCAGAAAGCGACAAGGTAAGCATGGTGGTTTAAGATGTTTTAGACTCATGTGTCACCATCTGGGACTTAGGAATATCCGTATTCTGTATTGGAACTGCGCCAGCGTAAAACAACGGGGCTCTATTTTAGAAATCGTGGTTTACAGGAAACATTGTAGAGCTCCAGGAGACGAGACTGGGCGATCAGCTACTCCGAATTGCCAACTTCAAATGTTTTTACAAGAGACGACATCTGGGAATGGCGATTCTCGTTCGCAACAGCATGGTGGCATCAGAGCTAGACATGTCCATTTGGGAAAGTGACGATATACAAATACAGGCGTTAAAAGTTCAATCCAGTCTACCTTTCGTTTTGGTTAATGTTTATGCCCGCAACGTGAGTATGGATTCCCAGAAGTGGCAGTGCTTAAGTGATATATTAGGTCACGAGAGATATGTTATTTTCTGTGGCGATTTCAACGCTAAAGGCATATCATGGGGAAACATTTCCTCCAACCCACAAGGGAAGGAGCTCAAGACTGCACTTGAAACCATTGACCTGGTTTGTATCAACAGTGGCTGTGTCACCAGGACAGCAAGCCGTCAAGGTGATGAGGACAGTACTATTGATCTGGCGCTAGTTTCACCTTCATTCACTACAGTGTGTAGATGAGGTGTCCTAGGACCAACGGCAGCGACCGCCACCTTTGCAGCATATTGGTGGAGAAAGGCAGAACCAGGCAGCACAAGCTAACGGTAACGACTTTCCAATATGACAGTACAGGGCAAGATGTGCTGAGTAAAATAAGACGTGACAAGCGCAGAAAGCTTCAGGGCAGGAAAAAGAACAGCCACCTTGGTGGAATTTCGAGGTGAAGAAGGCTTGGGTGGATAAGCGTAGTGCTGTAAGGAGATGGCAAAATGCCAAGAAAAACAGAGCTGGCCATCCGAGTCCCTGCATGGACTTAGAAAGAGAGATGCACACAAAATGAGCTTTTTAAAAAAAAAACTGGTCACGGTGGTTAAAAGCGAAAAATGGGCAGAGGTGTGTCAGAGAGTAAGCACAGACAAGTCACTGAAATTGTTCTGGCAACTGCATAAAAGCCTGAGTGGGGTAGTCAAGAATAAGAGCATTTCTGACTTCCAAGGTGCTGACCTCATCTGGCAGAGGACTGACGAGGACAAGGGCAAAGCCCTCTTTGAACGCTATCTAGATCAGAGCAACCAGACAGACATGGGAGGCTGAAATCTTGCCAAGGAAGTCACCTCAGACAGGTGCAAGGCCCAGAACACTTTGGATGAAGACACAGTGACAATGAAAGAAATCAAGGCTGTGCTTCAACGATCAAAAAACAGCGTTCCAGGGCCTGATGGCATAAGATACGACGACATCAATAGGTGTACCGACAACGAGCTAGAGAAACTAGCAGACATGTACAACAGTATAGGGAGTGCTGGCATCAAGGAGGAGTGGTTACACAGCTTTCTGATTCCCTTGCAAAGACCACACAAAAATTCAGGGATATCGAATTATAACCATGCAGAATACAATAGGCAAGCTGCTGGAGAAGTTAATTGCCAGGAAAATATCAAGCCAGCTAGAGAGGCAAGGTGTTTTCCCACCTACCCTGGGTGGATAGCATCCAAAATAAGAAACCTGGACCAATGCAGCAGTTTTTGCCCATGATGTCTATGAAGGTTTCCACTCAGGCATTGAAACCTTTGCTGCAGCGATTGATCTTGAGGATGCGTACAATAGAGTATCATTGGATTTTTTAATGCTTCAGCTTCTTGAACTCAAAATAAGTCCATTCCTCCTTAGTTGGATCGCTGCAGCCCTCTTCCAACGGAAAGTAGTATTTAGATGTGGCAGTTGGACTTCGGAACCAACAACAATATATCCTGGCCTACCACAGGGATCACCATTATCTCCTGTACTGTTCAACCCCTACACAGTGAGAATCACCAGTGAGCAGATAACTGGACCTGGCAGGACATTGTCATATGCCGATGATGTTTTAGTGTATCGTCAGAGTAAGGATATAGAGAGCAGGTTGCTGTGGAACTACAAACCGAACTCAATCGCATAAGTACTTGGTGTGATGAAGCTGGTGCAATGGTCAACCCAACAAAGGCAACAGTGACTTGGTTCTCGTTGTATAATCACATTGTCAACACCAACTGTAAAGCTTTGTTCAGAGATGGTGGAAAGAACGCAGGCAATGAATTACCTTGGAATATGGTTTGATTGAAGCCTTGCTTATAATGAGCACATAGACCAGGTGATAACAAAGGCCAAGCGGGGTTTAGCTGCGATGCGGGTGATGGCGGCAGCAAACTGTGAGCAGCACCATCTATGTCTTCTGTATGAGGGGCTGGTCATGTCTGTTTTTGAGTAAGCAATGGCAATCCTGACTCTCAGCCGTAAGCAGATAGAAAGGATGGAAATAGTACAGAATGAAGCTATCCACATTATTCTTGGATGTACAAGAGATACAGCATGCAGGGCGATGCACTACCTTCTTGATTTTCCAACCATTGAAGAGAGAATACAAGTTTGCAGAGCACGCACCTACCTCAGAGTTAACGCAAACACACAGCATCCACTGCATAGTGAAATTAGGAAGGTGAAGGGCAGCAGGTTAAAAAGAGGACGGTCATGGATGGGTCAAGCCAAAGACATTCTTCAACAGGTGTGTTCACTTGAGGACTTAGAACCTGGCGAGGAGTGGGTACAAGTGCCAACAGATTTTTGCACATCCTTTGCAGTTTGCATGCAATGTCACAGGACTGACCGCTAGCGGCCGCTAGGTCAATGTAGCGCGGCCATCAGATCAGCTCAACTGCGCTCTTGCTCGTTGTATGATCTAGGAGTAAGCTATACACTGAGTGTGTGGGTTCGTGCCCACATCAGACGACAACAACACGACAACCATCACAGTGAAAAGGACTCAAGTAAACTCTGGTGCAGTGACAATCAACAGTATATTGACTGTTGGCAAAACATCAATGAAGTACTCACATGTCTACGATGCTGATGCCTTCAGGCACTCACACCCGTCAAACATTGCCTCATCAGTCTCACAATGCACACTGTCGACCCGGCTACAGTCCTAACTGTCTAGGTTACCTTCATGCTATCTTACCCGATGCTAGAAGCATTTACACTATCCCACTTGGGTGTCAGAAGCTAAACCTGATCCATGACACCTCGTCCGATGCCGGCTCGTGTAAGTAGTTGCGATGTATTGTGCAGTGTCCTCATGTGAGTGGAGTGCGTACGTGCCTTGGAGGTACAATCTTCCAATCTGCCTGCTAGATGTGAGTCGTGTCAATGCTGGCCACCAACTGCTCCACGACAACCGTTTGGTTGTTAATCTACGCACTTGTGACGTCGCCCTTGTTCCGTCAAAGTGCTATATGGTGCTCTTCTTCTACTTTCATCTTCTAGTGCACTTGCCTACTCTTTTAACTCTGTCTGGCTGTCATTCAGGCCATGACATGCAATTAGATAGAAAATGCAGACAAGAAAATCTGGCTGCTGTGGAGGCTGAGGTACAAGCGTTAATTTTCGAGAATTCGCTAGACGGTGATGCTGTCATCTACACAGATGGGTCGGTCGTCCGACATGTGAGAAGCTCATGGGCCTTTACGGCTCAGACCGGAGGGAGAATTGTGAAGGAGGACTCTGGTGCTTTCACTGAAACCACAAGTGGCCTGACTATGGAAGTCATGGCAGTAAGTAAAGCAATAACATGGCTCGAGACACAGACATTCACTAGGGCATGTTTCCTTAGCGACTCAATGAACATGATCAAGAGGATAGAGGAGGGGTCGATCCGAAGAGAAGGTTGCTGCCTCTGGAGCGGTCTCGGCTGGCAAAGATTAGTTTCATCTTCATGCCAGGGCATGCGGGAGTACAAGGAAATGAGCGGGCTGACAAGCTTGCAGGTGAGGCTACGGTGGAGGGCGGATGAGAAATAAGACTTTTGCGTGAACCAAGTGATGACTGTGAATCTACAACCATGGCCAGACTGCGAGAACAGCAAATTAAAAGAGGGGTGGCCAAACAAGAACACTACGCAGGTAGCCAAAGAAAATTGATAAACCAACATGTTTGTCCATCACGAATGATGATGACCATTCATTTCATCCAGTGGGGTTGAAGGTGTGGAGCCGTGGGTTCTAAGATGGCTGATAAGGCCTATTTTGGCTCGAAATGTTCATTGACAATGTGGGCAAAGAATGCTTGATGTCTGTGGAGGAGGATTTCCTGCAGTGGTTTTTGTGTCCTGCCTTTTCTTCACAGCTCTTGCAGTCCTGGTTGCCTCACATATGACTGCACCTTTGCGTAATGATGCACGCCACGAATTTCGGTCTCTGACTGCAGCCTCCCAGGTGTCATGATGAATTCCAAAAGCATTCAGTGAAATTTTCAGAGTGTCTTTAAAGCGTTTCCTCTGGCCACCTTGGGAGCGTTTACCACAACGCAGTTCGCTGTAAAAAATTCGTTTAGGGAGCCTGTGATCTGGCATGCGAGTCAAGTGACCAGCCCAACGAATCTGATTATTCATCAGTAGAGTGTGGATACTGGCCATGGATGCTCTTTCTAGGACTTCAGTGTCTGGAATCTTGCCTTGCCATTTAATCTTCAGTAGCTTCCTTAGGCAGACTGTGTGGAAGTGGTTTAATTTCCTAGCGTGTCGCTGATAAACAGTCCAGGTTTCACAAGCATATAGCAGTGTGGATAATACAACTGCTTTGTAGACTTTTATCTTTGTTTGCAGGCTTATTCCAGTTCTGTCCCATACATTCTTGTACAGTCTGCCAAAGGCCGCACTGGCCTTGGAGATTCTTGCATTCACTTCGTCATCAATTGTGGCAGCTTGTGACACAGTGCTGCCAAGATAGGTGAATTTGTTCACAACACTTAGTCTACGATCATTCACCACAGAACTGGTGTCGTTAGCTGCTACACGTTGCGGGATTTGCTGAGGAGGGGATCTGAGCACTTATGGACTGAATGGTTCGATGTGCAATGAGGATGATCTGTCGACTAACTAACTAACTATCTTCCAGGCTATCATTATTAAGGTACTCTGATTATCCAAGCCATTCACTACAATCATCTCATGAATCACATCTTTGCTGCTTCCAATAAAACAAGAAATTTTATGGAATCCAAACAAATTTTACTTGGATCCTAAAGCCAGCCACCATGGGGAATTGGATGCAAAAGTGAGGAAAGAAATTCAGTTACTTTTAGATAGTAAATTTATCAGTGGAGTGATGCACAGTTAGTCATTCCATTGGGCTCATAAACCTCCAACTTTATGACCTTCCTAAATTGCACAGTCCTGGGGTACCACAGAGACTGATTGAATCTAAGCTCAACTCTGTCCAACACACGATGGTGAAATGGTTTGCTGAAACTACTTAACGATTGTGACAATGATTCAACCCCTTAATATTAAAAGATTAATTTTAACTAGTTAAACTACTGGCTACTATCAATCTTAAACTAAAGTATGTGGTGTCAATGGATATAGCCTCTATTTTCCCATGGAAGAAACATTATCATCTGTGATCCCATAAAAGAAAACAAACAAAAGTTAGGCCTACCAACATCCACATTCAAGAAATTACTACTGCTATGCACATCTAATATTAATTTGTGTATTTGATGAACAATAAATGGTTGCTGATATACATCAAGGCATTAGTAATGAGACTATTCCAGCCAGTTCTGTGCAAACAGAAAGACTTCATTTTAAATTTGAAATGACCATAAGGAAAACTGATGCTCCACATGCAAACAATATCAGTGACTATGTGTTTTAAGTATTTCAGCCCTAGTATAATTCATTTATTCACTTTATATGATATGTAACTCTGCAGTGTGCACCTGATGAAATGTAGTGAAATATGCCAGGCAATAACTTGGACAACATATTGTTTGTGGCTTTTATGTTTAAACTTTATAAATATGTTAATATTGATTAATTCAAACTTTAGCTCTAAAATATTCCAAAATTATAACTGTGCTTTAACAAATCAAACATTTCACCCATTGAATGTCATTTGGTCTAAAAATATGGGGCTAGTGCCGTATACTCAATACACCTCATGGTGTGAGAGGTGGTCCTTTACTTTCATGGATGTGATGTTTGTGGTTGTTGTGTTCCTCTTTACTCAACACTTGTTTGTCTCTAATGATGGAGTATCTGAGTCTCCGTGGTGAAGTGGTCAATCTGCTTGACTTGGGCTCTGAAGGTTGTGGGTTCGATTCCGGGCTGCATCTTTCGCTTCACAGGTGAATATTTTCGGAAACGCCTGTGGGTCGTCACTGGAGCTACGGAGTTTGTGCTTTGTGTTGTGCTTTCCGCATTGTGGAAAGAGACCGATGAAGTCGACCCTGTCGACTTTTAAGTGAATTTTTTTAATGATAGGGTATCACAGTGATCTTGACAGGAACAGCCACAAAGCATGTGCCAAAATATCTATGGTAGATAACTCATGAAGGTAGTGGTGGCCAACTATGTTTGCTTGGCTGGTCTTCCCTGCTCTAATAGTCAGTGTAAACCATTTCTGTATAGTGTATATTCTACATATTGTGTTGGTCTGCCCATAATTTCAGCCTGTACATTTACAAATAATGATGATTATCGCAAATGATTAGAAGCGCACGTAAAATAATATTGCCACACTAGTCAATCACATGCACTTTGGCAACTGTTACAGGCGCAGTCTGACAGAGAAACAGTAATGCCGACTGAGCTGTCCAGGGTTCTCATGTAACACTTGTTTGCTTTATATTTATGTTCTTCTCTGGTATAAATTTGAAATTGATTTCATAGTTTAGTTTATTATATTTCACAATTCATTGGGTTAATTTGTTTAGGTAACTTTATTTACTTGGTGATGGAATATCCAGAGTTGTGTGCTCTTGTGTAATACACTAGATTTTGTTATTCTTTGTAACAGACATTAATGTAATACATCATCATGAATAATAGTACAATTGTTGACATTTCCAAAGTAAAAAAATAAAGTTTGGCTTTATGCTTCTTCTTACTTTGCTGTTGATTATGCTAAAGCGGAAGGCTCTGTGACTAATGGCTGACTAAAAATGTCTTTGGTTCACTTACTGGGGTGGAGATAATAGTAAGGGACTTTCTTCTTTGAAGTGGCAATGACAGACAACATAACTTGTAGTGTTATTGATTGTTGCATGATTATATTCTTATTATATATATTAGTTAAGTTTCATCTGTTGGGGTTTTCAAAACAGTTCTCTTGGAGTGACTGGCAAGGCTGATGTAACAGATGTCTCCTGGTAAACTTGTATTTGATCAGCTTTCTATTACAGCTGTTCTCTTACAATAAAATATGGTGTTTGTAGTGGTGGTTGGTAGCCATGGCAGTGAAGTGACTAGCATGCTTGCCTGCTGGCATAGTGATCATGTATTTGAATACACATAAGTACAAGTTTTAAAATTAACATGGGCTCCAAAGTCAACCACCCTAAAACAGGTAGCAGGAAATGTCTTGGGAAGTAATTGCTGTCCGCTTGATATTGACCATGTCACCCATCTAGTGCTGATTGGTCTATAAATTGTGGGAATAGCACCATAAACCCATTATACCTCCTGGCATCTTAAAAGTCCTTTTACTTTGGTGACTTACTTGTAGTGGCTTTTCTCTTTGTGACTTGTAAGGATGTTGATGCAACTCAACTTTCTGGAAGCTCTCAAATTGTTTCAAGCTGTTATATATCTTATTATCTAGGCATGTGAATATCATCAGTTGGATGATGCATCACTGAGATAAATAACAGAATCAGCATTTAATAAATCTGCATTCTATCAAATGAGGAACGTCATTGTCCTTGAAAGTTAGAAAAAGAGTTCTTGCATATTACACAGAACCAATTTTAACATACGGCTGGAATCCTGGACAGTTAGTAAGATAGACGGGAAAAAATCCCTCGAGGCCTTGGATATGTGGTTTAATAGTAGAATGCTGAAAATTAATTGAACAGCCAAAATGAACAATCTGGACGTTTTGAGGGAAGCTGAGTTGCAAAGGGAACCTGAGTCACAAAGACATCACACGCCTCTTACAATATGCATGATGGGTTACAGTGTTACTATTCTTTGCTTTCTGTATGTGGCGAAGTGGAAAAAGAAATGGGAGAGGAATTCCCAAATTCAATTAGCCAGCTGTTATTAGAAAACTAGAAATGGCTTGATAAGACTACCTAGGTATAGAGACTGATCATAAGTTAAAGTTTTCTAACAGAGTGACAATGGAGCACGGGAAAGCTATCAAACTTCAGAGTGGATAACTCTCACTTTTGGTACCTGAAAGTCCGTGTGGTTATCCCACCACCTTCTGCTCCATAGTGATGTTGTCATTTGATTAATACGATCAATGAGAACACACATAAAAGACTTAAACACAAAATAACAAGTAAATAACCAACTCCTGAGTACATCCTATAACATTATATTGGGATAACATGGAGAACGGTTCCTGTATGTATGTTCTAGTGGCATAGCAAATATGTACACAACCACAATTAAAAAACAAACAATAATTCCTTAATAAAAGATGTACTAAAATAACTAAATATTTCTCTGAAGAATGAATCTATGTTCCTGTATCCTTCCATGTGTGTAACAACATAAGATTGTTAAGTCCCTCCTCAGTTGTACTTTTCTAAAGTTCACCAAAAATATATGACTAAAAGTTCATGAAAATCACCACAAGTTTATATAAAGTCCATGCAGTTTGAACAATTCCTTCCAATGTCCATGTTACTTTATATTAGTCTATGAAATCCGAACGCTAAAGTACTGTTCTCATGGTTGTTGGTACACCAGTAGTGGGTATAGCTGATATTGCTATGGCTTGTATTGTTAGAAATGTAAGTGTAAACGGTGTTTGCTGGTGGGCCAGATCAAGCCAGTGGGTACTCCTATTTATATAGAGTATTTATCCTAGTTCCACCAGGTTAGTTAGCTGTGCCCCAGGAGGATTCCACGATGTTCTATTGACACTCGCCCTTTCAATAATCTCGAGGCGATAACCTTCATCTTTCACAGATGATTTTGTCCCTCCTGATGACAAGTTACAGTACTCATGATTCTACCTCAGTGGAGGGCAAAATAAAGACCACCGTTCCCTTTAAAAGATAGATGCCATACTTATAGCCACACTTGCATAAACAAGGAGGAAAGACAAGATAAAAGAAGAAAAAAAGGGTGAACAGAGGAAAAACAAAGGGGAGGGAAGGTGAAGGGGTTACCACACGGGGTAGGCTAGTTCAACCCGACCATGCCACTACCACCACTCTAATAATCTGATTTGCTCTTTACCTCTCATATCTTCTTTTTAAAAGCATTCCACACGCAACTCACAGTGTCGCGCCACACACTCAACTCAGTAGCAGGGTGATGGGACCAAAAACTACCAGTCCAACATGAGGAAAATGTGAATGCAAACGGTGGCCTCGGGCATAAACACCCCAGAGGCCTTAACTGTTTCACTGCCTATACTCTTTGTTCGTGACCAGAAGTCACTCTTATTCAGAAATGTGTGGCTGTTGGTCTTCTGGTTGGCTGCTGCTTCCTTTGACGATGAACTGTGTTGCATGGAGGAGTGTTGTTTTGGCATTCGGGAGAAGGCATTATGTATAGTGAGATGTTTTTAACATCTGTCCGAGGTGTTGTGGCGTGATCTGTGTGCTTGGAAAATTTTATTTTGTTGCGTGAACTACATTTCAGAGAAAAAATGGCGTGGCTGGCTAGAAAACATCTAGAAACGGAAAAACATCTAGAAATATTGAGACTTTGTAGGCTAACATCTGGTTGGGATAGTGTCTGCTGCTTCCATCAAGGATGAACTGCATGTTTCGCAGTGAACTTTTGTGTTAGCATTCTGGTGGCGGCATTTTGTACAGTGAGAGTTTTTACATCTGTCCGATGTTGCTTTGTTGCGTGAACTGCATTTTGAAGATAAAATGGCAAGAAAACATCTAGACACGAAACACCAACATCTAGAAACATAGAGACTTTTGCACCTGTCCAGTACAAACATCTGGTAAGGAAAGTGACTGCCGCTTCCCTCAAGGATGAACGGTATGTTTCGTGGAGGACTTTTGTGGTGACATGCTGGTGGCGGTAACTATTATGCATAGTGTGCCTGAGCGGGCTGTTGTTTGTTGCGACTCCTGTTTTTTTCCGAGAAATCTGGACCAATGCAGCAGTTTTTGCCCGTGATGTCTATGAAGGTTTCCACTCAGGCATTGAAACCTTTGCTGCAGCGATTGATCTTGAGGACGCGTACAACAGAGTACCATTGGATTTTTTAATGCTTCAGCTTCTTGAACTCAGTATAAGTCCATTCCTCCTTAGTTGGATCGCTGCAGCCCTCTTCTAACTCAAAGTAGTTTTTAGATGTGGCAGTTTGACTTTGGAACCAACAACAATACATCTTGGCCTACCACATGGATCACCATTATCTCCGGTACTGTTCAGCACCTACACTGTGAGAATCATCACTGATCAGATCACTGGACCTGGTAGGACATTGTCATATGCCGACGATGTTTTAGTGTATCGTCAGGGGAAGGATAGAAATCAGGTTGCTGTGGAACTACAAACCGAACACAATCGCATAAGTACTTGGTGTATTGAATCTGGGGCAATGGTCAACCCAACAAAGGCAACAGTGTCATGGTTCTACATCATATTGTCAACACTCCAACACCAACTGTTAATCTGTGCTCAGAGACGGTGGGAAGAACGCAGGCAATGAATTACATGGGGATACGGTTTGACCGAAGCCTAGCTTATAATGAGCACATAGACCAGGTAATAATAAAGGCCAAGCGGGGTTTGGCTGCGATACGGGTGATGGCGACAGCAAACTGTGAGCAGCGCCATCTATGCCTTCTGTATGAGGGGCTGGTCATGTCTGTTTTTAAGTACGTGATGGCAATCCTGACTCTCAGCCATAAGTGGATAGAAAGGATACAGAATGAAGCTATGCGCATTATTCTTGGCTGTACAAGAGATACAGCATGCAGGACGAAGCGCCACCTTCTTGATTTTCCAACCATTGAAGACAGAATACAAGTTTGCAGAGCACGCGCCTACTTCCGAGTTAACGCAAACACACAACATCCACTGCATAGTGAAATTATGAAGGTGAACGGCAGCAGGTTAAAAAGAGGACGGTCGTGGATGGGTCAAGCCGAAGACATTCTTCAACAGGTGTGTTCACTTGAGGACTTAGAACCTGGCAAGGAGTGGGTACAAGTGCCAACAGATTTCTGTACGTCCTTTTCAGTTTGCATCCAACTAGGCAGAATATGCAGACAAGAGAATCCGGCTACTGTGGAGGCGGAAGTACAAGCGTTGTTTTTCGAGAAATCGCTAGGCGGTGATACTGTCATTTACACAGATGGGTCGGTCGTTCGACATGTGAGAAGCTCATGGGCCTTTACGGCTCAGGCCGGAGGGATAATTGTGAAGGAAGATTCTGGTGTTTTGCTGAGACCACGTGTAGCTTGACTATGGAAGTCATGGCAGTAAGTAAAGCAATAACATGGCTCGAGACACAGGCATTCACTAGGGCATGTTTCCTTAGCGACTCAATGTGCATGCTCAAAAGTATAGAGATGGGGTGGATCCGAAGAGAATGGTTGCTGTCTCTGGAGCGGTCTCGGCTGGCAAAGATTAGTTTCATCTTCGTGCCATGGCATGCGGGAGTACAAGGAAATGAGCGGGCTGACAAGCTCGCAGGTAAGGCTACTGTGGAGGGCGGACACGCCATGGACCAGGCTGACATTCTGAATGCTCTACAAGAAGTAAGACTTGCACGAGAACCAAGTGACGACTGTGAATCTACAACAATGGCCAGACTGAGAACAGCAAATTAAAAGAGGGGTGGCCAAACAAGAGCACTACGAAGGAAGCCAAAGAAGATTGATAAACCAATACAGAACTGGTGTCGTTAGCCGCTATAAGCTGCGGGATTTGCTGAGGAGGGAATCTGAGCACGTATGGACTGATCGGTTCGATGTGCAATGAAACTGCACATCTGCTAGTTAAACCTTGAACACCTGATAGTGGAAGATTGGAGTGAGAGCAAACAACTATGTTGGTGATAACTAATTGAGAACACCAAGACTATCTTTCTTCTATGTTTATTTTTCTCTAAGAACAAAATTCCTTTTATTGTTTTCACTTGCTGTGTTCTTAGGCTTTTAATTTCATTTCTAATGTCATATTGATGATATCATTAGAATTATGTGATTTATGGAATTTCAGTTAGTGGTCATACTCATGTAGATCCAGACCTGACTTGGTGAAGATTGAATGCAGCACCTGTTGAGTGAGCACATCGTTGAGCGATGCCCTTGATAGAGTAGTGCAGAAACTTATCTACCTGCAAACGTTCCATTTGTCCCATTCATTCATTCAGTAGCATGTCCTTTGCAGAACGTTGCTCCCATAACAACCTTCCGGAAAACCTCTCGATCATAAGCAAGATGTCCCGCGTCTGATACACCCATCTGGAGATCATCCGCCACATCCTGCACCCATCTTCTCTTTGGCCTGCCTCTTCCTCTCTTCCCAGGCATATATCCCTCCATTATTGTTCTCTCCAAACTTTCGTGACGTTTCAAGTGACCAAACTATTTCAATTTTCTTTATTTTATCGTCTTTAATAGCCAACCTTCTTCAATATTCAACTCTTGAAGTATGGATGCATTTGTTCTTTTCTTTACCCAAGATATTCTTAGAACTCGTCTATAACATTTATATTCAAAGGCGTTTATGCGCTGTTCAGCTTGTTTAGTAAGTGTCCATGTCTCACAGGCGTATGTTGCAATGGGAAAGATGCATGCTCTTAAAAATCTAATTTTTGTAGTTCTATCTGTCCCACTCCATAATTTATTCAGTTGTTTTAGTCTTTGAAGAGCAATTGATAGTCGCCGTTTAATTTCTTTCATTGTGTCACCGTTGTTGGTAATCAATGAACCAAGATATTCAAAATTTTCCACTACCGCCAATGTTTCCCTATTAATGTATATTTCTTTCTCCATAGTAGTTTTATCTGTATGCATTATCTTTGTTTTTGCTACGTTAAGATATTCATTGGCACCTTTCCGTCTTGACAGACGATAGTTTGGTACATTGTGGTTCAAAAAGGCTTAATAACTACGATCCATGGCGGTGGCGAGTGTGGCTGGTAAGGCCAATTCTTGCTGCAAATGTTTGCCTACAGAAGGTGCATGTGAAAACATGGTCATTTCCACCATTTTGCACCATCTTACGTCTCTCACGCTCTGTGTGTGCTTTATCTGCAATCACTTTCTCCTGTGTCTTTATTCCATTTCTGATAGTTGCCCTCCATGCAACACGTTCAGCGGCGACGTGTTCCCATTGTGCATTATCAATGCCTATATCAATCATGTCCCGCTTACACACATCTTTGTATCGTAGTAGAGGCCGACCCTGAGATCTCCTACCCATCTGTAATTCACCAAAAAAGATGTCCTTTGGTATTCTACCATCATCCATCCTCCTAACGTGTCCTATCCATCTAAGTCTACGAAGACTGAGCATGGAATACACCGTCACACAACCTGATCTTTCCAATACTTCAGTATTTTTGATTTTGTCTTGCCACTTAATACCAAGTATTCTTCGCAGACACCGCATATGAAAGCTGTTTAAACGTTTCTCTTGGCGTGAGTAAGTTGTCCAGGTTTCACTGCCATAAAGAAGAGTACTAAGGACACAGGCTTGGTAGACGAGGACTTTTGTTTTGGCAGTAAGCTTCCTGTTCTCCCAGACTCTTTTTGCTAACATGTTCATTGTTGTTGCTGCCTTGCCAATCCTGATGTTGATTTCCTGATCGAGGGATAATTTGCTATTTACCTCTGATCCTAGATATGTAAAATGGTCTACTATCTCCAGTTCGGCGTCGTCAATAAAGATTGATGGTACATCATGTGCACCTTGTGACATAATCTGTGGCTTCTTTTTGTTAATTGTTAAACCAAATTCAGAACAAGCATTGGAGAATGATGATAGTAGATGTTGTAATTCTTCCTCAGAGTGGGTCGTAATCGCAGCATCATCCGCAAAAAGCAACTCTCTGATAAGTACCCTGCTAATTTTGGTCTTGGCCTTCAATCTCTGAGCATTATAGAGGCCACCATCTGAGCGTTAAGATATAAGTTGTGATTTTCACTATTCAATTGGGTTGAGGCTATTAGGTTTTCTATGCCATTCTGTGTTGTGGATAGTAATACTGTATCATCAGTGGCATGATGTTACTCCATCCATATTAAATGTGGATTGAACATCAATTATAACTTGTTAACAAAATACGCTGAACTCACCTCGAACAGTCACAAGTGTGACAAAATAGACTGACGCCAATCCAATGAACGAACTCACACTTTAATATTGTGTTGAGTGAAAACAATAGTGGATATTCTTGTATACTATAAAACTGCCCCTGGATGTAGGAGCGGCGTTTATCATCTAGTATTTACGAAACTCTCTACTCTATTCAATAGTTCACCTTGAGGTGCAAACCCGGTATTTTCGCTGTTCTGAGTTCAGGCATATTTAGGCTTGGTTCCTGCATTGTATATCCTTGCCAATCGATCGTTCCTGCTGTTATCTATTTGCCGAAGCTCGGAATAATCGCATCCAGCTCTTCACCAACACGGGCTTCTCGAAGATACGTCGTCTCCTTATCAGAATCACACACAAAAGTCCTTTGTTGTCTTGTGACGTTCTTTTCGTTCCCAATGGTTTCTCCTCTTTTTGTTTGTCCACTTTCGTGCATAACTGGGAAACCCCATTTTCCTTTTGGTGGCATGTGCCGTCATATGGCATAATGCCCCCTCCCAGATAAAAAAAATTATTTATCATTTTTTCTCTCTATGAAATATATGTTCTTTGCAATCATATGCATTAACAACATTAATAACGACATCTGGAAAGCTCCTGGTTTCCCCCCTTATCCACTCTAAAAAATAAATAATGTCATATGACCGGCACGCCCACCTGTCCAAACCCCCGTTGGACGTCGTGTGGCTGATCATGGGAAATCAGTCCAACTAATATACATATTAGTCCCTACCTTGTCCTAATAGACAAGTGTGTCCTCACTCTAGGTACTACCATGAGTTTCGGACGAGAGTACTAATGGGTTTCCCAGTAATCTATCCGAGTTGCCGTTGATCGTTGTTGCCTTTCCTCCATATATTCCATGTTTATCTATGATATCCGTGGGTAGGGTAGACGTATACGATCCATGTCTTGAGAAACTGTATAGATCTATACTTGTGTGGATATCTTGGGAACGTTGACTACTTCAATGTTCATCAATTAACAAATGAACCGATGATTATCAATATAAAACATTCCAATGTAATCCTAATTAAGATAATGACTCATCTAAGTAACTAATTGATATAACAAAATTAACTCAAATTTTTCTAACTAATTAACTAAGTAATTCTAAGTAATTAACTATTGAACAATCCTAATTATGTAAGTTAACTTCAGAATGTTCCATGTCTCTTTATTAATTCAAAATTTTTGAAATAACGAAATAATTTTTCCGTTTCCTTGTCTTTACGAACAATCTTCTAAAATCACATAACACAATCTAAGAATACTTATTGATCGGATCACAGTTTTCTCATGAGGTAAGATACGACGATCCAAATATCCATTGAGTGTGCAGGATTTATCATCGAACTATTTCATCAGTCAAGATGACTCTGCCAAATAATGTAAAATCAACAAAATATGTATCCATTTGACTATACTATATATTCGCAATAGTAATCAATTATATCGCCGGCTTCGTGGCTTAGAGGTTATGACTTTTCTCTGTAATCTCGTATACTCTCGTCGGCAACGTGATGACGGTTCAAATCAGTAGTGGTTCGGATCGAATCGGTAACTTACGGGATATGTGAGCCGGCCGCTCAGAAAGCAATGGCAAACAACTGAGCGTAATCTTGCCAAGAGATCAACATACAGCTGAAAGATGCTGGTGTTGACAGCTAAGTCCTGTAAAGGATATGCTAAAAAAAAATCAATTATATAGTTTCCAATTGCTATAACATCGTTTATTAATCCGGTGCTATTTGATTGAAATGTATTAAACTTCCTAACAATTTATGAAGGAACAGATACAATAAACTATAATTGAATAACTTATAACATATATCAGTCTTACTATATACTACAATCGACTGAGAATGTCTGCAAGATTATTATCCTTTCCAGGAATGTGACAGATATCGAATTCATAATCTTGTAAGAGTAAAGACCATCTATGAATTCTAGAGTTCTTAGGATGACCATATTTGAATATCTGTAAAGGTTTGTTATCCGAAAGAACAAGAAATTTCCTACCAAGTAGATATCTGGAAAATTTCTCAATACTTTCAATTAATGCTAATGCTTCAAGTTCGGTAATAGCATAATTCCTCTGTGTCTCTGATAACTTTTTACTGAAGTAAAGGATTGGATGTAGCTTTCCTTCATGTAATTGAAGTAATACACCTGAAATATCGTGTAAACTAGCATCTGTTTGTAACACGAAGTCTTTTGAAACATCAGGCAATTTCAGAATAGGATAGGCACTGAACAGAGTTTTTATCTGTTGTAATAGTTTATCATGATCATCTGTCCAAACTATTTTTGTAGGTTGACCTTTCTTTAATAGTTCAGAAAATGTTGCTGTCATATCAGCAAAGTTAGGGATGAACTTTTGATAGTAATTAATCATACCTAATATACCAAATGCCCGCAGAAGTCGGATGTGTCGGCCTAACGGCGCAAGAAAGCAGCTCTGCTGTAAACAGGCACAACACAGTCACATCTGAAAAAAAAAATCCGGATGAACGCAGAAGAAGAAGAAGAAGAAGAAGACCTAATATACTTCTCAATTTCTTTTTTGATGTTGGAGGTTTGATATTAACAATTTTAGTAACCACCATTGGATCTGTTTTTCTAAATCCGTTAGAAATTCTATGACCAAGGAATTGTATTTCAGTAAAACCTATTTCAATTTTACTTGGTTTAGCTTTCAACCCATGGTGTTGTATTCTCTGAAATACCTGTTTAAGAATTTTAATATGTGTGTCAATATCTGAAGTATGCACACAGATGTCATCCATATAAGTCGCTACATTAGAAATTCCATGTAGTAGTCTTCTCATCATACGCACAAATGTGCCTGGTGCATTTTGTAGACCAAATGGAATATATGCCCATTCATATAGAGCTAATGGTGTATTGAAAGCTGTAATATGCATTGACTCTTCATCCATAGGAATTTGCCAATATCCCTTGGTGAGGTCAATCTTCCCCCTCTGCCTTGCGTCCACCTTGACGAGGTAGAGGGGCTTGAGCGTTCCAATGACCCCAAGAGCTATGCCGACGGTAGCACAGCTACTGGTAGGGTCACCCATGTCGGACAGGTCAAGGGAGAGAGACCAGACGAAGTGACGCACAAACCTGCTGCCTTGTAGGTAGACTGGGGACAGTCAAAGGCTAGGGAAAGCATCCCGAACAAACGCCTGTCGAAATCGGATGTACTGAGCCACAGGCTTGACAAAGAAGTGCAACGTAACTTTATCATTTCATGATGCCACAGATGAAAGTTAATCGATATGGTGCTAATCCCGTGAAGTCCCATCAGGCGGTGATAGTGCCGGGCCCCCTGCCTCGAGGGGGTCCACCCATGACTACTGGTGGTCACCTTCCCCTGTGCTGTGGAGTCAAGGCACAGAGGAGTAGGTTAAGAGCTATTGATCAAACACCCCGGACACTCAACATACTACAATGGAATGCAGAAGGAGTTTATAACAAGAAAGCCTCCCTAACACAGCGTCTTCATAAAGATAGAATAGATGTGGCATGCATTCAAGAGACACACCTCAACGCCAATCGCACATTTTCAGTCGAGGGATATCAGGCCACACGTTTCAACCGCGAAGGACATAAAGGAGGAGTTGTAATACTTACACGAAATACAATACCTTGCAGCGAAGTATCTGTGATCTCTGACAACCAAACGGAAATTATAGGTGTTGATATAATGATAAAGGACGTGAAAATAAGAATTTACAATCTATATAGCCCGGCAGATAAGGATCTTACACTCTCAAACATGGAAATAACTGACACAAATTGCATTGTTGTCGGAGACTTTAATAGCCGTTCAGAAAGATGGGGATACCCAGATACTGACAAAAGAGGAGATGAAGTGGAGGACTGGGAAATAGACTCAAATCTCCATCTACTTAACAAAGCGGATGACACACCGAGCTTCTACTCCAGAAGATGGATTACCACTTCTACTCCAGACTTAGCTTTCTGCACAGGAGACATCCTCCACAAAATCGATCGCCATGTGCTGGACCAATTAGCAGGTAGTGACCACAGACCAATCAAGCTTGTAATAAATATGGAGTATGTTCCACAGGAGCAAAAGCCTTTGCCCCGTTGGAATTACAAACGAGCAGATTGGGACAGATTTGCCATACTAACAGACAAATATTGTGAAAACGTAAATACACGATATGGCAACATGAAGCAAATGGTGGAAAGTCTAAACAGAGCAATAATACAGGCAGCCACTGAGTCTATTCCAAGAGGAGCAAGGAAAAATTACAAACCATACTGGACTGAAGAACTACAATTTTTGGAGGACAAAGTTGAAGATGCTAGGAAGACCGCAGAGAGAGAACAAACAACTGAAGCGAACATCTCTCTCAAAGCCATCTCAGCAAAATATAAAAGAACAGTAAATCAAACAACAAGAGATTGTTGGAGGAAAAAAACAGAAAACCTGAATTTTGACAGGGATGGAAACAAACTATGGAAACTAGTGAAAGCCATGAACAATGAAGGACCTAGAAACAAACAAATAACAATTAAACAAGGAAATTCCTTGCTTACAGGAAAAAAGGCTGCAAATGCACTAATAGAACACTATGCCAGTGCAAACCACATTGATATTACAGCCGAACAGAAGAAAGCAATCAAAGATAAACAGATGCATCATACATATACAGAGACAGCAGCAGAATATATGATGGCAAATCTAACAATGGAAGAAATGGAACAGGCAATGAATACCCTAAAAAAGAAGACATCACCAGGAAAGGATGGAATCACAAATGAAATGCTAATAGGACTAGGCACTAAGGCAAAAAAGAAACTACTAGCAGTCCTAAATTACAGCTGGAAGAGGGGAATAGTCCCACAGGCATGGAAGGAAGCTATACTAATACCAGTCCCAAAGAAAGGAAAAGACCTGGAAGAACCAAATGGCTATCGACCTATCAGTCTTCTTAGCTGTGTAGGAAAATTAATGGAACGCATTATCAATGGCAGGCTAACATGGCATCTGGAAGAAAACCAACTCTTAACACCTCACCAAGCAGGATTCAGAAAGTACAGATCTACTGAAGATCAAATAACCTATATAGCTCAGGAAATAGAGGATGCCTTCCAAGAGAAAA
The DNA here is from genome assembly GCA_963921405.1 of Cepaea hortensis. Taxonomy (NCBI): domain Eukaryota; kingdom Metazoa; phylum Mollusca; class Gastropoda; order Stylommatophora; family Helicidae; genus Cepaea; species Cepaea hortensis. The sequence goes on from OY992893.1 coordinate 74,896,552, forward strand.
AGCACACACTAGCAGTCTGGATAGATTTGGAAAAAGCATTTGATAAAGTATGGAAGGAAGGACTGAAAGTAAAACTGCAAAAAATGCATGTTTGCGGGAAAATGTACAAATGGATCAGCCACTACCTTGAGAACAGAACTGCCAGGACAAAAGTACAAGGACAAACCAGCAAAATGATGCTGTTGGAGCAAGGTGTCCCCCAAGGAGGAGTTCTTTCACCAACATTATTCCTAGCATATATAAACGACATCACGGAAAATTTTCCAGCCAGAGTACACACATCATCCTTTGCAGATGACCTAGCCATATGGACATCTGAAGAATATATTAGTACAGCTAACAGCAGAATACAGCAAGCCCTATTAGCGCTAGAGGACTGGTCAAAATCATGGCTAGTGAAGATAAGTGAGGAGAAAACAACATGCACAGTGTTCTCCCTCTCAACTAAAACTCAGCAACCTAAGCTGGTATTGAATGGAAAAATATTGCGCCATGAAGAAAATCCAAACTATCTAGGAGTCACCTTTGATCGTCGCCTGACATGGAAGACACAGGTTGAGAAAAATCGAACAAGAGCAAGGCAAAGAATGGCAATCATGAAAAAGCTTGCTGGTACAACATGGGGAGCAGATGAGAAAGTTCTCAAGAAGTTATATACTGGGCGGGTGAGGCCAGTACTGGAATATGGCATTGCAGCTTGGGCAACAGCAGCTAAGTCAAACTTTAACAAAATAAGTAGAGTCCAAAATCAAGGAATGCGAATCATAACTGGAAGCCTGAAGACAACGCCTATTAATGAATTAGAAAAGATCACTTGTTTACAACCAATGCAGGATAGAAGAGATAGCAGAGCCCAGCAACAAGCAGAAAAATTTAGAAGATTGACAGACCACCCTATGTACAACAGATTTAATGGTTTTGGAAAGGGAAGACTGAAGCGTAGCAACTTTGTAGAAACTGCAAAACGAAGGATTAGGTCAGATCCTATTCTTAACATATCAACAGTCAAGCCCATACACAATGCACACAAGTTCCCAGCTTGGAGACAGCAGCAACTGCCTGAGATGATAGAAAACATTCCTGGTATTGAGAAAAAGAACACTCAGCATGAAACCGAAAGAAGAGAAATAACCCTAAACTACATAAAAGAACATTACCCAAGCAGGAATTGGACCCATGCATATACAGATGGATCAGCCAAAAATTCAATAGAGAATGGAGGAGGAGGAATTCTCCTAAATTTAAAAAATGGAGCGAAAAAACACATTCAATGGCAACTGGAAAATTTTCAAGTAACTTCAAAGCGGAGGTAGAGGCTCTGAAAACTGCAGCAGAAATGCTCCTGATGGAGGAAAATAAAGAGAAGCAAATAGCTATCTTCACAGATGCAAAGTCAGCTGTCTCAATACTGAAGAGCAATAACAGCACAGAACTAACTGACCTAAGAGCAGCACTCCATGGTCTATGCCAGAAATCCAAAAAAGTTGTAATACAGTGGATCCCATCACATTGCAGTATACCTGGAAACGAAGAGGCTGACAGACTAGCAAAAGAGGGCGGACGACTACCACAGCCTGACATAGACATAACCTATAATGAGGCAAAGAGGTTGATAAAAAGCACTTATAGAACCAAATGGGAATCAGAGCATCCAGGCCATCAGAAGGATGACGCATATTACAAACTCGACAGAAGAGAACAAGTAGCAATCTTCAGACTCCGCGCAGGACACAACAGGCTGAAATACCACTTGTTCAATAAACTAAAGATAGGAGATACCGATGAATGTAATTGTAGAACTGGAAAAATGACAGCAAAACATTTGCTGCAGGAGTGTCCAATATATGCAGAACAGAGAAAGATATTTTGGCCCACACCTGCTTCATTTGAGGACAAGCTCTATGGAGATATCAACAAGCTCAAGTTGACTGCAGCTTACTTTAACTACATTCAGGTTGACATTTAAAGGTGCATGAAGAAGTATTTAGACTGCCGCACTTCATACCACAGGTATGTCGGTTACAAAAGCGCCCCAGAGGCATGAAATGGAATATTGCTTGGATAGCAAATCCATTACGTGGAAAGTCCGAACCAAAAGCTCACTGTGTGGGCTTCATAAAAGGTGGAAAAAGTGTCCCAGTGGCACGAAATGGAATATTGCTTGGATAGCAAATCCATTATGTGGAAAGTCCGAATCGAAAGCACACTCTGTGGGCTTCATAAAAGGTGGAAAAAGTGTCCTAGTGGCACGAAATGGAATATTGCTTGGATAGCAATTCCATTATGTGGAAAGTCCGAATCGAAAGCTCACTGTGTGGATGTCACCTGCAGACTGCATACTTCTGGTTTCCGGGAGAACAGCCTATGGTGAATGGAAGGCCCAATATACGGAAGTGAGGCTAAGCAGCCATGTGCAGGACGTGACGATTCCTTGGGTGAGCCCAGTACCAGAGCGCTGTGTGTTGGCTCTGCAAGTATGGAAGCCTCCTTGGATGGCGGGGAATGCCCATGGTCTGCCCCTGCCTTCCCTTGAGGGCTGACCAGGATGTCTTTGGCTGTTCTATATGGGCCAGCTGGGATGGGGGATAACACGACAACAGTGAGAGCCAAACGTCCTAAGAAACCCCCGGGAAGGTTAACCCGGTCAACAAATGCCCGCAGAAGTCGGATGTGTCGGCCTAACGGCGCAAGAACGCAGCTCTGCTGTGGACAGGCACAACGCAATCACGTCCGAAAAAAAAACTCCGGATGAACGAAGAAGAAGAAGAAGAAGAAAGTCAATCTTCGAAAAGAGTTTCGAGTCTGCCATGCCTTCAATTAATTCATCAATGTTTGGCATTGGTTTTGCATCTTCTTCTTCTTCTTCGTTCATCCGAAGTTCTTTTTCGGATGTGATTGCGTTGTGCCTTTTTACAGCAGAGCTGCGTTCTTGCGCCGTTAGGCCGACACATCCAACTTCTGCGGGCATTTGTTGACCGGGTTAACCTTCCCGGGGGTTCTGCATCTAATAGTGTCAATGCATCTTGAGTAGCTGTTGATATGAATTGACTACCTCTATCAGATAGTATGCAACTTGGGAATCCTATTCTACTGAAAATCGTTAACAATGAATCTAATATGGATCTACTCATGGTGTATTTGAGAGGAATAGCCTCTGACTAACGAGTGCAAAGATCAATCATGGTCAAGATAAATCTTTTACCTCGATCAGTAGTTGTGTTCAATGGACCCACAATATCTATAGCAATTTTCCGAAATGGTCGTGATGCCAAATCAGTTTTCTGAACGTGTGCTTTCGGGTGTTTGCCTTTTTGTGTTATTTGACATAATGTACATTAGCGTACATGTGTGGTAATATCTTTGGTAAAACCAGGCCAATAAAATTGTGTTAATAATCTGTTGGTGGTTTTGGCAATACCCATATGACCCGCAAATGGTGAATCATGTGCCAGTTTTAGTGCCTCTTCACGATATTTCGTTGGGAGTACTGTTTGTATGTAATGTGTTGTACCCCTATTGTACTGTCTTGATAAAATATTATTGTCTAAGAAAATTTCCAATTACCACTTTTATCTTGTTTAGACGGTTCTTGTACGTTTTTAAAACATGTTTGTAATGTTGGATCTTGTTTTTGTTCACGCTGTAAGTCAGTTGTCAGTCTGATATTGTTCTGTATCTTGTCAATGTCTGTCTGATCTATTTTCTTTCGATCTTGAGCTCTTGTGACTGCATTAGCTTGTGTGTGTTCAATCTCCCATTGCATTGCCTCTTCATGAGTGAACTGATTTGCATTGGGTATATTCCCAATTATTAGTCCAGCACAAGGGTTAGGCAATACTGCTGCAGTTATTGTGCCCTCGAAGTATGGTGACTGTATTGTAATCGTGGCAACTTTATATTTTTCGATTGTTCCTCCAAAAGTTCTGCAGGCAATTGTTTCACCTGTATAGTCCTCCGTTTTTATTAATCTTTTATCAACTCCAACAATTGAAGCTCCTGAAACACGAATACAAGTAGTAGGTTCACCATTCACCCATGCCTGGTGAACTTTTAGTTTGCCATTTTGAACACTAACGGCATTAGTTTCATGAATTGTTTCTATACATTTGTCATTAGGGATGTTCGTCGAAGTCTTGTCAGTCTTGTCGTCGTACTGTTGTATGATAGCTGTGTGTGTCTCTTCTAAGTCATCACAGTCACTACTTAAAAATACGTATACGGTACTCGCTTCCTTCCAAGAATTTTTCATCGGACAAGACCTGCTTGTATGCCCGTACGCTCGACACGAGAAACATTTTATGCTCCTCTTGTAGGAATCATACTTACTTCTTTTCTTCGCTGTGATGTCTCGAAGATAATCTGTATACCCAGGGTGTCGATCACACATTTCTAAATGTCCGTGTGACAATTTGCAATATTGACATCTGGATAGGTGTCCCTTTCTTGGTCTGTCTCCTTCTCTATTAGAGTACTGGTATGGACTATTTCTATTCTTATTACCACCAAATTTTCTAAACTTACCATTTCCTTTCTGGAATCTAGCGCTCGCACCTATAACAAGATCTGGTTGTGCACAGTTTGCGAATATATTTTTATGTGCATTGAAATGTGACTCACCCTTAGTTTCCATTTCACTCAGATTTTTGCATTTATTCTCTACCAGAAATATAGACATTGCCTCTGGTATTGCCGACATGTCTGTCTCTTATCATTAGATCTCGAAATCCGATCCAATATCAGCGGCTTTAATCCATTTTTCAAAATACGATGATAATTCAGAAACAAAATCAAGGAAAGTTTGGTTAAATTTAGGAGTAAGTGTTTTAAACTTAGTACGTAAGCCCGACTCATCTAAACTGAAGTGTGCCAAAACACGTTCTCTCATGTATTTGTAGTTGGTACGCAAGTCCTCATGTATTAACTCAATTACCTTTAAAGGCTCTAACGCGAGATGCCTGTGGAACAGAATCGGTATGACCTGTTCCGGTACCTTGTAGAACTTTACGAGCACTTCAAAATTAGTAATCCAGGAACTTACCGATTCGCCTTGTTGAAAGTTGCGAAAAAGACCTTGGTACTTCTTTACTGGATCACTTTGTTTTGCTTTTAATTTCTCCCGTTCTATTTCTGCTTCACGTTCCATGTCCAATGCTTTGACCTTTAAACTACCCTCAACCTCCTTGTCCTTGCAGAGTGTTTCAGTAGCCAGCCTTTCTTTTTCAAATGCTAGTTGTTTTTCCTTGATTTCTGCCTCTGCAGCTATTTGTTTTGCCTTCATCTCTGCCTCTGCGGTTATTTGTTTTTCTTTCATCTCTGCCTCTGTGGCTATTTGTTTTTCTTTCATCTCTGCCTCTGCGGCTATTTGCTTTGCCTTCATTTCTGCTTCTATAATCAATTTATCTTTTTCAGCAGCTATTCTTTCCTGTTCCAGAGCCATCTCTTTTTCCCTAGCTGCCATCTTTTCGTGTTCCAGTGCTAGTTAACTTTGCTTGATAGCCATCTCTCGTTCCTTTAGTTCCTTTTCCATAGCTAACCTCTCTTGTCGTTCCTCTAGTTCACGTGAAGCTTGAAGTTGCTTTGCTTCCTTTTCTGCTGCCAGTTTTTCTTGACTTTCCTCCTTCTCACGTGCGGCTTGATCGGTGATTTATTGCTTAGCCCAATTTCTAAGTTCCGCACCAGTTAAACCAGTTTTCTCCCCAAAGATAATATAATCTTGAAGATTAGACATCTTGACCTACCTGTATAATAATCTAGCTGCAATAAAATAGCGAAGTGGAAAGCAAGACAATAATATCGACAAACCTGTAATAATGTTGATCAAGGGATAGAGTCGATAGTATATACAGTAGAATCAATGCAGAACAAATAATAACTTAATTAAAATCAACAGTGTAAATCTGATGACTACAAAAAAATTCAGCACTGTTATTGCACTACAATTATTCTAACGTTACATATGTAAACTACCGAAATTAGTACTCAAAATATGTTCAATATAAAGTGTATATATATATATATATATATATATATATATATATATATATATATATATATATATATATATATATATATATCACTAGACAATTAACAACGACAGAAAATGACAGAAAACGAAAGACGTATGACGCAACAACATATTTTAGTTCATACAAGACGATAATACTTTCACGTAAATTCAACTTAAATCCGACATCACATACTACTATACTTATAACAAGACCACAATTGTGTGTTGACACTCGTGAGATCAATATTAAAAAAAAATTTCGTACTGACCTGACGAATTCCAACACAAATCACTTTATAAAATAATCAAGTGACCTCGACTATTGTATAAAGACCCCTTTCCAACCTCCCACGTTGTTAGTTTATAACTGCTTTTGTCAACATTGATAATTAGCACCTCATTAATAGACAACTGATGTGAAACAATCGATAACAATAATTAATACTGGCCTTAAAAAAACTGTTTTGTAAGTCCACACTGTGTCCCGTGAATGTACAATGTCGATTGGAACGATTACCATGTTTGGTGTTGAAGTAACTGGTGTCCGGTGACTAACAGTTAAAGTGATATCCCTGCAAGTGTAGGAGTAGAAGAAATGACACGTGCCTTAGTGTTAGTTGCTCCTGTCTGCGTCCAACGATAGTGTAATAAACTCACACTAGCACCCTAGACCAAGTGGTCTGTGACCAACTTCTGAGAAATACTTAGTCGGTTGCGGTGTAAACATTGAACCTTGAGTTTAAAATGGGTATGTGTTTGCAAAATACCCGCAATGACTGAAGAACAGTGTGTCTGTATGCTCTATAATATAGTTGACTGATGTGTATGTCTTATAAATTGTCCGTGCTGACGTGTACCGTGTGCAGTGTTGATGTTATAAAGTCCGACGTTCCGTTAACAATTCGTATGCGTTGAGGTAGTGTCCGTTCAATATAGTGAAATGTTGTTTCAATGTCCGTGAAATCCTTGAGTGTTGTAATATAAGATCACCAAACACGTAATCAAAATGTGTAGATTGACCTGTTCATCATTATACGTATTGTCCAAATTAAGTTCAGTAGTGTGACGTATATTGTGCTCAAAGTAAACGTGTTCCTCTGAAATAATGTTCTAATTTACATAGCAGCCGGAGATGCCGCAACAATGGTCGCAGATATACGTTTCATATTCCTCTTATCGTATAAATATTGTCCTTCCTTACAGTGTAGTGTCCAGGTAAGGGCCTACTCACGTTCAAACTTTGTAAAGTATATTGAGTATATATTCCATTTATCACTTGCAATCTGCATATTTCAAATAAATCCTTTCCTTAAATATAGTTCTATTAATATATTCCATTGATCTTTAATTCATCAATAATAATAATTAACAATGTTCTGACTTCTGAACTTCAAGTTATAATCACTTTGCCATGTTTATCGTTTACTTCTGCGTGTTCTTTATGTGCACCAATGTGCGTGTGGCCTTTCAATTTCAGATGCGCAATTCAATGCGGAATCAATGACTTCGGTTGCGTTTTTCCATAATGTCCAAATTAGCAATTGCGTTCACTTATACAATTTATACAAATATATTCTATGTAAACAATGGTATACTTTCCTTCATCATTTTGCTTCCAGGACTTTACATTATATATATAATGGTTGATACCTTTTAACAAACTACTGTGGTGGCATATTTTCTCGCCGACATTTTAAACTCTGTGACATTTGACGTTCTTCTTTCCAATGCGGCTCCGTGTGATTTACTGCATTCCGGCGCGCAATTTATGCTCTACTAGTGCACACTTCTCGGTTGATAGAAACTTTGGCGGGAATCAATCGTATTTGTTGAAATTACTTCTGGATATCAATGTCCGGAGAGCTACCCATCTTCTGGCATGAGGTTACTCCATCCATATTAAATGTGGATTGAACATCAATTATAACTGGTTAACAAAATACGCTGAACTCACCTCGAACAGTCACAAGTGTGACAAATAGACTGACGCCAATCCAGTGAACGAACTCACACTTTAATTATCGTGTTGAGTGAAAACAATAGTGGATATTCTCGTATACTATAAAACTGCCCCTGGATATAGGAGCGGCGTTTATCATCTAGTATTTATGAAACTCTCTACTCTATTCAATAGTTCACCTTGAGGCGCAAACCTATTCTGGAAGAGCAATCTTTTATATATTGATTTTTGTCCTTTCTTGTGTTCTTTCTTATTTCTCGAGTTACAGATTTATACTTCATCCTGCTGTTATCGGATTCACCTCCTTTCTGTTTAAGTTCCCTTCGTTGTTTTATTAATTCTAATGTGTCTGATGTAATCCATGGCTTAAGTTGCTTTTTCTTGGTCGGAGTTAAATCTTTGGCTGCAGTTATCAAGATATCTCTAGCTTGTACTGCCAGTTCATCAGGTGTCATTTCTTCTTGTACAGACATCAAGACCCCAAAGCGATTCCTAACTTCTACAGTGTATGCATCCAGTATTTTTGTGAGATCAAAACGAAGTGGCCTTGGTCCTCGGATAAGCTTTTTGAGTTTTAATTTCATATCTGCTTCTAATAACTTATGATCTGTATCACAGTCTGCACTACGTAGGGTTTTTGCAGATGTTATGCCTGATCTCCATCTTCTTTGTATTAAAATATAATCTATCTGATTTTTGGTAATATTGTCTGGAGACTTCCATGTGAAGAGTCTTCTTGGATGTTGTTTAAAAAGCGCGTTGGCTATCGTTAACTCATTTTCTGTGCAAAATTCAATTAATTTGTCACCTGCATCATTTCTATTTCCTAATCCAAATTGTCCTAAAACGTGTCTCTCATTTTCAGCTCTTCCTGCACCAACTTTTGCATTAAAATCTCCCATTATTATTGTTATATCATTATGACCAATCTTATTTAATGTGTCTTGTAGTGTGTTGTAAAAATCTTCAATTGCGTCCTCCTCTGCTGTTGAAGTAGGTGCATATATATATATATATATATATATATATATATATATATATATATATATATATATATATATGTATGAGAGTTGTATTTTTGGGACGGCCTTTAAGTCTAATAGTGAGGATTCTATCACTAACTGGATTATATCCCATTAAAGATTTTGCAGTTGTCTTATCTAACCAAAATGCCACTCCACTCTGGCCTCCGGCGTCTCTACCAGAATAAATGAAAATACTTCCATTTTCAGTTGTAAAATGTCCCTTGCCGCTCCAGCGATGTTCACTTATTCCTAAAATGTGAATGTTTAACCTCCCAATCTCATCACACACTACTTTAAGCTTTCCCTCATACAGACTTCTCACATTCCACGTTGCTATTCTCACTCTGTTTCTTAGTCTGACACAGGGGATTTCCTTGGTAACACAGTCAGGATCAACTCCGTCATCACGATTACTAGTACTGGTCCCTGTGTCACACTCTTCCCCAGTGTTATCTGATCTGCCTGGCCTGGGGGTCTCGCCACCAGATCTCTTTCTTATTATGTTTTCTTTCATGGTTGCTATGGTTTCTTGGCAAGTTTTGCAGAAGGTAGTTTGCCATTGCTTTCCTTCTGGGCAGTGACTGTATTAGTCGGTGGCCATAGCCATTGTCTCTACTGATGAGATCATCTGCCTATCGCCGCAGAGTGCAAGACCATAACCAACAAAATCTGTTGGCTGCTCTCACACTCCATCCACCACCTGCTTCCATGGCTTCACGTGAGCCTGATCGGGTGGCTAACCGGGTACTCCACCTTGCCCAAGGGTGTCCCGTAGACTAACGGAGGAAAGGAGGCGTCTTACATCTCCTTTGATAGGGGATACCCCTACTCCGCTAACACAATTTGTCTCATAGTAGAGGTAATCTTTATTTAAACATTTACCTGCCAAAAATGGAAAGAAAACCAAGAGCCAACTTATAATGTTCTACTCAGACCTGGAACACTAAGACTAAAGAACATACAGCAATTAATTGATAGCCAGAGGGATTTCCAAAGCTGGAAGTGGAGAACCCTGAGTGTAGACATTTCTTTTTTTCCGATCATCCAGGCCAGTAAAAGATTAGCAGTACATGCCACTGAAAAAAATTATAGCTGTTATTATAATTTTATATTATTTTAATTATAAATTAAAATAATTATTACATTATAATTGGCACATCAATTCTGTATAATTACCATTATACGTGTATGTCCTTATTTTATGACAGGAAATTGTAATTTTGAATGCAATTTACAAAATCCATGTTTGTGTTTATTAAATCATTAAAAAATGAGGTCATGTATTGATTATATTTTTACTTGTCATAGTCAAATTGTTTTAAACTGCCTTAGATAGAATTAATTAGTTGGTAGAGGAGAGGCAAGGAACCACTTAAAGTAAATTTTGGGTTTAAAAGGGAATACAACTTTTTTTCAGTTATTTCCTGAAGGTATTCCTTGGTTCTCAAAAACTTAGATGGATATGACATCTTAGGAGGATGGATAATGGTAGAATACCAAAGGACATCTTTTTTGGTGAATTAAAAATGGGTAAGAGATCTCAGGGTCGGTCTCTACTACGATACAAAGATGTGTGTAAGCGGGGCATGATTGATACAGGCATTGATAATGCACATTGGGAGCAAGTTGCCGCTGAACGTGTTGAATGGAGGGCAAACGTCAGAAATGGAATAAAGACAAAGGAGAATATTATTGCAGATAAGTCACACACCGAGCGTTTGAGACGTAAGTTGGTGCATGATGGTGGAAATGACCACATGTTCACATGCACCCACTGTGAACGTACATTTACAGCGCGAATTGGCCTTATCAGTCACATTCGCTACCGCCATGGGTAAAAGTTATTATGCCTTTTTGAAGCACAAGCTATCGTCTGTCAAGACGGAAAGGTATTACTAGACGACCCGGCCCGGCTTCGTCCAGCTCCTGGCGGGGAGCATCTCATTTAATTCATATTCTGCCCCTGCTCCCGTTCCCGTTCCCAAAAAGATCACCCGGCCCGGCTTTGTCCAGCCCCTGGCGGGGAGCGTCTCATTTAATTCATATTCAGCCCCTGCTCCCGTTCCCAAAAAAGACGACCCGGGCCGGCTTCGCCCACCCCTAGCGAGGAGCGTCTCATTTAATTCATATTAGTATAAATAGGGCAATCTGAAACTACTGAACGTAAAATTACCAAGATATCACGAAAACCCAATAAATGCTGGGATGACTGTATAGATGTCGAAGAGAAATAAAAAGATGAGTTAGAACATTTTCACGTATTTAAAGTAGATGCATTATTTTTATAAAAATTTGAAAATGCCTTAAAGATTTTATCATTATATATTATAACGCATATGCCTGTAGATACCTGTAGATAAACATTTCATAAAGCTTTGAGCAAAATGCTACAATTATTTAAATTACATATATAGCAAAGCTACTAAAAGTTATGACCCTTTATATAACCTTTCTTAAGTTAAGTCCCCTTGCTATATATAAATTATAATGTAATTAAAAAAATTAAATTTTATTACGTAAATAACTGTTTGTAAACTAACAAACTATGCCAGTTGGCAGCACGGGAATGAGAAGAACAGGTGTAGAAAATTTCATCTCAGTCGGATGGACCGTTCGCGAATGCATAAATAACATACATACGGACATACAGTGTAATATATATATATATATATATATATATATATATATATATATATATATATATATATATATATATATATATATATATATATATATATAAGGGAGCCCCTATTCACAAAATTTTGTGAATAATACGAGCCCCTATTCACACAAAATTGTATTTTGTACGTGATTATTATGCACAAAAATGTGTGAATAATACGAGCCCCTATTCACAAAAATTCACAAAAAACGAACTCAGTAGCTCCAGCGACGACCTCCAGAAGTTTATGTGAAGACTGCTCTTGTGCACCGAATGACGTAGTCCGGAGAATAGATACAACCTTCGGAACGTGAGGCAGTAACCACTCGGCCCTGGAGGAGGAAATACAGAAACTGCTGGAGGATGACGTGATTGCGCCATCCACATCCCCATACAATGCGGGGGTAGTTTTGTTACGAAAACACAGTGGAGTATATACCTGGGAAGGAAAATGTTGGACTGGATTTTCTCTCAAGACACCCAGCTCCTGATGAGGACGAATAAATCATCTGGATCGAACTTACAGTGGAAAAGAGTGAGATGGACTACTCTCTTAAGAGGGGGCCTATGTCGTGAAATCACTGTAATTTAACAATCAGATGATACAGATACCAAAGACAGTCTGATTCGCAACTACAAGTTGTTTACTACGGGGAGTCGGTGAGATCAAACAGGACAGTCGTCTTTGAAAGTTCCCCACAAGACAGAAACTTGTAGGCTTGTTATTGTGACCCGATTGGGAGAATGCAGGAACTCGCTAGCTTGTTTTGGTTCTTGAAACAAGAGAGACCACTTTTGCATTGATTTAAAAAAGGGGAGAGAAGAATTCTGAAATGGATAGTCTGCCCCTGGAACCCTCTGATGTGTTGACATCAAAGAACTTCACTAGAACACTCCAAGGCTCTTAGACAAAAACATGACATGTTTACAGTTAGTGTAGACAAAAAAGTTGACTTGAGCTGACGTGTTTCTGTACCGCTGTTAGGAATTCGGAGAGCATCTACAGTGTTAGATTTAATTAAAGATTAACTAACATGTGTCTTTATGGCAAATTGTAGAGGCCATCCAGGAGTGATGCGGTGTTACATAAGGTATTACATATAGTGTATTTAGGCCTAATTAATATAGGCAGTAGCCTTGTTAAAACTAGCTAGGGTGAGGAAATAATTAACTCTGCTAGTTGAGAATAGAGTAGTAAAGTGATGATTAGCTCTGTTAGTTGAGAATAGAGTAGTGAAGTGAGAATTAGCTCTGCTAGTGAGAATAGTGTAGTGGGGTGATATTTTGAGAGATTAAGGATGGGTTGGGAGATGGGGGAAGTGTCCAATAGTGGGATCTTTCAGTGGGGTGCCCACTGGGGTTCTGCACTCTGTTTATTGGTCTTTCCTTGTCATAGCCTGATTCGGACCTAGGTGATGAGTTCATCTGCTCCATGACAGAGTTTAGTTCGCTGATAAATATCTGAGCGAGGCCGTAGGCCTACACTCAGCTGGTAGGATCAGTGACTAGTGCTCTCACCGGGTGTGTTATTTCTCTAACAGGTTCCCTGTCAGTTACGAGGAAGCTCTACACCCGTTTTGAAGAAGCTTTACTCCGATTGGGGAGAACACCAGTTGAACAGTCAATGTTGTTTTTACGGAAATGAATAACGTCCGAGAAGAAAATCTGGACAATATTGTTTACGCTGGGCCTATGATCAGGAGGGTCCACCGGAACAGGGTTCAGATGAGCAAAATCATATAACGATTCCTGTATGATAAGGTTCACCTAGGATGGGTGATGTTTGTTGATACACCACATATTATACGAACAATAGTAACTAAACGAGAACTTTAAATGTAACATTCACATGGTGTGGTAGATTCCAGTGAAAGATTACAAGGGACATTATATTTGAGACAGTATAGACAATAGATAAGATCAAGTCTATTGCCAACAACAGTGATACCTATTTTCACAGTACAGAGATTTGTACATTTTAAGAACTATAGGAACTTATAATGTGCAATGTGCGACCGGTCCATGATCAGTGGTAAATGATAGACTGTATCTATTTCGGATGATCATGTAGATGGATTACCAGGTAGCTACAGAAGAAAGTCAGTGTCTGGCAGGAGAGATACATCACTGGGTGAGGTTGTCTTGTGCTGACCTAACGTGCTGTGGTGTGACCTTGCTAGGATGATCTGACTGGGCGATTGATCTGATGGTCCGATTCTACACACATTATAGTATACGTCACACATTCTTCGCATACGCTTCTCACATACATTACACTTTTCTTTTAATAAATTAACTTTTATTAATTTTTAGAAGCTAGAGTTGTTGAGTATGTTGCGTTGGGGAAGAATGAGAGGTGGCATGATACAGCAGTGATAGAGAGTGAGAAAGAGGTGTTTTGTAGACAGATTCTAGTGGTTTCTCCAGGATAATGATAAGGGGTTAAAATATAATGTGAGTGTTGATTCCTCTCACTCCAGGGACAACACTTTAAACTGATACACAACATTATTGGGGGTTCGTAAACGGGATCTTTGGACAGTGGGATCTCTCGTAAACGGGATCTTTGGACAGTGGGATCTCTCGTAAACGGGATCTTTGGACAGTGGGATCTCTCGTAAACGGAATCCTTGGACAGTGGGATCTCTTGTAAACGAGATCTTTGGACAGCGGGATCTCTCGACGGGGGGGGGGGGGCGTCTTTTGACACGGGATTTCTTGACACGGGATCTTTAGTTACATTACGGAGATATCATATTAGTGAGGATCCAGCTAGAGTGAATGTGGTTAGGGGTTAGGACACATATATTACCTGTTCACACTTCACACGTCTGCATAGTTCTGTGGTCCTGATTCTACTCTTGTCACTGAGTGATTGTGTTGTGTTGTGCTGTGTGTTATTAAATATATAGATTTATTGTACTTGTTCATATATCTATATATTGGTTTGCAGTTAAATTGTACTCAACCTGCTGACTTACCTCTCTGAAAAATGGCCACTCCTAAACTAACTGTGGCAGAACTAAGAGCAAAGGGGGAAGAAATGGGTTTGTCGGGTTCTGCACTAACAGATTACATACAGGAGGTGGAGAGAGATTATCGTCAAGCAGAAAGGAAAGATCGGAGGGCCAAGATGGAATTGAGAAAACTGGAGTTAGAAACCAAGAGGATGGAAGCAGAACAAGCTGCTAAGAAAATGGAAGCAGAACAAGCTGCTAAGAAATTTAAAGCAGAACAAGCTGCTAGGCAATTGGAAGCAGAACAAGCTGCTAAGAAATTGGAAGCAGAGCAAGCTGCTAAGAAATTGGAAGCAGAACAGACAGCTAAGAAATTGGAAGCAGAGCAAGCCATGAGAAGGCTGGAAATTGAAGCTGAGCAGGCAGCTAAGAAACTGGAAGCTAAGCTAGCCGCTAAGATACTAGAGGTTAAGCAAGCTGCTAAGCAATGGGAAGCTGACCAGGAAGTTCAGAAAAGGGAGCACGAGTACCGAATGCGGGAACTCGAGCTTAAGAGGCAATCTAGTGGGGAAACTGAGGGAGCAGTGGGAGGTTCCTCTCTCCCTGGCTCAACACCAGTAGGTGGGCATAGTTATCATGCTATGAAGTTCCCTCTAGCTATCTACGAGGAGGACAAAGAGAAGATTGACCAGTACCTTCAACGCTTCGAGGCCATGTCTGTTGCTATGGGTCAGGATCGTGACAAATGGTGTCTTAAGCTATCCCAGGGATTACGCGGGACCGGCTACGAGGTTTATTCTCGCCTGCCACCAGGACATGAGAACAATTACGACGAGTTGAAGACGACTCTGCTGAAACTAATCGAGGTTACGTCACATACCTACCGGAAAAGATTTCGAGCAGCGAAACGAGAACCAGGGGAGTTGTTTGCCGCCTACAGTTTGCGTCTAAAATCCTATCTCCTTAAGTGGATGGATTTGGCTGGGTTCGCACATGACTATGAGAGTCTGGAAGAGCTCATGGTGGTCGACCACCTGAAGAAGCAAATGTTGAAAGCTCTCAGGACATTCCTGGGAGAACAAGGAGCGGAACGTATTGACCTCGTGACGAGCTCTGAGCCTTATTCATTTAAGCACCAGACGCTCTGCATGGTGGCACCCTGTGCCTGCTCATGTATTTAACATTGAACGGTTATGAAACCCGACTAGACAGAGCTATGTCTGCTTTGTCAAATTTGCAATTTTTTTTATTTTGGTGTCACCCCTTGATGGTGTCACCCGGTGCGGCCCGCACTCCCTAGTGACGCCCCTGCGCTGATGCATATGCAGGGGGGGGGGGGATCTGCGCACCTATGGACATGTCCGGAGTGCAATGAAGACACCCCAACTGATAACTGATAACAGGTTATATAATTAAAAAGCAATTTAGAAAAAGTTACTAAAGTGGCTATATTAACTGGTTTAGGATATATGCTATTATAGCGAGACAAAGGGTAGAAGAAATAGAGCTTGGCCATTTAGAGTCACTCCCAGGGAGTCTCAGTGGTCAAGCTGTCTACCTTTCGCTCCGAAGGTTGTGGTTCGATTCCGGACTACGTCTTTCAGTTCCCAAGTGCATTTTACTCCTGAGGTCGTCGCTGGGGCTACGGATTTCGTGCTTTGTGCAGACCACCCAGCGGAAAGAGACCGAGCCATATATAGGATAAAACAAGGTGAAATGAAGCCGTTCCTCTCGGATTTTACGACGTGTTTAACGGAGTGACTATACACAAAATTTTATTAATAGTACGAGTCGCTATACACAAAAATTTGCGGCTGGTCACGTGATTATTCTGCTGATCACGTGATGTCTACTTCCGTTTGACTTCATTATAAATATTTGTGGCGCCATTATTGTGTCTTCAGTAATGTAGTGGTTAGTATCTCCGCCTGTCAGACTGGGGTTCGACTCCCCGCCAGCAATATGTTTTTTTTTAAAAATTTTAAATCAATCAATCAGGTGCCGTCTCCACAATAAAGGTTGGCTGCATTGGATCTCCAACACTGTCTGTCTCTTGCCTTGACTGTACATTCCGTCAGGCTGATGTTCATCCATCTCTTGATGTTATCTGCCCACTTGTATCGTTGTCTACCTCTTGCTCGCTTGCCCTCAACATTGCCCTCCAGTATGGCTTTTATAAGAGTATCTTGTCTTTTAACATGGCCGTAACATTTCACTTGCTTCCTCTTTATTTCTTCCACCAACTCTCTCTTCATTCCCAGTTTTTCTAGAACCTCTGCATTTGATTGTTTTTGTTTCCATGAAATACGACATATTCGTCTGTATGTCCACATCTCCAGGCTTCTAAGCGGCTTTCAAGTTGCTTGCTTGTGAGTGTCGGAATCGATGAAAATATCACTGTACGTAGAATGTGTCCTTGCCAACAAATATTGTCTTTGTGAGGTTTGAAGAAAAAGAACTTGCAAAAAAAAAAAAAAAAAAAACAGAGGCAAGAAGAGAGAATAATAGAGTTTTCTTCAAATTTTTGTGAATATTAGCTCGTACTATTCACAAACTTTTGTGAATAGTGGCTCCTCGTGTGAGTAACTCTTCGTGTTTGTATTCACTTCCGTCATTCTTGGGAAAATGACGGCCCTCTGGGTCGAATCGCATTTGGTGATATGGTCTGCTACAGTCTCTCGCAATGTGTTGATGTTGGATATTGATCTACAACATCCCCCATGTGGTGTGATATACTCCATGGAATAAATAGTAGGTAGTACAATACCATTTCTCTGGTAAACAGAATCTTGGATAGAGCTGACAAAATAAAAATCAAAATGCACCACAAGTTTAGGGGTCGCTTCCAGTCCAGAACTAGTTATTTAAATTTAAATATACTGTTTGAATACAATTCTTTCTACATAGTTATATGTCTTCACAACTCTAGTCCAGCGGTCTGTAATTCAACCCCCGCCGTCTTCTCATTAGAAAGAAATATTACTTTTTAAAATGAATTATTTCAAGTAAAATCTGGAAATGCATTATTGACTAGTGAGCAGACAAGCTTTCACTGTAAGGAAAAAACAAATCAGGAGACATTATTACACATCCCTGTCTCCTGTCTCACACCTCTTTTAATAGGCTGATATTGACCTACATCATTATCAATTCTGATGGCAGTTTGGTGTTTCCAATATATGTTTTTTTTTTTTACATTTGGATTTACACATGGATGCCTGGTAACAGTAAGTGTACAGAAACGAAAGTTAACAATTCTTGAACTCACCTGGGTACACAATTATTTGTAGGGATCGTTATTTGTATTGGGGATACCAGCTCTGGAAAATTATTCAGGACTAACGTAAAGTAAAAATAAAACGGGATGCTAGAAGAACGGACAGAAGTAAGAAGAAGGGTGATTCATTAACAATTACGTTGAATTTGGCAGAATTAAACTCGCAACAGTGAACATTCCTATTTAAATTAACCACCTTCTTAGACTTCTTAATGGCTCAAACTAAAATTGACTAGTGAGCAGACGCTGTGACATCTTTTTTACTTCCCGCGTTTCTATTGCGAGTATAATTTTTCTCTATTTGCAATTCTATTGCGAATATAATTTTTCTCTATTTGCAATTCTATTGCGAATAGAGCCTCCCTTTTTGTAAAGGTGTATTCATATAATATATTCACATGTTTGCCTTAACTTTGGAACTCTTAAGTGTGCCCATTACCTCCATGCTACCAGTCCGGTCTCAAACAGGTCATAGACGGATATGAAAAACTGACTTCAAACATATGTAATTATGTTCCGTCATGTTAAATGATTAAAAATAGTAGAAATATACAAATAAATTATTATTCTTTACACTTGTATTTTCTTTAACTTTATTAGTTCAAAATGCACGTTTTGAGTTAAAAAGTGTACATGCCAGTCTGATCGATATGGCGGCCGCCATTGACCCCATTGTTTTATCATTGTGGGTTTCTTATTCACAAAGGCACATCTTCGCAGAAAATCTTGTTTTTGCAGCGTGACCAATCAACAGTATCGTATCACTGCGATAAAAATAATGCCATGGGCACTCTCTGAATAACGGTCTCAAATTATTTATTGTAAAATGTAAATATTAAGTATTGGCAGCTTCTGCAGATCCATAGAGCACACTTTATTCACAAGCTTCCAGTTTCTCAGTATTTTAGTTCATAATGTTTAATATTTGTTATTATATCACCTGATAAATTTCTGAAAAATGAAAAAAAAAAAAAAAAAAAAAAAAAACTACCCAGTGGGGAATAGGACCCCAGTATCCCGCATGGCAGGCGGGATACTTAACACTATGCTAGCGAGGAAACAATGATTGTCCCACAAAGATTAATAATATAGTCAAACACAAACCACCATTTTGGGTTTCCTATTCACAAAGGCACTCATGGTCGTAACATTGTAGAAAGTAAAATCTGTTTTTCATCCACAAAGCAAGTTTAGCGATGAAACTTTCCAGATATCTATAAAATCATCTACAATTGATGGTTTTCTATTGACAGCAACAGAAAAATAATTAATTACGGTTCAGTGTGTCCATGTCCATTTTTCTCCACGTGCGAGGTTGTCTCAACCAACAGGTCATAGGTGGATTATAAAAATTGACTCAAAAATTGTTTAAAAAATAGTACATGTATACTAATAAATTATTATTAGTCTTTAAACTTGTATTTTATTTAACTTTAGTAGTTCAAATTGCACGTTTTGGGGGTTAAAAAGTGACATGCCAGTCCGATTGATATGCGTGGCCGCCATATTTTTTTACTTTTGGTTTCCCATTCACAAAGGCACAGCTTCATAGAAAATTGTTTTTTCAACCACAAATCGTGCAAGTTCAGTGATGAAACTTTCCAGGTTTATGTAAAATTGGATGCAGTATTCGAAAATCCATCTTAAAATTAATGCCTTTTTATAAACATGGCCAGAAAAAAATTAATTACGGTAAGTATGAAATACAATTTTAATTTATTTTAATGCCATGATAATTTCAACCAATCGCTATGCACGGTATATTAGGGGGACCTTTTCTGCTAAAGCCAAGATGACGTATTATTGTCATTTGATATTTGAATGAATGAATGTCATCTAAAGAATGCATGGTCTTTACATAGCCAATTTTGGGGACACAGTGGATCATTGCGGGGTGGCGTCGTATATCACTTCTGTTTTCAGTTCAGGTTGCGGCATGATCATATTGCTTAAAACTATTTGAATACAATTCTACATAGTTAGATAATCTCCACAACTCTAGTCCAGCGATCTGTAATTCAACCCCCGTTTTCTCATTAGAAATATTACCTTTTAAAATGAATTATGTTTAGTTTAGTCGGCGGATAAACATCACGACACATGGGTGTAACCCATAAGTGCTCCATTCAACTCCTAACATAATCCTGAGTCTGGAGAATCTCAGCTCAGTGCATGAACTCCGTAGCACCGGTGAGGATCCTGAAATACTTTGGGTAGATTTTTAACTCAAAATTTTGCCCGGGCAGCACCGTTAGGGTACTCTTTTTTAAATTTCTAACTGCCAAGGGATGTTTTATGTGCGCATCAATACACACGGGTGTCTAATCTCACTACCTAGAGACCAGGGGAAATTTAGTTACTAGAAGTCCATAGAAAATATCCCAACCCTCACCGGGGCTTGACTCCAGGACCTCCAGCACTCGAGGCGGACACCATACCTCGAGACCACTCAGCCCCCCCCCCCCAAATATTTCTTCTTCTTCTTCAGCATTCTGGCCATTGAGGTTCTTTGCTGCAGATACAAGCAGTCTCCATTTGTCTCTCTGGTTGACCTTTTCTTGTCAGTCGCTGATTCCAAGTGCTTGTAGGTCTGTATGTATATTCTCTCTACCGTCTTTTTGGTCTACCTCGGGGTCTACGGTCATTTATTTCTTGAGTGTAAGCAAGATTTGTTTCCCTATTATTTTCCATTCTTTCTATATGCCCCAGCCATTGCAGCCTATTAGCCTTCATGATATCAGTGATTAGTGGGGACTTAAACAGATCATAAATGTCTTTGTTGATTCTTCTTTTCCACTCTCCACTTTGTGTATCCCAAAAGGGCCCAAAGATGCGTCTTAAGACTTTGTTCTCAAAGGTTTGTAACAAGGCTTCATCTCCTTTAGTTGTGCTCCAGGTTTCAGAGCCATACAGCACAATTGGTCTAATCAGTGTTTTATATATTGTGATCTTGGTGTTACAAGATAGCGCATTTGATTTTAGCAGATGTTGTAGTGCATAGTATATCTTATTTCCAGAGTTGATTCTTGCTTGTATTTCTTCCCTTATTATGTTGGAGCAGTTGAAGATTTTACCCAGGTATTTGTATGTTTCCGTTCTTTTAATGGTCATATTATCTATTTGTATGTGGCCAGAGTTTTTAGCCGTTCTTTCTCTTGAAATTACCATATATTCTGTCTTATCTTGGTTGATAACCAGCCCCATTTGTTGAGCTTTTTCCTTTAAGTGAGTCAATATTTCCAATGTCTTTTGTTCATCTTCCCCTTCTTCTTCTTCTTCTTCTTCTTCTTCTTCTTCTTCTTCTTCTTCTTCTTCTTCTTCTTCTTCTTCTTCTTCTTCTTCTTCTTCTTCTTCTTCTTCTTCTTCAGCGTTCCGAGCCATTGAGGTTCTTTGCTACAGATACAATCCATCTCCATATCCTATAATATCTATATCATCTGCATAACCTAGCAGTTTGGATGTTCCTCCAATAGCATATTCCTCCTTTACCTTCCTTACAACTTTCTCTAGAGCCAGATTGAAAAGGAGCGGCGGTAGTGCATCACCATGTTTCAGCCAGATGTTATTTGGAAAGGGTCCGATTTCCTGCCTTTATGTGTTACTATATTATAAGTGTCTTCCATGCATAGTCTGGTCATGTTGATTAATTTCCTTGGTATTCCAAATTCCTGCAAAGCATTCAATAGACTATTCCTATGGATACTATCATAAGCCTTTTTAAAATCCACAAAAATATTATGGAGATCTCTTTTATATTTCCAACTTTTCTCGACTACTTGTCGTAAGATGAATATCTGATCTATTGTTGATCTGTTTTGTCTGGAGCTTCACAATTTAGTAATTCAACAAAGTATTCTTTCCATGTGTTACACATTTCCTCATTGGTATTTATCATATTCCCATTTTTGTCTTTTAAACCATATGTGTTGTGTTGGTGCCCTCGTTTCATTGACTTCAGTTCTTTAAAAGGGTTCCAAATGTTGCTGTATGTAGCCGAGGCGCGGTGTTGGGGTGAGCGCCCAACATTGCTCAAATACCTCAATGGCTCGTGAATACATAACCTATGCAGCAAAAGTCCAACTCCTGGCTTTCACGTGGCGGACCTGTTTAAACTAACAGGAGAAGGGGCGACGGCGAGTCTCTGGCGCCGGAAAATAACCAGTATGCTCTAGATGTGTATGCACGTACATGCATGCGCAGACAGGTGTGTGCGCGCGTACACATCTACACTCGAGTGAGACCACAGTCTGCTCTAGCAAAGAAAGGTGCTGAAGACGGAGGCAACCAGCCAAGAGGCGCACCACAGAAATCAGGATGCCACGCAATCACGCAAAATGGAATATGTCGACTACTGCTAATCGTTATGGTGCTCGCCCTGCTTTGGACCCCCAGGCAGGTGCAGTGCCGGGCCCTATGTCTCGAAAGGGTCCAACCCCAACTACTGGAGGTCCTTCTCAGATGTCCTATGGAGCCAGGGGACATGAGAATAGGACAACTGGCCATACTAAACGAAGACTTAAAATAATGCACTGGAATGCGGAGGGAGTCAGCAACAAAAAAATAGAATTAGAAAAAATCTTGGACCAAGAAAAAGTAAGCATATGTTGCTTGCAAGAAACTCACCTCAATGAAAATATAGCCTTCAAAATCAGAGGCTACCAGTGTTACCGATCTGACCGAAAGAACAGGCGAAAAGGTGGGATACTGACCCTTGTAAGAAACAACATCATGGCTTCCCAAATCAAAGTCTACATGGAAGGGGCTGAGTATCAGACACTTAAACTTAAGACAGGTAATACAGATCTACATCTGATCAATTACTACTGTCCAAGTGACCGCCCACAGGCACTGAACACTCTACCACTAAAAGAAAAAATGATTGTGTGTGGCGATTTCAACAGCCACTCGCAGAGCTGGGGCTATGATCACATGGACCAGAGAGGAGAGAGACTGGAAGACTGGCAGGATGAGAATAGATTCATGTTGATTAACAAGCCGTCCGACCCACATACTTTCTACTCGAGATCATGGCACTCTACAACTACACCTGACCTGGCTTTTCATTCACCAGACCTGGAGTGGAACATTACACGAACTGTTGGGAAACAACTTGGTGGCAGTGACCATCGGCCAGTCTTTCTAACCGTAGAAAATGAGCTTGTAAGTGAAAGCAGCACCCTATCGAGGTGGAACTACAAGAAAGCAGACTGGGCAATGTACAAGCATCGCACCAGCATACTGGTTAGAAACCTGAACACTGAGAAAGACATAAATAAAGCAGTTGAAGAGTTTGGGAAATGCATACTACAGGCAGCGCGAGAAACAGTACCAAGAAGAGCCCGTAAACAATATAAACCCTACTGGAGTAGTGAACTGGAACAGTTGCATAATGATGTTGAAGTGTGTAGAAAGCAAGCAGAGGCCACACCCAGCCAAGAGCACCACAATAAATTCCAGCATGCAAAAGCCAAATTTCAAAGGGCCAAGCTGCAGGCTAGACGGAAAAGCTGGCAGGAGAAAACAGAGTCTCTGAACTTTGAAAGAGACACAAGGAAATTGTGGAAGCTAATAAAACAGCTTAATGACGAGGGCACAGGGAGAAACTCAAAAATTGCACTACATAAAGATGGAAAAATCTTAACAAGAAAGCAAGCAGCTGACCATTTTGCGGACTCGTTCGCACAAGATAGCAATATCAAAATTAGTCCAGAGAAACAACAAGAGATTCGAGAGAAACGACAACATACAGGACAGAAGGAAATAGTACATGAGGTTCTGGAGGCACCCATCACAATCAGCGAACTGGAGCTAGCCATATCAAAACTGAAAATGAGAAAGTCACCAGGAGCTGATGGTATCTCCAATGAAATGATCAGGAACCTAGGAACAGAGGCCAAAACAAAGCTGTTGCAGATCTTCAATAACAGCTGGACCTTAGGCAGTGTTCCACAAGCCTGGAGAGAAGCAATCATGATACCCCTCCTAAAATCAGGGAAAGATGGTTCCATTGCCTCTAGCTACAGACCAATTAGCTTCACCAGCTGTCTCTGCAAAACACTGGAGCGCATCATCAATCACAGACTGCAGTGGTACATTGAAAGTAAAAACATCCTTGTGCCACAGCAGGCTGGCTTTAGGCAGTGCTACTCTACGGAAGATCAGACAACCTACCTCTCTCAAGAAATTGAGGATGCATTCCAAGAGAAGAAGCTGGTGCTCGCGGCATGGATAGATCTGAAGAAAGCCTTTGACAAAGTCTGGAAAGAAGGTCTGATGAAGAAACTGAGAAACTGCAAAGTCAGTGGAAGAATGTACAAATGGGTGAAAGCATACTTGCACAACAGAAGAGCCAGAGTACAGATAGACGGACTCAAGAGCAAGAAAGTACTACTGCGTCACGGTGTCCCCCAGGGCGGAGTCTTGTCCCCCACACTTTTTCTAATCTTCATCAATGATCTTGTTGCTCACCTACCGCATGGAATTAAAGCGGCAATGTACGCCGATGACCTGGTTCTATGGAGCACAAATGAATATGCATCAGTGGCCACCAGATTGCTACAAAGAGCTGTAGATACATTTGCTGCATGGGCAAATAGATGGTGTGTCAGCATAAACACTGACAAGTGCAGCACCACCCTATTTACCCTCTCTCCAAAACAAAAGGCAGGGATCATCCAGATAAATGGAACACCCCTAAGAGAAGATAAAGAACCAACATACCTTGGAGTAACATTTGATGGCAAGCTGACATGGAGAAAGCACATCAACAAAGCAGTAGCAAAAGCCAGAAGGAAAATAGCCATCCTGAGAAAGCTAAGTGGAACCACATGGGGAGCCAGTACGAAAATACTTAGCAAAGTTTACCAACAGAGCATACGACCACACCTGGAATATGGGTCAACTGCGTGGTGTTCAGCATCAAATACCACACTACAAGAGCTGGACAAGGTGCAAAATCAAGCACTTAGAGTCACCACAGGAGGGATGAGATCAACCCCTATAGTGGAAATGGAGAAGATGGGGAGGACACAGGCACTGAGTGAGCGCAGAGATACGAAAACGCTAATACAAGCAGAAAAGTTCCTCAGCTTGCCAGGCCACCCTATGAAGAACAGATTTGAAAACCTAGCTATGGGGCGGTTGAAAAGAAGTAGTTTTATCCACCAGGCCAAACGACTCTGCAGAGAAACCACTGATCTGCCCACAGTTGGTATCCCCCTAACAACTATTCCAGAGCGAACTCCATGGAAAGATGAGCATAGACTATCGTTACAAATCCAGACAAAAGTGAGAGGAATATTTGACAAGGAAGAACAGAACAGTGTGCAGCGCAGAACAGCCACTCTCAGCTTCCTTGATGAAGAATACCCACAGGACCTCTGGATCCGAGTCTACACAGATGGGTCAGCACAAAATGCTGTTCGAAATGGAGGAGCGGGAGTGTACATAGAATACCCAAATAATACTAGGGACACAGCCAGAGTACCGACAGGAAAGTACTGCCATAACTATGATGCCGAAATTGAGGCAATCAAGATAGCAACAGAGAAATTACTAAATAACAGCAATGGTACACAACCTGTGGTGCTACTAACAGATGCAAAATCAGTACTCGAGGCGCTCCTCTCTGGGAAATTGCCAGTACTAAGGACACTACTTTCTGAACTTAGCAGTCAGCATAAAGTCACCATACAGTGGATACCATCCCACTGTGGAGTACCCGGAAACGACAGAGCTGATCAATTGGCTAAGGAAGGAGCCAAAGAGGAACAGCCTGATGTGCCCGTTACATACCACCAAAAGAAAAGAATGATCAAATCAGTCAGAAAGCCACCAAAACCTGCTCAAGATGACTACCACATTATGGACAGACCAGAACAAGTCATTATTCTGCGCCTCAGAACAGGACACAATAGATTACGCAACCACATGTATACAAAATTCAAGATTGGTGAAACAGCCATGTGCACATGTGGATTGGCGTCGCAGACAGCAGAGCACATACTCCAAGACTGCCCAAAATATAACATATCTAGGCAAACCTTCTGGCCTAGAGAGACGACAGTGGAAGATAAACTCTATGGACCACTGTGTGAACTGAAAAAAACAGTTCAATTCATGCAAGAGACGACATTGCAGATATAGACATATTTCAAGCGAACGAAAGAAGAAGAAGAAGTTCTTTAAAAAACTTTCTGGATTCGTTTTTCTGGTGATTAGTTTCCATATCTTTGATTATATTGCTCATATATTCTCGCTACTGCTGCCGAACTATTTTTATAGCCTCTTTACATTCAGTTCTATATTGCTCTTCATTTTGGATGTTGTTGATGTCATTTAACCACAACTGTCTGGCATTCTTTTTCCTAATGACTGCTTCTTCACATTTTTGATTGAACCATCTATTCTTTCTATGCGTGGTTAACACACCAAGATATTCTTCTGTGGTAGTTTGAATTGTATTCTTGATGTTCAACCAAGTTTGGTCAACGCTTTCCTCCAAGGGTTTTGCAGAGTTTCAAGTTTACATTTGATTTCATCTGCAAATTTCTCTTTGACTGTACTTTCTTGTAGTTTTTCTCTGTTATATGTTGGGTTTAACCTCTGTAGATTAGCATAGAATGCTCTCTTAAATTTTATTTTAAATTTTGCTCCAACGAGGAAGTGGTCGTTGTGGCACTCATCTCATCTATAGCTTCTAACTTGTTGTATGTTTGATGCATTTTTGTTGTTAATTAAAATGTGATCTATTTGATTATAGGTTCTCTTGTCACATTATTTCCAAGTTTGTTTATGTATATCCTTTATTTAAATAACATTTTTTAAATGAATTATTTCAAGTGAAACCTAGAAATGCATAGAGTACAAGAATGGTGGTTCCATCCAAGGAACTTACTTATTTAAACCAGTAATTGTTTGGTCTAGCCGGCTTCCTGGCCTAGAGGTTAGCGACTTTTCTTCGTAATCTCGTATACTCTCGTAAGTAACGTGACGACGGTGAGAATCAACAGTGGTTCGAATCGCGTCTGTAACTTACGGGGTATGTGAGCCGGCCGCTCAGACAAACTCAGGCAAACTACTGAGCGTAATCTTGCCAAGAAATCAACAATCAGCTGAAAGATGCTGATGTTGACAGCGATGTTCTGTAAAGGATATGCAAACATCTTTTTTAATTGTTTGGTCTAAGGAAATTTGTTAGCAGCTTGATTCAACAGAAGTAATTAACGTGCAGTAAAGTGTGATCTGGTCGTTCGGACCGGGGAAACCAAACAAAACAGAAAACTGAACCATTAGCCGCATGCAACAGTGTTCATGGACCCCATTGGTCCCAAAGGAGCTTTTATATGGGACTAAGAGTCCATCCCCCCAAAAAACTACACAAAATGTAACAATTGAATAATGTGGTTTAATGTAAAATTTGAATGAGGACCAGGGAAGTATAAAGAACACTTCTTGCTAGGAGTTACCAGTAAATGCATGGTGAATCATCTGGTACTGAATCAGTTAAAAGACCAGAGAGGAAACTAATTAAAATATTCTCTTGCTTGTTTGTAATGAGGAGTCATAGTGATTAGAGTGCTGGCCTGCCAAACACAGTGGTCTTGGTTCAATCAACAGAGGCATGATTATGTTTGTTTATGATGGACTCGACCTCGTACAATAGATACCTGATAATTTCCTTTGATTTATTTAATCAGTAAATGTGGTGTGGAAGGAAACTGAACACCTCATGCAATGATATCATGGCCTAGATTAGGTCTACACCTGACACCTTGGTGCCAGTATCTGGTGTGTCACCTGGGGTATCCATAGCCAAGTTGTCCAGCTGTCTGCTTCACGCCCTGAAGGTCTTGGGTTCATTGTCCAGATTGTGCTGTGCAGACCATGAGTGCAGTTTTTTTCTGGAGACCTCTGGGGGTCATCGCTGAAGCCATGAAGTTTGTGCATAAAATCTCTGTAAAAATCAGATGATGATGGTAGTATACCTGATGAGCTAGCAACACAAGTGAGAGCAATTCTGATCCCATCAGAGCAATTTCTAATTCTCAAAATGTTTACAAGAAACAGATATTTATCAGGTGAATGGAAAAGAGAAAGTTGAAACATGCAATGATAGACACAAATAGTATCAGTTACATAAGCTACACCCCCCCCCCCCCTCTCCCCCCCCCCAAAAAAAAAAAAAAAATCAGTTATGTTATCAGAGTAGACAAGAAGCAGTTCACAATTAGTATTTGTAATAGAAAAGGAAGAGAATCTCCAGTTGCAAGGAAAAGATGGATTGTTAAAATAAATCAGAACAATAAATAATTCAGACCATCATTCCATGTAATAAATGATAAAAATAGTAACACTTTAATAATAAACAGAGATATAATAGAAAATGGATAGGTGTTTTGTACCTCTAGTAAAATCATTTGAGACACCATTAAGTAGTTTCTATATATTTCATTTGTGTTTGATTAATATGTAACTTATCAGTTCTTTCAAACTGCATTCACAGTTCTACCAAAGAGATTGTCACTGATATGACAAGTCTTTGATAAGATCAAAAGTAAAATACCAGCAAGTGTCAAGATAGAACAAGCTGAAGTGTATATATAGATTACCCAAATCAAGGTGAGAGTTAGTCAAATATAATATATTAGTTTTATGTGGGATGATGGAAGTCATGACCTTAAGGGGCCGACTAGCATGCATGCGACTGTCTCTGATGAGCCAATTGGTGTCACCAGTAGATAGAAGGACAAAGATGATGTTAAAACTTGAGGTAAAACATCCTATAAAACGACTGGGAAGGCTAACCCAATCAACAAACGCCAGCAGAAGTCAGATATGTCAGCCTTAAGTTGAAAATAAGGCAGCTCAGCTGTAAACAATGCAGTTGTGTCCAAAACACAAAATATTGGACAAACAATGAGGAAGAAGAATAACTTATTAATTTGCATTAATTCATGAGTATGCATTATGTATTTGTATGGAAGAATGTTGTTTTTAACATTTGTTCTATGTAACTATAAACACTCTTGTATGAATTTAACTCTTTTTTTAGTTCTCTCAGTGGTCCATAGAGTTTATCTTCCACTGGCGTCACTCTAGGCCAGAAGGTTTGCCTAAATATGTTGTATTTTGTGCAATCTTGGAGTATGTGCTCTCCTGTCTGCAACGCCAATCCACATATGCACATGGCTGATTCACTACTCTTGAATTGTGTATACATATGATTGCATAATCTATTGTCTCCTGTTTGAGGCACAGAATAATGACTTGTTCTGGTCTGTCCATAACGTGGTAATCATCTTAAGCAGGTTTTGGTGGCTTACTGAATGATTTGATCATTCTCTTCTTTTGGTGGTATGTAACGGGCACATCAGGCTGTTCTTCTTTGGCTCCTTCCTTAGCTAATTGATCAGCTGTCTCGTTTCCAGGCACTCCACAGTGGGATGGTATCTACTATATGGTGACCTTATGCTGACTGCTAAGTTGAGAAAGTAGTGTCCTTAGTACTGCCAATTTCCCAGACAGGAGCACCTCGAGTACTGATTTTGCATCTGTGAATAGCACCACAGGTTGTGTACCATGGCTGGTATTTAGTAATTTCTCTGTTGCTATCTTGATTGCCTCAATGTTAGCATCATAGTTATGACAGTACTTTCCTGTTGGTACTCTGGCCGTGTTCCTAGTATAATTTGAGTATTCTATGTACACTCCCGCTCCTCCATCTCGAACAGCATTTTGTGCTGACCCATCTGTGTAGACTTAGATCCAGAGGTCCTGTGGGTATTCTTCATCAAGAAAGCTGAGGGGCTGTGGCAATGACTACAATGTTCTTGTGCTTTTTATCCCCTATTCAAATACAGACCCTCACCCAACAATCACCAGGCTGTCATATCTTTGTGCTTCTAAGGCCTGAATAATGTGATTGTCCTAAAACATCACAGACCCACAGTAGGTTCCTACTAGGGGTCTTGTGGAACCAAATCAAGGCAAAGAATGGTAATCATTGAGAGAAAAAACTATTGCTAACTACATCACAGAAAGCAAACGAGGCAGTAAACAGGAAGCTACCTATTGGAAAGATGGAGAAAGGAATATTTCATGTGGAATGGTTCATTTTACTTCAGAGGTCACAGATTGTGTCGTATGGATCTTTTGCCCTGGCCATGCGGAGTGTAGGGGAATGAACAGGTTGAAAGGCTGGCAGGGAATACACCTATTGGTGGTAGATTACCTATGGACAAGGGAGATGTGGTCGTGCACCTGTGGAGCCAAGTGGATAAGACGGGGGAACAGATTGAGAACCTGTATGTGGAAAGAATGAAATTGCTGGAGATTGGCAAGGTGTTCTGGAAGAATTTAAAAACTGAGAGGGAAGACCAAGAGAACTTTCAATCAGATAGTTGTGGGAATGATTAGTATGTCCTGAGTCCTGAGTGCAGTACACTCTAAACTGGCAGTTGAATGAGGGGACGGAGCATGCCTGGAATGTCCTGAGTGCAGTACACTCTAAATTGGCAGTTGAACGAGGGGACGGAGCACGCCTGGAATGTCCTGAGTGCAGTACACTCTAAGCTGGCAGTTGAACGAGGGGACAGAGCACGCCTGGAATGTCCTGAGTGCAGTACACTCTAAGCTGGCAGTTGAACGAGGGGACGGAGCACGCCTGGAATGTCCTGAGTGCAGTACACTCTAAGCTGGCAGTTAAACGAGGGGACGGAGCACGCCTGGAATGTCCTGAGTGCAGTACACTCTAAGCTGGCAGTTGAACAAGGGGATGGAGCATGCCTGGAATGTCCTGAGTGCAGTACACTCTAAGCTGGTAGTTGAACGAGGGGACGGAGCACCCATGGGAATGTCCTGAGTGCAGTGATGTCAGTTCTGAACTCAACTCAACTTAACTCTGTTTTCTGTCCGCTCACTTTGAACTGAGCATAGTCAGTACATTACCACAAGTAGTTTCTTCTTCTTCTTCTTCTGTGTTCATCCGGATTTTTTTTCCCGGATGTGACTGTGTTGTGCCTGTTTACAGCAGAGCTGCGTTCTTGCGCCGTTAGGCCGACACATCCGACTTCTGCGGGCATTTGTTGACCGGGTTAACCTTCCCGGGGAAGTAGTTTCTATGCTGAGGATTGCACTGGACTGATTTTATTTTGGCATGTGGATTAGCTTTCCCTATCGCCTTTGTTTTCGGCCATCAGACAAACCCACTCCGACTTGAAATTTACGTCCCCAAGTCAAGGACAAGAAGTTAACATTTCAGCCCAGCTGACTGGTGTGGGGTATGAACTTGCCATCAACCCACCAGTTTTAAGAGCAAGCAGTCTTATCCTTTGGGCTTTCTGCATATCTTCCTCATATTATTAGAAAGAAAGACTTACTAAGACAGTAATTTGGGCTCCTTGTGGCTTTCTCTGTATCACTGCGTACTTCTCACATTAGAAGAGTCTTTTTTTGCCTTTAGTTTGTTGGGGGTCTTTCCTTCCTGATTTTTAGATTTTGTTTCTTAATTCAGTTGAGCTTTGCTTTTCCATAAAGATGTCATACGTTATGATAAACCAATCAATATCATTACACTGAATACTGTGGTAGATACCCAAACTCAAATTCTGAAACGGGACTTGAGGAATAACATATCAGAAATCATGTCGTGAAGTGATCATAAGACATGTTGTATTATTAATCATCTTGAAAACCAAAATATCAAATTCATCTATATCCCCGGGAAGGTTAACCCGGTCAACAAATGCCCGCAGAAGTCGGATGTGTCGGCCTAACGGCGCAAGAACGCAGCTCTGCTGTAAACAGGCACAACGCAATCACATCCGAAAAAAAAAAAAACTCCGGATGAACGAAGAAGAAGAAGAAGAAATTCATCTATATAGTTTATGTTTGCATACAGATGTAACTTACAAATCCTTTCAGACCGACTGCAGACATAAGATGGAGAATAAATTATAATACTGTGTCAAGATAGAACAACCTGAGGTCTGTGTAGCTCAAGGTAAGATTGTAAGTGCAATATAATTTAACATTTAGTTGAATGTCCTTTACAGGATGTAGCAGTCAACCCCAGGATCTATTGACTGTTTTTGATTTACTAGATAATTCTACATTTAGGACTTTGCCATTGCTTTCTGAATTGTCAGAGCCTTATACCATTAAAATCAACACAACAGCAGCATATAAATCTACTCAGACACTTGGAAAAATAAGGTCATGGGTGTGACCAAGTGAGTATCCACCGGGATTAGTGTACAACTCTGCAATTGAGCAGAGCTTAAGTTTAAGTTAAGTTTAAAATAGGAACATGGAATGTCAAGACATAGTTGAGATAGAAAAGTTACATCTATATATATATAACAGAGTTTGTTTGTTTGTTTGTCCTTTATGCGTTCCCGAATGGTCCATCCGATTGAGATGAAATTTTCTACAGATGTTGTTCTCACTCCTGCGGATTCAACTGAAATAGTTAGTTAGTTTAAAATCAACAATTTTTCCTCAATCACAAAAGAAAAAGACATTACGAGCTTCAGAAACAGATGAAGAAATGTACCGCCATCTTGCTCCAAGGGAACTCACTCTCTGATTAAACCAGAAATTAGTTATGAACAGTTATGTTTCTTTGTGTGTGTGTCCTTTATGCGTTCCCGAACGGTCCATCCGATTGAGATGAAATTTTGTACAGATGTTCTCACTCCCGCGGATCCAACTGAAATAGTTAGTTAGTTAAAAATCCATTTTTAATTTTTACATGAAAGAAAAATTCATTGCGAGCTTTAGAAACAGATGAGCATGGGAACGGGAGCATCAGAAACAGACTAGCAATGGGAACGGGAGCATCAGAAACAGACGAGCAACGGGAACGGGAGCAGGGGCCGAACGCGTACTCTGTGCGCTTAGAGAAATGTATTTGAATGTATAATGACTACTTATATTAATTAAATGAGATGCTCCCCTCCAGGGGCCTGGCGACGCGGGGCCGGGTCGTCAGCTAGTAATGTAATAAAAGAAATGAATATAAAGAATATGAAGATTAATATCCTAGGCATGAGTGAGATGAGGTGGAGGAGATCTGGAAAATTAATAGCAGACAAACACAATAATTTGTTCCAGAGGTATACATACAAAAAAGGAGTAGGACTAATGTTTGATGAGGAAACAGCTGAATCAGTTAATGGCTATTTGATTAAATTAGATAGAAATTAATAATGTCAAAGTTAAACCAAGAGATTTAAATATTATACAAATGTATGCACCAAACACAAGCAATAGTGAAGTTAAATTACAAACATTATATGACAAAGTGTAAGGATTGACAGATTGATAGCTCTTTCTTGATTCGGTGGGTGGTGGTGCATGGCCGCTCTTAGTTGGTGGAGTGATTTGTCTGGTTAATTCCGATTACGAACGAGACTCTAGCCTATTAAATAGTTCCTCCCCCGATGTGTCTCCACCTTGCCGTGGTGGGGGAGCTTGTGTGTCACATTGACCCCATCTGCTTGCCGATGGATGAAAACAACATATCGGACAGCTTATGGGATAGGGGCCAGACTAAGAGAGACACAACCTGCTGCTCTGCATGTAGACTGAGGATAGCAGTCAAAAGTTTTAATCAGGCGCACGAAGGCAGAAATCCTTGGTCAGGACAATATGTAACAGTGTACAGAGACTAACAAGACGCGTTGGTTTTATGCAAATACTGTTTATTTCTTCATGATGACAATTCAGCTTCCTCTCTAGTCAAAGGCTTGATGTTAACTGCCCTTGCCAACCCAATACGTCACGATTGAGCATCCCTCCCCGCTTTCAGTCTCAATGCTCAATCGTGCTGTATCTGTTTCCCACTAGATCCTAATAATACCCCAGTACTCTATTACTGTTACACCTCCCCATGTTTATTAAAGAATTTTCCTTATAAAGGAAAAATCTTTACTCCTAATCCCCTTACTCTATTCCCTCTTTTTCCTTACTTCTCCCAGTTCCTCTAATCTTCCCCAAACTAACTAACTTAAATGAATATTCAATTTCTTTACTTTTTCCCTTGCTATATAGTCAACCCCCTTCTTCTTCGTTTCCGGCCCTTCAACCAACCATAACATATTTACATATCTTTAATAACATTTCAATTTCAACTATGTACAATAACATCATAACACGTCTTCTTAAATACTCCTTCCTCATAAGCAATCTGCTTTCAAACTCAACTCTAACACCAACTCCTTATTTTATCACCAACGCTACAAATTCCCCATTTTCAACTAAGCCGAAATTACTTTCACACGATAGGAAGACAAAGAATCGGTGGCCACCGGAATTTAAAAGAAGATATAGAACTCTTTCAAAAACAACATTCACCTAAATCACACACCCCTTTTACTAAACCATACTCCTTTACCCTCCTATGTCATTTGAGACTTTATGTAATAAAGTCTAAAACCACACTCACCTAAATCACACACCTTTACCACTCATTATGGTAAACGTTTACGCTGCTATCAAAAACATTATTCACCTCCAATTGTCTATATATTACAGACACTACTACTTTTATGTCTCTGAACCTTACTTCAACCTCTCATTGTAATGTCAACCACAAAACAATATCCCGAGGACAAAAAAATCTAATTTCCTTTAAAACCTCTTCCAACATTATACACATCACTTCACATAACCACATCACCCTATACCTCAGTTAAAAATTATCTCTTAATGTCCATTTCTTATGGGCACCTCCACTTATGCCGTTATCTACAGCAACCTTAAATGTCTATTTATTACAGACACCCGTAACTTTACAACATCGTAATCTGACCACTATATAGACTACTCTAGCAACCCACTTATTATTCTATCTCTGAAACTTAATACACCCAAAGGGATAACCATTTACCTCCCGTCTTTAACGGACTCTCAAGAACCCATGTCATTATGTCTCCACTATGTTCATCAACTTACACTCCCTTACTATTGTACTGTTATCCACAGTGTCTAGTTAAACATGGATCCAATTCATGTTTACTTTCTGGGGTAATTTTCTTATTCTTCTATAACCCAGCATTCTGTGTACATCATGGTTCTTCTGACCCCATGTAACCCATGTTTAAAAACTTTCTCCTCATTTACCCCACTGCTATATTAATCTTTTCTTCCCCCATATGGCTTCTAATCCATATATTTCCAATCAATGCTGACTTTAGTGTACTTCTAAACTTCCCCATAACCATCCATATATTTCCAGTACTTCATAACCATTTTAACCTCTCTACGCTGATTATCACAGCAACAAAATACCCATGAACTTATTCTTCACAAAGAGAATGTGTCTCTTTATTAGCTCTCAGTAGTTTTATTAACTCTTTTCTGAACGAAGGATCCCAAATAAATGTCTCTCTTCTAGTCCCCAGTAGTTTATTACTATTTTCTAAACGAAGGATCCCAAATAAATGTCTCTCTTCTAGTCTCCAGTAGTTTATTACTATTTTCTAAACGAAGGACTAAAATAAAGCCCATGTATTGTCTTTATTCTAGACAAAACCCTGTACTTAAACATAACTTAACTAACTACTATTTAACATACAAAACAGCGAAATAAAATCACAACAGAACATCATACCCCCCCAAATTTTTGTAACAATCATTTATGTTTCCCTGCAACTCAACTAAAGGTATGATGACGATGGTGATGATGATGGTGATGATGATACAACATACATCCTATTCTATTTTTACCTACTACTACTGGTCTCTTTTACGGACCAGTAGTTTACACATAAAAGTCTACAAACACAATAATCTTATTCTAAAATAATAACAATCATTTTACAGGACCAAATCAAGCAAAAAAAACATTTTATACATGAGGCATCAACACTCAGACTCCACAAAAGAATTGTCTTCTCGCTAAAGACAACTCCCTTCAAACTACTACGTACAGTGGCCCATCAGCCTTGGCCTCCCATAACCGAGAAAACAAAACACCTCACTGCTACGTATGTATATCTGTTAACCACAGACTAACTTCTTTAATCTAGAACAATATTTGTTCTCCTCAACCACAATCACCACTCCACAATTGACCGTTCCATTTTCTGGAAGTCAAACTAACTCCTTATACATCACATTATTTGTAATTCCATCACTGTAAACTACAGGTCAACTCATTATACCTACCTCAATGTTACCACAAAGTACCAGTGGTCAATTATTTCCCTTAGATTTATTCCAAGTATTTCTACAACTACTTATTTTTATTACCGTTAACCACGGTATCTCCAACCTTCTAACCTCTTACGTCTAAGAAAACTTTGTCTCTCACCAATACAACCAACTCTACTTTTTAAGTTTCTCGTCTATCCGACTCAATTTACTTAAACACATCATTTTCTTCCAACATCTCACCACGACTACTCTATCTATCCTCAAGTCTCTCCTAGCACTCTTACATCGTGATGACAATCAAACTGGTCACCCTCCTCGGAACACGTTCTCCAACATTCATTCAACATTCAAACTAACCCTGTTTACCTCCGCATTTTTCATTCTTCTTGTTATTTCTCGGAACTCTTTCAGAACTGCAACCTACGCTACTTATAACCAACAACAGACCTCTCTTTCCTCGTTTCTCAGTCTTAGGCACTCTTGCTTCGCCATTTTCCTGTCAAGAATACTAAACATTCATAATGTTAATTCAGCATATAACTTCCATAATTTCCTTCCAAGTTCAGATATTCTACGAAAAGACATTACAATTTTCTTTCTATCTCTCGATTTTCGCATGCTCTATGTTCCACCACGATTTATCAACGTCACTTATCAACCGCTCTTCTCATATTCACACGGACAATGACACACAACCTCGCTCTCATCTCACGCCTACTCTCGCATCGCGACAACCTAACGTCTCCATACTATTACTACAACAAAATACTTTAGACGCCACCTCAACATTCCAGCAATCATTCACCACATATCTACACGTATTAATCTCCTCTACACACATTGACACAAGACATATTAATGCCACTCTTACATTCTATCTACGTATTTCACTTAGGCGACTTCATCACACCTCTCTCCTACTTCCTTCATCACGTCGAACACCTGTTTGACTACAGTTATACTCATGTATGAACAACGCATAACCAGACGAATTTTTCCACAGGACTTTCACAATTCACTTCTTCCTTATTTCTACTTTACTTAATCATTCACTCCCATACGAAAGTCAGACGCTGCCTCTCGCAAGTTATATCGCTTTCACAGCACTACCTACTATCTTTTCAAAACAAACTACATTCCGCTTTCTATATTTCTCCACACAATAACTCTTCTTTCTCCACAGTCTTTTACTCTTAATACTCTTCGCGTTCAACTGACTATTTTACTCACAGGATACTTAATTCCTCCTCAATCTATTTCTCCTCATCAGACATTCTCGGTTCAGCTGTCATACAATACTATTCTTTCTTCTCAAACCAACAAGCAAAACTATCTCAGACATCACGTCATAGCTCTGAGTCAAACCATTTATCACTCACCTTCTACTAATTTTGTCCTGAATCTGCCCTATTTTACTTAATATACTCTCTCTACATCGTGACCCAATAGTAGATATCCTGTATTACGTAATCCACGTGGAATATCATTTGCCGTACTTCCTTAACCTCAACATCACTACCACCTACCCTGTACCATGCTACCCCAAAAATTCATCTATCTATTTTGGACAGTTCATATACCTATACTCTCAAACCGGAGTTCTTCTCATAAGCCCAAAACTATTTCATTTTTTCTTCTTCACCCAAGGAATTTTAAGCGTTATATAGTGTGTCCAAATTAAACACTTCACTGTCTTTCAATACATTCACCCGTCTTTCGCTTATTATGTCTTCATCACTATCTGTTGTCAAGCTGTTAAAGTATTCAGGTCTTAAGGTCATAAGGTCTTCTATTTTTCTTAAGTCGCTTTCCGTCGTTGAATAAATTCCCGCTATCTGTCTACCACTATTCTTTTTCTTAAATGAGTTATTTCTATTTCCTTTATTTCTGTCGTCGGTCTGCTCACTGTTTCCTGTCAACCTTACGTAACGTTTACACTTCCCCATCTCGTCCTCAGATGACACACTAATAATAGTTCCTTCATCAGACTCATTATAGTTTACTGCAAACACGTCGGCCCTATTTCCATAGTCATCTTTAAAACGTCTGACTTTCTTTCTCTTTCTCGGTCTTCGTCCCTTAGCCTTCCCAATATAGTCACTAACTACAACTCTGTCCGTCTGTCCACCAGCAACTACTCCGTATGAGGGAACATCACGCCTCGATTCAGGATCTGCTCGTAGTGCAGCACTCTCATTCTCCGAATCCTCAGTAATAATATCCGTTTCAGCATCACTATAATATTCGGCTGTAGGAATATCTTCTCCGTAACCTGCACTCTGGCAGCTAATATTCCTACACCATTTGGGAATTAGTTTCCTGTCTATAGCTGAAGAGCTTGACATGGCACTACCTCTATTTACAACCACACTATTTCTTTCTTCAATACTTCTCCTCTTTATCTTTCTTTCGTTCTTGGTCCTCGTCTGTCCATCTTTCCTAACTTCAACCTTGTCTCTCTTAGTCAATTGAGTTGGTTTTGACTGATTCTCTATGAAGTCAGTTTGAGTTCCCTTTGTTATCTTGCTGACTGGTTGTACCTGAGTCTGCGTACTACTTTCTACTGTATTATTTGTCTGCGTCTGTGTCTCTCGGTTTATTTTCCTTACTAACACCGTCGTCTTCTTTTCCTGTTTAACAGTCATATTTGCAATCACCTTGGGAATAGTTGAATTTTCACTTACGTTTTCTACTTTGTTCTTTGACCCTGACTTCAAATACTGTCTCTGTCTCTTTTCAAACCAGTCGTTACGTCTTTTTCTGGCGCTTACCGTATAGGATGGCCAACTCCTAGAACAATCTCTCTCATGCCCATTTCTGTATCTCTGATCATTGTACCAGCTCCTAACCCTAGTCATCCTTGGACTAACATAAATGCTTCCATACTGCCCTCTATTTTCATCAAGTAGTGGCTGTCTTCGGCTATTCCTG
The DNA here is from genome assembly GCA_963921405.1 of Cepaea hortensis. Taxonomy (NCBI): domain Eukaryota; kingdom Metazoa; phylum Mollusca; class Gastropoda; order Stylommatophora; family Helicidae; genus Cepaea; species Cepaea hortensis. The sequence goes on from OY992893.1 coordinate 74,935,530, forward strand.
TTGTTCCCTTTTATCTCATTACCTCTTACATTGCTCTGTAACCAGTGTACAAAACATTCTACCTCGCTGACTGCCACCTTTAATTCTCCTAACCATGCAGTCACGTGTCCTAAGTCTCTGTTCAAGTACATTTTTACTCTTTATGCTATCTGAGCCGAAATAATTCTCACTTGTGTCGTGATGAATCTGCTCTGCTAAACCTGTGCTAAGGTGTCCTGTTCCGCCATGCTGAAATAATACTGAAACAAGGCAAGCAAAGAAACACACAATTTCAACCTCTAAATTTAAAGAATACACTTACTTATTATAGACACAATTTTAACTTCTCAATTTAAGCAATGCACTCACTTATCATAGCAATGCGCGGTTATTTTCTGGGTCTAAGTATCACACAAATTTACTTCTAAATTTAAATAATGCACTCACTTATTATATAGCAATGCGCAGTTATTTTCTGGGTCTAAGTATCACACAAATTTACTTCTAAATTTAAATAATGCACTCCTTGTAGATATTTGCTTCTTAAACCACAATAATGTCCTGTACTCCGCTCTAATTAAGAAATTCGGAACATCACTCTGACTCTATCTCCTTAATTAAGCAGTTACCTTCTTTTACTCGCTGACGGATCCAGTTCAACCAACAAGAGCCCGCATCAACTGAAATTTAGTCTCGGAATTCAGGTGGCGGAGTTCAGATATCCCTTCTCTTCCCTCAGGTAATTTCGTCCTTCTCGTGGGCCGCCAGACAATCTTCAACCCCTGGTTGGGTCACATCTCATGGGCTGCCAGACAATCTTCAACCCCTGGTTGGGTCCCTTCCTTGATTCTCGAGTGGGTACTTCATCGTCGTTTTGAATGGGTCATAGGAATTACGAGGCCCAAAAATGGATTAGGTGTGTTTGGGTCTTAGGAATTACGAGGCCCAAAAATGGATTAATATCAGCCAACGGCCAGTGATGACCTGACCTTGAACGAGTTCTGACTCCAGATGAAATCTTGAACTTAAATTGGAGGCAAGTCCCTTGAAAATGGCAAGGTTCAAGCAACGGCCAGGGTAGGCCCCTTTAAAATAATAAAGTTCAGACAACAGCCGTGGTAACGAGCAGGCTGTGTGACAATGATTCAACTTTGAAGTCCCTGCAACAGTGGGAGGTACGATCAGAAGTAGGTATCCCCATGTCGTCCGCCGAAATCAATCCCGTCAGCAAACCGCTCGAACAACAATGCCACAGTGCCCGGCGAGGACTTGACAGTGATAGCCAGCTTTCACACACCAGTAAAGCTCGAAAACGATCTAGAGCTGACTCAGCGAAGCGGGCTTCACAACCGCATAAAGACAGTGGAACTGAACTTGCAAAGCGGGCTTCACAACCGCATACAGATTCTTGTAGAAACTTCTTGAAATCTGTTCAGCAGAGGTTTGATAACGTGCCAGTGTCAAGGGCACCGCATTTTCCCAACAAGCGCAGTATGAAGTAGTGGCGGTATCGAATATAGTGGCCCAGTACCTCCGCTATGTGCCGCGACAAATTGAAGTTGTTGTTAATCCTGGTCTGGGCAACATTTCGAGTCCTGTAACAGTGTACAGAGACTAACAAGACGCGTTGGTTTTATGCAAATACTGTTTATTTCTTCATGATGACAATTCAGCTTCCTCTCTAGTCAAAGGCTTGATGTTAACTGCCCTTGCCAACCCAATACGTCACGATTGAGCATCCCTCCCCGCTTTCAGTCTCAATGCTCAATCGTGCTGTATCTGTTTCCCACTAGATCCTAATAATACCCCAGTACTCTATTACTGTTACAAATACTCTAAGGCTCTCTGTCGAGGATTTAGGCTGAACGCCTCTAAACCACAAACCCTCGGATGTGAGAACCCGGCCGATACCCACCTACCGAAAAATAGAGGTGAGATACTGAGCACGCTACATGCCCAGTTCTGATATTTGTTCGAAGGCTCTCAGCTGGGGGATATGAGGGATTCCTGGATGAGAGGGCCTGGCCGTTTCTCGTTCACTGCTGCACGGAGGTAAAGTGCTGAGCCGGCAGCACATGTAGCCTACCTCGTGAGCGAGTACTAAAATGCAGAAAGTGCCCCAGTCGAATGAAATGGTTACAAAAACTGTCTGTATCTAACTCATAGAGTGTAGACAAAAGTGAAAAAACGTCTCAATAATACAAAATGGAACGTGAGTGGCAAGCAAGATGCCCATCACATGGAAGTAAGAAACTAAAGCAGCCATGAGCAGGATGAGGCAACTCCTCGGGTGAGCCCAGTCTCAGAGCAATATGTGCCGGCTCTGCAATTATGGAAGCCTCATTGGATAGCAGGGGACGCCCATGGTTTGCCCCTGCCTTCCCTTGAGGGTTGACCGTAATGTCGATGATCGTTCTATCTTGACCAGCTGAGATGTGGGCGACATCACAACAATAAGTCTAACGTGCCTCGAAACCTGAGGAAGGCTAACCTCATTAAAAAATGCCCGCTGAAGTTGGAAGTGCCGTCCTACGGGTGGCAAACTAAAAATTGGCACTACGCAATTACGTCCGAGTGAAATGTCTCATCTGAATGTCTCTCTTGCTAGGAACAGCTCTGACTACCTAGTTCCCGAATGCCGCTCTTGTTCAGAACAGCTCTGACTAGGTAGTTTTCCGAATGTCCGCCATGCCTGGAACAGCTCTGACGGGCACAAGGACAAGCACATGTCCAAAAACTCGCTGAGTGGATACCGTCTACAGACCTGTCTGGTTTGTGCGGGAACGGTCCGGGGCGAACGAAATACCCAACATATGGAAGTGAGGAATTAAAGCAGCCATAAGCAGGACGTGACGATTCCCTCAGTGAGCCCAGCACCAGAGCATTATATGTCGGCTCTGCAATTATGAAAGCCACCCAGGATGGCGGTAAATGCTATGGACTGTCCCTGCCTTCATTTGAGGGATAAACGTGCAGTCTTCGACTGTTCCAACTTGACCAGCTGGGAGGTGGACGGTACCACAAAAGTGAGAGTCTCCCAGGAATGCTAACTTGGTCAAAAATGCACGCTAAAAGTCGGATGTGTTGGCCTAAGGGTTCGACCCAAGGGTGCCTAACGAGACACACTCAATCACATCTGAAAAAACACTCCGGATGAACGCAAAGAAGATATGACAAAGTAGAAATGGTGACGGATAGAAAAATGTAAACATGATTCAGGAGTCAGCCCTTTTACTCAGGAGTCAGCGTACGTCTTTTTAACACGGGCTAAGAAAAATATGAATGATTCTAAGGTAAAGCTACATGTTTTTAAATGAGCCATTAAATGTCCTTTATTGGAGACCCAGTCAAAGATATGGGTTCACTTAAGTTATTCACACATCTCTAGAGCTTTAAAGTGCATCTTATAGTGGCACAATAGAAAGAAATGTCTCCTTCACTTTTCTTCTCTAATGAATATATATTATCAGCCTCTCATTATCAGATCTGTCTGCATGTCCATCAAGTAAGATACTGACATGGGTTTTTCTTTATTTTAATACCCTCCCTAACTTTTATGACTCCGCAACATGTATGACTTGTCGCTAAGCTGTATGACTTGTCGCTAAGCTGAATGACTTGCCGCTAAGCTGTCTCATGCCTGAATGGGGTGTTAGTTCTGTCCAATTTGGCACGACAACTCTGGCCATAAACTTTCCATCATAGTTACCCTGTCTGCAGCGTGACAGTTATATGGAACCTGTCTTACTGTATGGCAGTGAATCATGGAACATAAATAAACAAATTCAGAACAGCTAAGAAACAACAGAGATGTAGATGCTGAGACGAATGTTGTGAAAATGTTGGACCTCAAGAGCAATTAACAATGATTGTCTGGTAAAGGCTAATGCCACTAGAACATTATATACAACCATAAGAAGGAGACAAACATTCTTTGGTCATGTAGTCAAAAAGAGGTGAATTGGAAAACACTGTGATGATTGCATGGGGTGGACTGAGACAGTGGCATGGTGGGATACATCAGCAGATTTGATTCTGCACATCAGGGACAGATCTGTGAAGAGATATGAATGCCTACATCAGCAGGCAAGGCACATGATAATGATGAATGTGTGAGTCTAGTCATTGAGCATCAGTAGTTTCATAACTTTGTCCTCAAAAAGTGTCATCTAAATTCTGCTAACCTGATGGGAAGGTAAACACCTTTAATTTACACATAAACAGTCACTTCATCTCTTTTAGATCATACATCAGCTTAGATTATACATGAGCACATTAATAATTCTTCCTCTCCATCTCTCGTTCACTTGAAATTGATTGTCTATAGATGCAATGTTTGATTGTTTGATTACATATGCACATCTGTTCAATACCTGGTATATTTATGAGGCTATTAATTATTTACTTTTGTTTGTTTCAGAAACACACTCATGGTCTCCAGATAGTTCTTACCTCTCCATACAATAGCATTCACAAAAGTGGACATATGACAACATAGACATAAAGTTTGTGAAGCAAGAACTATTGAATGTTTTGTGTGAGGACAGGAGTCACAGCTTCAGTAAAATTTTAGACATAGCTGGGGGTAGCATCATTCAAAAAATGACAGAACACAGCAGCTCAAAATCAGTAATGGTTGAGAACAGTTGTATGGCATCAGTAAAACATTAAAATTCTTGTCAAATGTCAGAAAATGTGTCTTCTGTGATTGATACAAACAATAAACTATCTCTGGCTATTGATAATTGTCAGCAGACAAAAAAGGAAACACAAGAAAAACATACACAGAGCTTTGCAAAGTCTCTTGATGAAATGTTTTGTTATGTTAGTTGTAGCTCTCAAAAATCTCACACAGAAGTCTTGTCTATTTCTAGTCCAAATGTTTGTGTATACAGATATAAGAGAACACATAGTGAAGGGAAGCCAAAAACATGTAATGAATGGGATGGTATTTTGATTCAAGATGACCATCTAGAGTGCCAAAAGAACATGAATCACAAGAGAACACATACAGGTGAGAAACCTTACACGTGTGATGAATGTGATGCTTCTTTAACTGAGGGTGGCAAACTGAAGATCCATAAGAGAACATATACAGGAGTGAAACCTTACAAGTGTGATGTTTGTGGTGCTTCTTTTACTCAGGCTAGTAATCTGAAGATCCATAAGAGAACACATACAGGAGAGAAACCTTATCAATGTGATGGTTGTGGTGCTTCTTTTAATCAAGTTGGCTATCTGAAGATCCATAAGAGAACACATACAGGAGAGAAACCTTATCAATGTGATGTTTGTGGTGCTTCTTTTACTCAAGCTGGCGATCTGAAGGTCCACAAGAGAGCACATACAGGAGAGAAGCCTTATCAGTGTGATGTTTGTGGTGTTTCCTTTACTCGAGCTCAACTTCTGAAGGTCCATAAGAGAACACATACAGGAGAGAGACCTTACAAGTGTGATGTTTGTGGTGCTTCTTTTAATCAAGTTGGCTATCTGAAGATCCATAAGAGAACACATACAGGAGAGAAACCTTATCAATGTGATGTTTGTGGTGCTTCTTTTACTCAAGCTGGCGATCTGAAGGTCCACAAGAGAGCACATACAGGAGAGAAGCCTTATCAGTGTGATGTTTGTGGTGCTTCCTTTACTCGAGCTCAACTTCTGAAGGTCCATGAGAGAATACATACAGGAGAGAGACCTTACAAATGTGATGTCTGTGGTGCTTCTTTTACTATAGTTAGCCTTCTGAAGAGACATAAGAGAACACATACAGGAGAGCGACCTTACAAGTGTGATGTTTGTGGTGCTTCTTTTACTAATAGGGGCAGTTTAAAATACCACATGAGAGATAAACCTTCCAAGTGTGATGACTGTGGTGCTTCTTTTACTCAGACTTGTAATCTTAATAAACATATGAGACTGCATCATCATCACGAGCCCTGCCAACTATCATAGTTGATATATTTCCTCAGATCTCTGTCCCTATTCAGGATCAACTCTGCAGATATTTCTCAATGTTACCACACTGTCCATCCAGCATCATCTCTCTCAGTCTGCCCATGTCTCTTTTCCCACTGATCTTTCCAGTCTTCACAATGCTTTCCCACGCTTCTCTTCTCATCACAATACTACAGAATGCTACTGTCTCTTTCTGATAGGTGTATACAATGCTCTACTTTCATTAGCCTCTTCCAGGCTATCATTGTTAAATTACTCTGGCAATCCAAGCTATTCGCAAAACCATCTCAGGAATCACGTCTTTGATGCTTCCAAAAAATAGAAGACATTTTATTTAATCCAAACAAATTTTACTTGGATCCTAAAGCCAGCCACCATGGGGAATTGGATGCAAAAGTGAGGAAAGAAATTCAATCACTTTTAGTAAATTCATCAGTGAGGTAATGCACGGTTAGTCATTCCATTGAGCTCATAACCCCCCAACTTTATGGCTTTCCTGAATTGCACAATCCTCGGGTACCACAGAGATTGATTTAATCTAAGCTCAACTCTGTTCAACACAGGATGGTGAAATGGTTTGCTGAAACTACTTAACCAATGTGACAATGATTCAACCACTTAATATTAAAAGATTAATATTAACTAGTTAAATTACTGGCTACTATCGATCTTAAACTAAAATATGTGGTGTCAATGGATATTGCCTCTTATTTTCATTGACGTGCCCATGGAAGAAACACTGATCATCATCTGTGACCGCACAAAATAAAAGAAACAAAAGTTACGCCTACCAACATCCACATTCAAGAAATTACTACTGCTGTGCACATCTAATATTTGTGTATTTGATGAACAATAAATGGTTGCTCATATACATCAAGACATTAGTAATGAGACGATTCCAGCCAGTTTTGTGCAAACAGAAAGACTTCATTTTAAATTTGAAATGACCATAAGGAAAACTGATGCTCCACATGCAAACAATATCAGTGACTATGTGTTTTAAATATTTCAGCCCTAGTATAATTCATTTATTCACTTCATATGATATGTAACTCTGCAGTGTGCACCTGATGAGATGTAGTGAAATATGCCAGGCAATAACTTGGACAACATATTATTTGTGGCTTCTGCGTTTAAACTTTATAAGTATATTAATATTGATTCCTGTTTAATTCAAACTTTATGTCTAAAATATTCCAAAATTATAACTGCGTGCCTTAACAAATCAAACATTTCACCCATCGAATGTCAATTGGTCTAACAATAAGGGGCTAGTACCATATACCCAGTACACCTCATGATGTGAGAGGTGGTCCTTTACTTTTCCTTCACGGATGTGATGTTTATGGTTGTTGTGTTCCTCTTTACTCAACACTTGTTTATCTCTAATGATGGGGTATCGGAGTCTCCGTGGCGAAGTGGTCCGAAAATATTCACTCGTGAACCGAAGGATGCCCGAGTAAAATGGCTCGGGCATCCTTCGGTTCACGAGTGAATATTTTCGGAAACTCTTTGCTGGGGCTACGGAGTTTGCACTTTGTGCGGTGCTTTCCACACTTGGAAAGAGACCAAGCCATATGGGATAAATACCTGGTGCAATGAAGTGGACCCTGTCGACTTTTAAGTGAATTGTTTTTTAATGATAGGGTATCATAGTGATCTTGACAGGAACAGCCACAAAGCATGTACCAAAATATCTATGGTAGATAATGAAGGTGGTGGTGGCCAACTATGTTTGCTTGGCTGGTCTTCCCTGCTCTTATAGTCAGTGTAACCAGTTTATGTATAGTGTATATACTACATACTGTGTATATACAATAGTGTTGGTGTGCCCATAATTTCAGCCTGTACATTTACAAATAATGATCACTGTCGCAAGTGATTATAAGCCCACACAAAATAATATTGCCACACTAGTCAATCACATGCACTTTGGCAACTGTTACAGCCGCAGTCTGAAAGGAAAGCAGTAATGCCGACTGAGCTATCCAGGGTTTTCATTAATAAGTGTAACACTTATTTGCTTTACATTTGTGTTCTTTTCTGGTGTAAATTTGAAATTTTCATAGTTTAGTTTATCATATTTCACAATTCATTGGGTTAATTTGTTTAGGTAACTTTATTTATTTAGTGATGTAATATCCAGAGTTGTTTACTCTTGTGTATACATTATATTTTGTTATTCTTTGTAACAGACATTAATGTAATACATCATAAATGTGACGAAACGGACCAGATTTAAGTCTGTCCTCTGCATTATTTCCCTTTGGTCGGAATAAGACAAATTGTTTCCCTTCAGATTGGGAACATAGCTAGGAAAATCCCCAGTTATAATAGTCCCTGACGTCATAGTTCGGGTGACTTCTAGAAGATCCTAGAATATCCTTATTCCAGTGCCAGTCAAGGTTATGTTTGAGGCAATACTGGGAGCGGTCAACTGAATCTGCTAAAGTCAACACATGAAAGATACCTGAGTATTAGAATGGTGAGGCTAAGATAAGACAGCCGTGAAGAATCTGATGAAGATTTAGTCACCTGATCCAGGTGGGGTCTAGGGCTGATGCGTCTCCTGATTCATGCCAGTAAGGTGCTGGTGAAGTTCTGAGCATTCAAGGTAACGCTTTAGGGACGTATTTTCTAGGACAGTAGTCCAGTAGAGTGGAAGGACATCGACTCTGTTAATGGTCATTATTATGGCCAGTTTAAATGTTTTGGGCCCGACTGGGTCGTAATGAAGGCCAATGTATAACGGTTCATCAAACTCCGGTGTGACTCTACATTTGAGATTCTTCAGAAAACCTGAACATGGTCAATGACCTACAGCAGTAGTTGTGATCTTCGTGAACACCGGAAGGACAGACTTGTTCGGGTAGGGGGCTACCCCCTTCCTAGGTGTGTTTGATGGTGACATTGGTGATCTGTGAAGTCATTAGTTGTCTTCAGAACAGTGTAGAAGTGAACTTGTGACTATGTTGAATTCCTGCATAGACATGTTGGATTAGTGACTTATGACTTCTTATACATGGAGCCAACGCTCCAGTTATGCGTTGCAGAGATGGACCTCTCATTAAGTTGAGATGCCAAAGAGCAACCAGGCTGTTATATTATATCGCGTTGTGCAGCAGTACTTATCATCTGAAGAGCAACCAGGCTCTTATATTCGAGTGTGTTGTGCAGCAGTGCTTATCATCAGTTGGGGACATCTAGAACTCTAGTGTCTGCCCACAAGTCATCATTAGAGTAGAACTTGTGATTTCTTCTGTCATCGAGGGATGACCAGCGAACAGGGTTGAAGTGTCAGTCAGGTATCAGACACTTGACCAGTCCGAGATCTTACTCACAGTGGAAGGAGATAACTTTGGAAGAGTCAACAACTTGAAGTTCTTTTGCACTGGAGAGTCATCGGGTGAGTTGTTAGCAACGACGGGACGACGGCACTTACTGAAGTCACATGTTCGGTGATGATGACTAATCATCTGTAGATCTTCTCGCTGTGTGCATATTGTCTTCTATCCAGGCTTTTCAGCCATCTCTCTCTGAGTTGTAGTTGACGTATTAGTTAGTTAGTTAGTTAGTCTTTCCTCTTGAGCCTAAGGCGGTGCATAGGGCACAAGTCCTGTCTCTCCATGCTTGGCGGTTCGCTGCTACCTGTTGTAGATCTTGGATATTTACTTGGCCATTGAATGAGCCTTCTCTAATGATGGTTCTACGCAGGGTCTTTCTTGGTCTTCCCCGTTTTCTTTTCCCTACTGGTGACCATATGAGGGCTTGGTAGGGGAGTCTTGTCTTGTCCATTCTGAGTACATGGCCGATGTAGTTCCAACGGCGTCTTCTTATGAAATTGGATACTGTATCTTGCTTAGTCTCTTGTCTTATTTGCGTATTGGTTCTGAAGTCTGTCCAGTGGATGTTTAGAAGTCTTCTAAGACATTTGTTCTCAAAATTATCTAATTTTTTATCTAAAGCTACCGTTGATTTCCAACTTTCACATCCATACGTTAACACTGGAATCATACAAGAGTTGAAGATTTTAAGTTTTGTGTGTTTGCTGAGTGTCTTTGACTTCCAGATGTTTGACAGTTTATTGAAGGCACTAGATGCCAGTGCGATTCTAGATGATATTTCTGGTGTTGAGTCCCCTGTAGATGTCATTTTGCTTCCTAGGTATGTGAAGCTGTTGACTTTTTCAAGAACGTAGCTGTTCAATTTGGTGTCATCTGAACTGTTGTTGACGTGTTCAGAAATTAAATTTTGCTTTGTTATCCATGGCTTTGAGTACTAGTATGACTGTTGTCTTGTCCGAGCCCCCTGTGGGTAGGAATCCATAAGTGGAGAGGGGAAGGTAAGCTGTCCCGGCTTGTGTGGGGGCCTTGTAGATGTAAAGTCCTATTGGGGTGGTCGGAGCAAAGGCTGAGAATATTAACTATAGTAACATACCTGTCCAAGCCCCGCGGGTCTTGTTACAATGAATAATAGTACAATTATTGACATTTCCAAAGTAAATTGGTTTTATACTTCTTACTTTGTTTGCTTGTGATTATGCTAAAGCGGAGGGCTCTGTGATTAATGGCTGACTAAAAATGTCTTTGGTTCACTTACTGTGGTGGAGATAATAGTAAGGGACATTCTTCTTTGAAGTGCCAATGACCGACAACATAATTTGTAGTGTTTTTGATAATATTCTTTGAATAGTTTCATCTGTTGGGGTTTTTCAAAACAGTTCTCTTGGAGTGAATGACAAGGCTGTTGTAACAGATGTCTCTTGGTAAACTTGTATTTGATCAGCTTTCTATTACAGCTGTTCTCTTACAATAAAATAGGGTGTTTGTAGTGACGGTTGGTAGCCATGGCAGTGAAGCGACTAGCATGCTTGCCTGCTGGCATAGTGATCATGTATTTGAATACACGTGAGCGCATGTTTTAAAATTAACATGGGCTCCGAAGTCAACCATCCTAAAACAGGTAGCAGGAAATGTCTTGGGAAGTAATTGCAGTCCGCTTGATATTGACCATGTCACCCATCTAGTGCTGATTGGTCTATAAATTGTGGGACTTAGCACCATATACCCATTACACCTCCTGGCATCTTAAAAGTCCTTTTACTTTAGTGACTTACTTGTAGTGGCTTTTCTCTTTGTTACTTGTAAGGATGTTGATGCAACTCAACTTTCTGGAAGCTCTCAAACTTTTTCAAGCTGTTATATATCTTATTTTCTAGGAACGTGGATAACATCAGTTGGGTTATGCATCACTGAGATAAATAACAGACTTAGCATTTAATAAATCTGTATTCTATCAAATGAGAAACGTCACTGTCCTTGAAAGTTAGAAAAAGAGTTCTTGCATGTTACACAGAACCAATTTTAACATACGGCTGGAATCCTGGACAATTAGTGAGATAGGCGAAAAAATCCCTCAAGGCCTTGGAGATGTGGTTTAATAGTATAATGCTGAAAATTAATTGAACAGTCAAAATGAACAATCTGGACGTTTTGAGGGAAGCTGAGTTGCAAAGGGAACCTGCGTCACAAAGACATCAAACGCCTCTTACGATATGCATGATGGGTTACAGTGTTACTATTCTTTGCTTTCTGTATGTGGCGAAGTGGAAAAATAAATGGGAGAGGAATTCCCAAATTCGAATAGCTAACTGTTATTAGAGAACTAGAAATGGCTTGATAAGACTCCCTAGATGTAGAGACTGATCATAAGTTAAAGTTTTCTAACAGTGCCAATTGAGCACAGGAAAGCTATCATACTTCAGAGAGGATAACTGTCACTCTTGGTACCTGAAAGTCTGTGTGGTTATCCCACCACCTTCTGCTCCATAGTGATGTTGTAATTTGATTAATACAATCAGTGAGAACACACATAAAAAACTTAAACACAAAATAACAAGTAACCAACGCCTGAGTACATCCTATAACATATTGGGATAACATGGGGAAGGGTTCCTGTATGTATGTTCTAGTGGCATAGCAAATAAGTACACAACCATTCATTCATTCAGTAGCATGTCCTTTGCAGAACCTCGCTCCCATAACAACCTTCTGGAAAACCTCTCGATCATAAACAAGATGTCCCACATCTGATACACCCATCTGGAGTTCATCCGCCACATCCTGCACCAATCTTATCTTGGGCCTTCCTCTTCCTCTCTTCCCAGGCATATACCCCTCCATTATTGTTCTCTCCAAACTTTCGTGACGTTTCAAGTGACCAAACTATTTCAATTTTCTTTGTTTTATCGTCTTTAATAGCCAACCTTCTTCAATATTCAGCTCTTGAAGTATTGATGCATTTGTTCTTTTCTTTATCCAAGATGTTCTTAGAACTTGTCTATAACATTTATATTCAAAGGCTTTTATGCGTTGTTCAGCTTGTTTAGTAAGTGTCCAGGTCTCACAGGCATATGTTGTATTGGGATAGATGCATGCTCTTAAAAATCTAATTTTTGTAGTTCTGTCTGTCCCATTCCATAATTTATTCAGTTGTTTTAGTCTTTGAAGAGCAATTGATAGTCGTCGTTTAATTTCTTTCATTGTGTCACCGTTGTTGGCGATCAGTGACCCAAGATATTCAAAATTTTCCACCACCTCCAATTTTTCCTCATTAACATATATTTCTTTCTCCATAGTGGTTTCATCTGTATGCATTATCTTTGTTTTTGCAATGTTAAGATTCAAGTTGTGATTTTCACTATACAATTGGGCTGAGGCGATTAGGTTTTCTATACCAGTCTGTGTTGTGGATAGCAATACTGTATCATTAGCATACCGAATCTCTGGTATGTCAAGACCACCGATATTTAGGGCATCATATAGCTCCCTATTTAAATCATCTCTTACATTTCTCATTATATTTTCGGCGTACAGGTTAAACAAATAGGGGGACAGCACACATCCCTGACGGACTCCTTGCTTGATGTCTCGCCATCTATTCTAACCGCTGCTTGTTGGTCTAGATAGAGCATTCTTATGAGTTGTATTACATGTGGTGGAAAGCCCATATTCCTCATGATTTCCCAAAGTTTCTGATGTTGTACACAGTCAAATGCCTTTGAATCCGGGAAGGTTAACCCGGTCAAAAATGCCCGCAGAAGTCGGATGTGTCTGCCTAACGGCACAAGAACGCAGCTCTGCTGTAAACAGTCACAACGCAATCACATCCGAAAAAAAAAAAAAAAAAACTCCGGATGAACGCAGAAGAAGAAGAAATGCCTTTGAATAATCCACAAAGCATGAGAATAGGTTTATATTAAATTCTCTGCACTTCTCTATTATTAAACGCATATTGAGAATGTGATCTCTTGTTCCTCTTCCTTGTTTAAATCCAGCTTGAACCACGTTAATTTCTTCTTCCATTTTCTTACGAAGTCTTCCCATTATGATTTTTAGTAGAATTTTACTTGCATGACTGATCAAGGCAACAGCTCTATAGTTGGTGCATAATTTCAGGTTGCGGTTTTTTGGTATTGGAATGAAGATAGTTCTCCTCCAATGTGTTGGCCATATACCATATTTCCATATCTTTTTACATAATGTGTGATAGATTTGTATGCTTTCTTCTCCTCCCGCTTTAATTAGCTCAGCTGGTATCTCTTCACATCCAGGTGATTTACCATTCTTCAGGTTCTGTATTGCCCATGCAATTTCGTCTAATGAGGGTTCATGTTCTGTCTCTTCTGTCGTTGGCTCATGTATCTCATTCATATCCTCACTGTCACTCATATCATACATTCCACTACAATACTCATGCCATCTTTCTAGAATTTGTCTAGATTCTGTTAAGGTATTTCCCATCTTGACACAGATAACATGCAATTGAGGTTGAACATTTCTTGTCAATAACTTCAGTACACAACCACAATCCAACAACAACAACAAAAAAATCCCTAATAAAAGATATACTAAAATAATTAAATATTGTTCTGAAGAATTAATCTATGTTCATGTATCCTCCCATGTGTGTAATAATGTAACATTGTTAAGTCCCTCAGTTGTACTTTTCTAAAGTTCACCAAAAATATATGACTAAGCGTTCATGAAAATCACCACACGTTTATGTAAATAAAGTCCATGTGGTTTGAATAATTCCTTACAATGTCTGATTATTATATATTAGTCTATTAAACCCAGACCCTCTGTTCTCATGGTTGTTGGTACATCAGTAGTGGGTATAGCTGATATTGCTATAGCTTGTGTTGTTCGAAATGTAAGTGTAAACGGTGTTTGCTAGTGGGTCAGATCAAGCCAGTGGGTACTCCCAAAGAGTATCTATCCTAGTTCCACCAGGTTCGTTAGCTGTGCCCCACGAGGATTCTATGATGTTCTATTGACATTCGCCTTTTCAGTAATCTCGAGGCAAAGCCCTTCATCGTTCACAGATGATTTTGTCCCTCCTGATGACAAGTTACGGCACTCGTTATTCTACCTCAGTGGAGGGCAAAATAAAGACCACCTTTCCCTGTAAAAGATAGATGCAAAACTTATAGCCACACTCGCATAAACCAGGGGATCAAGATAAGATAAAAGAAGAAAAAAAAAAAAAAAAGAAAGAGAGAAGAAAAAACACAAAGGGGAGGGAACGTGAAGGTGTTAGCACACGGGGTAGGCCAGTCCAACCCGACCCTGCCGACTACTACGACTACCACTCTAATAATCTGATGTGCTCTTCACCTCTCATATCTTCTTCTTCTTCTTTCTCTACAAACTCGGGCAGATTTACTAGCATTTCACACGAAACTTACAGCTCACAGTGTCGTGCCACGCACTCAGCTCAGTAGCAGGGCGATGGAACCAAAAACTGCCAGTTCAACATGAGGAAAATGTGAATGCAACCAGTGGCCACGAACATAAACACTCCAGAGTCCTTAACCGTTTCACTGCCTATTCTTCTTCTTCTTCTTTCGTTCGCCTGAAACATGTCTACAACTGCAATGTCGTCTCTTGTATGAATCTAACAGTCTTTTTTAGTTCATTCAGCGGTCCATAGAGTTTATCTTCCACTGTTGTCTCTCAAGGCCAGAAGGTTCGCCTGGATATGTTGTAGTTTGGGCAATCCTGGAGTATGTACTCTGCTGTCTGCGACGCCAAACCACATGTGCACATGGCTGAGTCACCAATCTTAAATTTTGTATACAAGTGGTTGCGTAATCTATTGTGTCCTGTTCTGAGGCGCAGAAGAATGACCTGTTCTGGTCTGTCCATAACGTGGTAGTCGTCTTGAGTAAGGTTTGGTGGCTTTCTGATTGATTTGATCATTCTTTTCTTTTGGTGGTATGTAATAGGCACATCAGGTTGTTCTTCTGTTGCTCCTTCCTTAGCCAATCGATCAGCTCTGTCGTTCCCGGGGATTCCACAGTGGGATGGTATCCACTGTATGGTGATCTTACGCTGACTGCTAAGTTCAGAAAGTAGTGTCATCAGAACTGGCAATTTCCCAGACAGGAGCGCCTCTATTACGGATTTTGCATCTGTCAATATCACTGCAGGTTGTGTACCATGGCTGGTATTTTGTAATTTTTCTGTGGCTATCTTGATTGCCTCAATTTCAGCATCATAGTTATGGCAGTACTTTCCTGTTGGAATTCTGGCCGTGTCTCTAGTATTATTTGGGTATTCTATGTACACTCCCGCTCCTCCATTTCGAACAGCATTTTGTGCTGACCCATCTGTGTAGACTCGGATCCAGTGGTCATGTGGGTATACATCATCAAGGAAGCTGAGAGTGGCTGTTCTGCGCTGTACACTGTTCTGTTCTTCCTTGTCCAATATTCCTCTAACTTTTGACTGGATTTGTAGCGATATTCTATGTTCATCTTTCCACGGGGTTTGTTCTGGAATAGTTGTCAGGGGGATACCAACTGTGGGAAAATCGATGGATTCTCTGCAGAGTTGTTTTGCCTGGTGGATGAAACTACTTCTTTTCAACCGCCCCGTAGCTAAGTTTTCAAATCGGTTCTTCATAGGGTGGCCTGGCAAGCTGAGAAACTTTTCTGCTTGTATTAATGTTTTTGTATCTCTGCGTTCTCTTAAAGCTTGTGTCCTCCCCATTTTCTCCATTGCTACTAAGTACTATAGGGGTTGATCTCATCCCTCCTGTGATGACTCTAAGAGCTTGATTTTGCACCTTGCCCAGCTCCTGCAATGTAGTTTTTTATGCTGAACACCACGCAGTTGACCCGTATTCCAAGTGTGGTCGTATGCTCTGTTGATAAACTTTGCCAAGTAGTTTCCCACTGGCTCCCCACGTGGTTCCAGTTAGCTTTCTCAGGATGGCGATTTTCCTTCTGGCCTTTGCTACTGCTTTTTTGATGTGTTTTCTCCATGTCAGACTGTCGTCGAATATTACACCAATGGTATGTTGGTTCCTTATCTTCTCTTAGGGGTGTTCCATTTATCTGAATGCTCCCTGCCTTTTGTTTCGGAGAAAGGGTAAATAGAGTGGTGCTGCACTTGTCAGTGTTTATGCTGATACACCATCTATCCGCCCATGCAACAAATGTATCTACAGCTCTCTGTAGCAATATGGTGGCCACTGATGCATGTTTATTTGCGCCCCACAAAACCAGGTCATCAGCGTACATTGCCGCTTTAATTCCATCGGGTAGATTAGCAACAAGATCATTGATGAAGATTAGAAAAAGTGTTGGGGACAGGACTCCGCCCTGGAGAACACCGTGACGCAATAGAACTTTCTTGCTCTTGAGACCGTCTATCTGTACTCGGGCTCTTCTGTTGTGCAAGAATGCTTTTACCCATTTGTACATTCTTCCATTGACTTTACAGTTTCTCAGTTTCTTCATCAGACCCTCTTTCCAGACTTTGTCAAAGGCTTTCTTCAGATCTATCCAAGCCGCAAGTACCAGCTTCTTCTCTTGGAATGCATCCTCAACTTCTTGAGAGAGGTAGGTTGTCTGATCTTCCGTAGAGTAGCACTGCCTAAAGGCAGCCTGTTGTGGCACAAGGATGTTTTCACTTTCAATGTACCATTGTAGTCTGTGATTGATGACGCGTTCCATTGTTTTGCAGAGACAACTGGTGAGGCTAATGGGTCTGTAGCTGGAGGCAATGGAACTGTCTTTCCCAGATTTTAGGAGGGGTATCATGATTGCTTCTCTCCAGACCTGTGGAACACTGCCTAAGGTCCATGTATTATTAAAGATCTGTAGCAACTTTGCTTTGGCCTCTGTTCCTAGGTTCCTGATCATTTCATTGGAGATACCATCAGCTCCTGGTGATTTTCTCATTTTCAGTTTTGATATGGCTAGCTCCAGTTCACTGAATGTGATAGGTGTCTCCATAACCTCATGTACAATTTCCTTCTGTCCTGTATTTTGCCATTTCTCTCGAATCTCCTGTTGTTTTTCTGGACTAATTTCAATATTGTTATCTTGTGCGAATGAGTCCGCAAAATGGTCAGCTGCTTGCTTTCCTGTTAAAATGTTTCCGTCTTTATGTAGCGCAATTTTTGAGTTTCTCCCTGTGCCCTCATCGTTAAGCTGTTTTATTAGCCTCCATAACTTCCTTGTGTCTCTTTCAAAGTTCAGTGACTCTGTTTTCTCCTGCCAGCTTTTCCGTCTAGCCTGCAGTTGGGCCCTTTGAAATTTGGCTTTTGCGTGCTGATATTTATTGTGGTGCTCTTGGCTGGGATTGGCCTCTGCTTGTTTTCTACATACATCCACATCATTATGCAACTGTTCCAGTTCACTATTCCAGTAGGGTTTATAATGTTTACGGGCTCCTCTTGGTATTGTTTCTCGTGCTGCCTGTAGTATGCATTTCCCAAACTCTTCAACCACTTTATTTATGTCCTTCTCAGTGTTCAGGTATTTAACCAGTATGCTGGTGCGATGCTTGTACATTGCCCAGTCTGCTTTCTTGTAGTTCCACCTCGAGAGGGTGCTGCTTTCACTTACAAACTCATTTTCTACAGTTAGAAAGACTGGCCGATGGTCACTGCCACCAAGTTGTTTCCCAACAATTCGTGTAATGTTCCACTCCAGGTCTGGTGAATAAAACGCCAGGTCAGGTGTAGTTGTAGAAGTCACTCTTATGCAGAAATGTGTGGCTGCTGGTCTTCTGGTATACAGATTTGATTGCAGACAATGAACAGGGCCTGCAAAATTTAGTAGATGTGGTTGTTGCACACAGTGAACAACTAGGGTTAGAACTGAATATTAAGAAGACACAGATTATGGTCGTCACTGGGAAGAAGGAAATACCACAATGTGAGTAAATGGACATATTCTTAAACAAGTGAATCGATACTGCTATCTCGGAACAGTCATAACATCTGATGGGAGATGCCTTGAAGAGATTAGAACAAAAATTGCCATTGCGAAGGTGGCCTTTTGCAAGATGAAAAACATACTGAACAATAAAAAGATATCAATTGAAACGAGAAAAAGAGTGTTGAGATGCTACATAGAACCTATACTTTTGTATGGTTGTGAAGCGTGGACAATGAGCAGTCAAGCTGAAAAACAGCTAATTTACTATGGCTGTGTAAATGTGGTTTCTGAGGAAAATGCAAAGAATACCATGGACAGAAAGAAAAAACAACAACAAACAAGTCCTTCAAGAAATAAATGAAGATCGTAAACTGATTAGAGACATCAGGCGTAGACAGTCAAAAATTTTTGGCATGTTATGAGAAGAAGTGACTTGGAGAACTTGGTGACGACTGGCAAGATCGAAGGGAAGAGACCAAGGGTTAGACCGAGAAGTTAATACCTGGGCGGCTAGGCCACGTGGCATGGTCGAGACAGGAACATGGAGCTTATCCATGACTCTGGTGGTCGAGTGAGATGGCAGAACATGACTGCCCACGCTTACCGGCATGGCACATGATGGATGGTCTTTTGGTTGACTGCTGCTTCCTTTTATGATTCACTGTGTTTCGTTGAGGACTGTTTTGGCATTCTGGAGACGGTATTATGTATAGTGAGATGTTTTTAACATCTGTCCGAGGTGTTGTGGCGTGATCTGCGTGCTCGGAAAATGGCTTAGCTGGCTAGAAAACATCTAGAAACGGAAGAACAACATCTAGAAACATCTACGCGGGGAACGTGGCGGCTGTTTGTGACAGGTCTTTTACCTTGTTTTCTAATGACTACCGTTTCCATCGATGATGAACTGTATATTAGTAGAGGACTTTTGTGTAGGCATTCTGGCAACGGAATTTTGTACAGTGAATTTTTTTTTTTTTTTACATCTGTTTGAGGTTGTTTTGTTGCGTGAACTATATTTCGGAGAAAAAAATGGCGTGGCTGGCTAGAAAACATCTAGAAACGGAACAACATCTAGAAATATCGAGACTTTGTAGGCTAACATCTGGTTGGGATAGTGCATGCCGCTTCCATCAAAGATGAACTGCATGTTTCGTAGTGGACTTATGTGTTGGCATTCTGGCGACGGCATTATGTACAGTGAAAGGTTTTACATCTGTTCGAGGTTGTTTTGTTGCGTGAACTATATTTCGGAGAAAAAAATGGCGTGGCTGGCTAGAAAACATCTAGAAACGGAACAACATCTAGAAATATCGAGACTTTGTAGGCTAACATCTGGTTGGGATAGTGCATGCCGCTTCCATCAAAGATGAACTGCATGTTTCGTAGTGGACTTATGTGTTGGCATTCTGGCGACGGCATTATGTACAGTGAAAGGTTTTACATCTGTTCGAGGTTGTTTTGTTTCGTGAACTGCATTTCGGGGATAAAATGGCCTGGCAGGCTAGAAAACATCTAGAAACGGAACACCAACATCTAGAAACATCAACGGTTAAATGCTGGTGGCGACATTATGCACAGTGTGCCTGGGTGGGCTGTTGTTTGTCGAGACTCCTGATTTTTCCACTTTTAACATAGGGCGAGCAATGCAAAAAAAAAAATTGAATTAAATTCCATTAATGATACAAAAAATATGTACAGACAAATCAGTGAGCTTACAGGAAGAAAAATAAGAATAAATACAGGGTGTTTGAAATCAAAAACAGGAAAGATATTATTAGAGGAAGGTGCTATAATGAAGAGGTGGAATTAGTATATAAGAGAATTATATGACGGAGAAAGGGAAGAATTAACAGAAGATAGTAACTTAGAAGGTCCACCTATTCTGAAAGAAGAAGTCGCTGAAACTATGAAACGTATGAAGAAAGGAAAAACAGCTGGGCCAGATGAAATCACAATAGAAGAATTAGAAGTGTTGGGAGAATTTGGAGTAGATATATTAACCAAAATGTTGAATGATATTTACAGCAGTGGATATTTACCCAGTGATATGCTGAAATCTGTATTTATAGCTATACCAAAAAGACCAGGAGCAATTGATTGTGAAGATTTTCGTACAATTAACCTCATAAACCATATCACTAAGCTTATACTCAGAATCATAATGAGAAGAAACAAAAAGAATATAAAAATGGAAATTAGTTAAGAACAGTATGGATTTGTGGAAGGAAAGGGCACAAACAATGCAATTTATACATTACGGACACTAATAGAAAGGTCAATAGAGAAACAGAGAGACATATATTTGTGCTTCATATATTATACTAAGGCATTTGATAAAGTAAAACATGATGAACTGATTAAAATGTTGGAAGATATCAACATTGATGGAAAAGATTTAAGAATAATAAAGAATGTTTACTGGAACCAAGTAGCAACAATTAAAATGGGAAATAAAGAGGGTAGTTACGAACAGATAAAGCTAGGAGTACGACAGGGGTGTGTCTTGTCACCAGATCTTTTCTCCCTGTATAGCGAAGTAATAATGAGAGAGATCAAAGAGATGCCAGGAATACTAGTCGGAGGTTATAATATAAATAATATACGCTATGCAGATGACACAGTATTGGTGGCGGATAATTCAACAGACCTACAGCAATTATTAGACGTTGTAGTAACAGAGAGTGCAAGGAAAGGACTCTCCTTGAATATCAAGAAAACAGTAACAATGGTAATATCAAAGAAAATGGTGACACCAAAATGTGACATAGAAATAGAAGGAAAAATCCTTAACCAAGTGGATAATTTTAGATACCTAGGGGCATTTATAACATCAGATGGAAGATGTACAACAGAGATTAGGAGCAGAATAGGGCAGGCAAAAGCCGCATTTCAGAAAATGAAGAGTATCTTGTGCAATAAGTCACTATCACTGAATGTAAGAAAGAGAGTGCTGAAATGCTATGCAGAACCAGTTTTGCTGTATGGCAGTGAATCTTGGAATGTAAATGAACAAAGTAAGAAGAAATTAGAAGCAACAGAGATGTGGTTCCTGAGACGAATGTTGCGAATTCCTTGGACTGCCAGAGTAACTAACGATGACTGCCTGAAACAGGCTAATGAAACTAGAACATTATATACAACAATAAGACAGAGACAAACATCTTTCTTCGGTCACGTGATGAGAAGAGAGGCATTGGAGAACATCGTAACAACTGGAAAGATCGAGGGGAAGAGAGGCAGAGGCAGACCAAGAGAAATGATGCTGCATGGATTGAGACGGTAGCATGGAGGAATATCAGCAGCAGAGTTGATCCAGAAAACCAAAGACCGAGATCTATGGAGAGCCATGAACGCCTACGCCAGCTGGCACAGAACTTGATGATGATGATGATGATGAGTGAGGAACATTTTATGTGATATTCATTGGCACAGGAACGGAGCATTATGGGGACGATCCGTTGCTGTGATGTTGGAATCGCGACTGAACTTCTTCTTCTTCTTCTTCTTCTTCTTCTTCTTCTTCTTCTTCTTCTTCTTCTTCTTCTTCTTCTTCTTCTTCTTCTTCTTCTTCTTCTTCTTCTTCTTCTTCTTCTTCTTCTTCTTCTTCTTCTTCTTCTTCTTCTTCTTCTTCGTTCATCCGGGGATTATTTTTTTTTGACGTGATTGCGTGGTGCCTGTTTACAGCAGACCTGCATTATTGCGCCGTTAGGCCGACACATCCGACTTCTGCGGGCACGTGTTGACCGGGTTAACATTCCCCGGGGTTTCGTAGGACATTTGAGTCTCACTGTTGTGATGTTATACCGAATTCCAACGGGCCCATTTAGAACAGCTGAAGACATCCCGGCCAACCTTCAAGGGAAGGCAGGGGCAGACCATGGGCATTCCCCGCCATACAAGGAGTCTTCCATAATTGCAGAGCCATCACATAGAGCTCTGGTACTGGGCTCACCTAAGGAATCGTCACGTCCTGCAAATGGCTACTTAACCTCAGTTCCGTATATTGGGCCTTTCGTTCACCACTCCGGAAACCAGAAGAATGCAGTATAACTACTCCTACATGCACCTTTAGATGTCAACCTGAATGTAGATACAGGGACTTCCGGTCGCCAATATGGCGGTTAGGCATTGAACCGTTTAGGCGTGTTTATGCTTGTACTTGTATCTGCGGTTTGCAATTGCATTTTCCTCATGTTGGACTGTTAGTACATGGTTCCGTCGCCCTGCTACTGAGTGAGTGCGTGGGCGACACTGCGAGCTGTGAAATTCGCGTGGAATGCATCTGTTCTGTACAGTGATCTGAATGTTCGGAACAATGGCTACCAGCGGTTGCTGAATTGACTGATTTGCCTTTTCGGTTCACAAGTGCATTTTTCAGGAGACTCCCGGGAGTCGGCGCTGAAGCTACGGATTTCGTGGTTTATGCACACTTTCGACCGGTCGCCCTGCGGAAAAAGACTGAGCCATGTGAGAAAACCCGGTTCAGTGAGGTCTTTCTGGTGACTGCCGAATCCATCGACGATGAACTGTTTTCGTGGATAACTTTTGTGTTGGCTTTCTTGCGGCGGCATTATGCACAGTGTACCTGTGCGGGCTGTTTGATTGCCGAGACTCCTGTCTATTCCATTTATCACATTGGACAGTGGGGGAAATTTTGTGTGATATTCACTGGCACAGTAATGGAGCATAATGGGGACGATCCGTTGCCGTGAAGTTGGAACCTCGACTGACTAACTAACTAACCAGCATGTCGTGGAATACTGAGAGTTAATGATTCCCAGATAGACGACTGTATACACCGACTAACCAGGTAGAAGAAGGGTTAACAAACGAAGCAGTAAGGGTAACCAACAACGGAGTGACCAGGCGCATGTGTTTATAGGTCAAGACACAGAAGGGGCCGGCAACCGCCCAGGTAACCTGTCGCGTGGAAAAATTGGTTTGCGACAAAGGCAGACAGCATTATTGGACAGCATATTGCGGTCTGGATGTATGAATAACGGAAAAGTTTCAGATCTGTAATTTTCCACTAACGGTGATAATGAAGTATAGACTTGAGGTGTCAAGCAAGGTCAAGGACTATGCGGCAAAAATGACCTATAAAGAGTGTCCACTTCTTTGTGAGAGTTTAGTGTGTGTTCCAAACTGAACTGAAGGAGATATGTTCCTGAGTGGGAATAGAAATACACGTCCCTAATGATGGAAAGAGGGGATAGTAGTGTGTTATTCGCTAAGTGTTTTTCGATTCCAGGAACATAGATGCCTAAATAAGGTATTAATATATTAGAGTATAGTTTTAGCATAGGAATATAGATGTGCGTGAAGTGCATTTAACATTTCTTTCTATTAATAGGAATAGTATAGACTTTAGGTGAATCTTCTATCCTATGTCAGAGTGGGTTTTTTCGGAAGCCTTTTCATTTCGGCTGGAGGAAAAGACACTCACATAGGAGAGAAGAGGAAGCAGACACAGATCTCATTATTAAATGTATATCACACAGGTTCCCATACCAGTGCGAGACTTATCAACTAAGATATAACACAGATGGCTGTGGTCAAGATCACTCAGTGTTGATACCCCACAAGAAAGCACTTTAAAGTAATAAAGCACGACACTTGTGCATAAGAAAGGAAAGAAAAGAAGTGTCATCGTAATAAGTCAGGAGGACAGAGAACGGAAAATAGAGATCATACAAACTAAAAACAAAAGACTCAAATGACTCAGTATCGAAGAGTTGCAAGGTGCATACCAAATGCCTATACCAATTACGAACTATCCAGTGTAGAACTTTTACAGGACAAAAATAGAGAATACTAGAAACTCGATGTGTTTTCCAGGATGGATTTAAGAACGCTATAAGAAAGCAACGAACATTCAGTTTAAGCTGACAGCAGATAGTGATCTGTTTAAGTACATTGATACAGTGGTGAACATTTTTTCATTAAAAACAAAAAACGGATATACCTACAGACTCAAGCAGACGGAGCATTCAGGGTGAGACCGTTCTGTTGTATCTATGTACTGTCCTGTACTTTAGCCGAGAGAAGAGACGAGAGAAGACACGGAGACTATCTATCCACATCTTATCTGGCAGCCACACTAGAAGAACATACCAACTACATAGACAATATCCATACATACACCAGACATAGTTTTATTAATAAATCTTTTATTTATTGTTGAAAGGAACTGTTGTCTGAGTATGTGTTGAGAGAATAACAGAGAGAGAGAGTGAAAGAAATAGATATATGGAAGGGAAGACAGAAGAGAGGAGTGTAGACCAAAGTCAGTCAATAATCCCAACAGATAATAAGTTTAAAGATGTGCTGGTTGATTCCAACTTCCTCTCGGGAAAATAACAGGACATAATTGGTGGAGCGAGCGGGATACAGACATTATACCCATATGACCTGAAAGCATAACAGGGCATATGCATAGAGGGGTACCTGCATATTGGCACAGGCATAGCGGAGTACCTGCATGTTGGGACATACTGATTGGAATAAATATAAGTATATATTGATGACTTTTAATAGAAGGACGTCCATTGGATATATGGTGCCATTACATTTATGGTAGAAACATTTCATTAATGCTGGTGACTTTACAGTGAGATAGTTCCAGACAGAGTGAATGTAGATAGGTGGTAAGACACATTACATACCTAGTCACACGTCTACATAAGTCTTTATCCTATATCTCCTCGTGGATGAGAGAGTGGTTGTAATGTACTGTGTGGTGTTGTAGAGTTATAATATTAGATAGACATAGATAAATGATATAGGTTCTAGGTGGAATATAATTGTAAAGTGAGTACTTCTTTACTGCCTTGAGGTGTCTTTACTCAACGTGCTGACTTACCTGCTTTAACTATGGCAACTCCTAAAGTAACTACAGCCGAACTGAGGGCCAACGGGGAGGCAATTGGTTTAGCTGGTTCCGAGCTAACTGATTACATACAAGAAAGAGAGCGAGAGTTTCGTCAAGCGGAAAGGGAGGAGCGGAAGGCCCAGTTGGAAGCAGAAGAAGCCCACAAGATAAGGGAACATGAATACCGCATGCGAGAACTAGAGCTCAAGACACAAACTAAGGGTGAAATAGATGCTGCAGAAGGAAGTTCATCTTCACCTGGGGCAACTCACATGATTGGACAGGGTTACCATGCCATGAAGTTTCCCTTGGCGGTCTTTGATGAAAGTAAAGAGAAGATATACCAGTTTTTGGATCGGTTCGAGGCTATGGCAGTCGCTATGGGACTGGAGAGGACCAGATGGGCTCTTAAATTATCCCAGGCCTTACGTGGTTCAGGGTACGAGGTCTACACACGCCTACCACCAGGACAGGAAAATCAGTACGAGGAATTAAAAGCAGCTTTGATGAAACATTATGAAGTCACAGCCCATACGTATAGGAAGAAGTTTAGATCGTCTAGACGAGAGCCGGGAGAGCTATTCGCCGCTTACAGTTTAAGGCTTAAATCCTATCTCCGGAAATGGATGGACTTGGCAGAATTCAAGAGGGATTATGAGAGTCTCGAAGAGATGATGGTGGTCGACCAGATGCGAAAGCAAATGTCGAAACCTCTCAGAACCTTCTTGGGAGAACAAGGGGCGGAACGGATTGATGTTGTGAATAAGCTGGCGGAACGATTCGTAGAGGTACATGGGGAGGCGGCGGAACTAAGTACACAAACCAAAGGTCAGGAAAAACAAGACCGAAAGAAATCGACGAACGGAAAAGAAACTAAAGTGGAACCTTATAAAAAGACGTCAATGGAGAGTTCAGAGAAGGTGAAGGAAGGAAACCAGAACACCCCGAATTCTCCAGCGAAACGACAGTGGTCTGAGAGGTGGTGTTCATTCTGTAAGGTACCATCTCATAACACGAAGGACTGCAGATCGAAACCTAAAAGTTCTTACTTCGCAGCATGCAAAGTGATTCCTACATCGGTGATCACAGACAAGGCTGAGGTCGGCGAAGGAGAAAGGAACAAAAAGGACACACGGAAACCTAGGAAGGGAACAGGGTGCACACACTGCCAGTCGATAACACATAATACTGTGGACTGCAGATGCAAGGCAAACGATGCCAATTGCATAACCAACCTCGAGGAATTAAAAGAGGAAGGCAAGGAAACGGTCAAAGAGATGAAAGACACTCAGGACCAAGAGAGACCACCTGTGGTTGAACTGATTGAAGTCAATGGCCAGCAGGTTGTTTGTCTCTACGATACAGGTTTGGATGGGGAAGCGGTGGTGGACGCCAGCTTGGTAAACCCAGACCAACTTACAGGGGAGACCATAGAGATACAGCCGGCAATGAGGAGTGCTGTTACCATGACGCTGCCAATCGCCAAGGTGGAGATTAAATCCAGGTACGTCACGGGCATTATTCCAGCTGCTGTATTATCTGACTCCTTATTTCCCATGATCATTGGTACGAAATATGTCTTTTTGGGAATGCCCAAACAGCCAACCCACAAGGGAACAGTAGTCAGTGGATCTCAAGGGAAGGAAAAAAGAGGCAGAGACACTATGCGACAACTCAGGGACAGGAGAATTGCATACTGCCCAGACGAAGGATACTACGTTGCATCCTTGCTACAGGAAGCTGCAAAGAAGTGCTGAGCCACCAGAACGGGGACAGTACTTTCTGAAGAATCAACTACTCTATTTTACCAGTTCCACAATTACATTCATCAATATCTCCTGTCTTTAGTTTATTGAACACGTGGTATTTCAGCCTGTTATGTCCTGTGCGAGGACTGCATAGTTCTATGTCCATTGGGATGATCTGGTAACTAAATGCGTTGTTTGTCCATCAAGAATGAGGATGACCTTTCATTTCATCCAGTGGGGTTGAAAGTATGGAGCCGTGAGTTCTAAGATGGCTGATAAGGCCTATTTAGGCTGAAAATGTTCTTTGACAATGTGGGCAAATAATGCTTGACGTTCCAGGAGGAGGTTCTTCTGCAGTGGTTTTTATGTCCAGCCTTTTCTTCACAGCTCTTGCAATCCTGGTTGCTTCACAAGTGACTGCACCTTATGTAATGATGCACGCCACGAATTACGGTCTTTAGCAGCAGTCTCCCAGGTGTCAGGATGAATTCCAAAAATTTTCAGCGAGATTTTCAGAGTGTCTTTAAAGCGTTTCGTCTGGCCGCCTTGGGAGCGTTTACCACAACGCAGCTCGCCGTAAAAAAAATTCATTTAGGGAGCCTGTGGTCTGGCATACGAGTTAAATGACCAGTCCAGCGAATCTGATTCTTTGGGTATAATCTGTTAACTAAATAATATGATTATGTGGTTGTTTCGGGATTTGAAATTTAAATATTGAGCACAACCCACTACTGGCAACGCCGATCGCATTCTGGTATGAACCTAAGGCCTATCCACGTCAATATGGAAGCACTATATAGAGGGCGAAACTCGAGTATAGTGCTTCCATATTGACGTGGATAGGCCGTAGGTTCATACCAGAATGCGATCGGCGTTGCCAGTAGTGGGTTGTGCTCAATATTTAAACTAAATAATATTTCTATGAGGACATGGTGGAAGCTGCAGTAGACAGCAACAGATAGCAGCTATAGAACGGCTTGGTATTAATTGGTTTAGGGTGTATGATTGATACAACTAGGGATAAAGGGCAGGAGAAATAGAGCTTGGCCATTTAGAGTAACTCCCAGAGAGACTCAGTGGCGAAGTGTCAAGTCGTCTGCCTCTCGCTCCGAAAATTGTGGGTTCGATTTCGGGCTACGTCTTTCGGTTCACAAGTGCATTTTTCTCCTGGGGGGTCGTCGCTGGAGCTACATATTTCTTGCACGACGCTTTCGGCAGACCACCCGGCGGAAATAGACCCAGCCATATATAGGATAAAACCCGGTGCAATGAAACTGATCCTCTCGACCTTTAAGACATGTTTAAAGAGTAACTCTTCGCATTTGTATTCACTTCCGTCATTCTTGGGAAAATGGCGGCCTCCTGGGTCGGATCGGATTTGGCGATATGGTCTGCTACAGTCCCTCGAAATGTGTTGATGTTGGATATTGATCTACAACATCCCCATGTGGTGTGATATACTCCATGGAATAAATACTATAATTTCTCTGGTAAACAGAATCTTAGATCTTCTTCTTCTTCAGCGTTCCGAGCCATTAAGATTCTTTGCTGCAGATACAAATTATAAATTATAATCCGGACCCGTCTCCATAAGTCCATTCGTCTCTCTGGTACTGGTAGCAATTTTGGTCAATATTTAAAAATTGGGTTTTTACTTATGAAATCATACCAGTTAGATAGAGCTTGACAAGACGAATCCAACGGTATCTATCTCAACGAAGAGTACGTTAATTCTAAGCGGAGTTAAGAATTTTTTGGTGACGTAATTTAATACAAGGAAGTGCAATGATAATCAAAGAGATAAGTAAGATTTTATCGCGGCCCTAAAATTGGAAGCTGAGAAATTCTGCCTTCTATTACCGTGGCTTGTTTATTTTTAAACGGACAACATAGTGCCATATATCATTGCGTCCAGGGCGGCGACGCCTAACTTGACTTATTATTTATGTTTCGATAGGATGTGCCGTGATCTAATTAATAATTAATGATCCTCCCTCAAAAATTAAAAAATAAATGAAAATGTACTTACATTTCCTTGATCTGTTCACTATACACTGCATTATCTTTCTATTGTTGATAACATTTCCTGCAATATATTAGTTAGTCTTTCCTCTTTAGCCCAAGGCTCAATATTTATATTAATTAAATGCCATGTGAAATCTTTGCTGTTAGTGAAAGAACAATTCATGAAAATGTACTCATATTGTCTTAATGTACCAACTGCTTTCTTTTGTTGATTAAATATCATGCATTAATGTAAATAAATAAGTTTGTAACTGCTGCATAAATTAAGCAGTAGTTAATCTATTATTAAAATATTAAATTTAAAAAAAAATAAGTAAATAAAATATTCGCTAATAAGATTTCTACTTCTGCTCAATAATTACACTGTTCTGTATCTAGAAGTGAGCAATTAATAATGAAATACTAACTTTAAAAAAAAAACCATAACTTATTTCACAGTATTTTATTTAAATTTAAATAATTAAGTACTGGTATTCTGCTAAGACGTAAGTTAAGTACTCCTTACACTTTACAGGTTTACAGAGACGGGTCTGAAAACTGGCTTTCAAAATTATTTTCAGTCATGTCAAATGCTGAAATATTATACAAGTACACAGATACATTACTGCTACAAATGACACTTGTATTCTGTTTAATTTTAGTAGTTAAATTACCAGTTCTAATTATAAATAAATAGAGGTCCGCTAAAGTTTAGTACTATTGTATGGGTGCCGCCATCTTGAATTTTGTTTTATGACGGCCATGTCACTGAATATTTTTTCCTGAACTCCAGCAAACACCAGCTGTGTTGAAACCCTTCATATTTATGTAAAATTGGACGAGGGATTCAGAAATGCAATAAAAAGTTATGTCTTCTGTTTATTTTCAGGAGTTATAAGACAGATTAGCTTACTATTCGTAAACAGACTCGAAATAATTCCAGAAAAAACACTTTGTCGGCCTAAAACGTTCAGCACATAACAGAAGGTCCAATACTGCAAAGATCAGAGTAGATTCCCCTTTCGTCGTACGTCGCTGCTTTCGAAGAATTAAATTTTTGCAAGACATGGTAACAACTGGAAGTGATCGTTGGCTGCAACAAATTGCGCGTGAAATCTAGGTCGAGTTTCCCTACCCAGCCTGGAAAGTTCGATAATTCTGACATTGCTACTCTCTGGTGGACCTTCTCTTGCCAGTCGTTGATAATCTTGGATAGAGCTGACAAAGTAAAAATCAACTGCACCGAAAGTTTAGAGGTTGCTTTCCAGTCCATTTTCTAGTTCTATTTAAATTTAAATATACTGTTTGAATACAATTCTTTCTACATAGTTATATATATCTCCACAACTCTAGTCCAGCGGTCTGTAATTCAACCCCCGCCGTCTTCTCATTAAAAATATTACTTTTTAAAATGAATTATTTCAAGTAAAACCTGGAAGTGCATTAGAGCAAGGATGTCAAACTTAATTGCTCAGCGGGCCAAAACTCAAATCACACGTAAAGTTGTGGGCCGGACAGGATAAAACATTCTATAAGCAGAAAATTAAACCGTTTTTAAACATTAATATAAATTAAAACAGAAAAAAAGTTTTAATAATAAAACATCATTGGTATACACATTTTCATTCATATGTCAATTTGTCAGAGCACGATGTTTGGCATCTTTTCTTTGTTGGGAGTAATGTTTTGTGTCATTGAAATTCTCATGATGGACTGCAAGTGTTCACCAGTGAGACGACTCCTGTGATGTTTTGTTAATCTTCATCACAGAAAACAGCTGTTCACACAGATATGTGCTACCAAACATGCTTCTTCTGTTCACTTCGTCGCGATTGCGCTTCCGTTGGACGACTTCGATTGAAAAAACGTGCTTCCTCGTGGTGAATATTCAGACCTTTTTCTTGAGGAAGTGGTGGTAAATATTAGTACTGTACTGTAGTGGTGATACATATGACTGACAAATATTTCAAGAGGAACAAACTATAAGTAGCAAACCCTTTTAATCTTAAAACACGGGCCCGTGCCATCCGCGGTAATGAATGTAAAAACTGAATGAGGACCAGGGAAGTATAAAGAGCATTTCCTGCGAGGAGTTACCAATAAATGTGTGGTGAACAACCCGGTACTGAATCAGTTAAAAGACCAGAAAGGAAAGTAATTCTAATATTCTCTTGCTAGTCTGTAACAAGGAGTCATAGTGGTTAGGGGGCTGACCTGCCAAACGCAGTGGTCTGGGTTCAATCAACAGAGGCATGATTGTTTTTGTTTATGATGGACTCAGCCTCATACAATAGATACCTGATAGTTTCCTTTCATTAGTCTGATCAGGAACGGTGGTGTGGGAGGAGACTGAACACCTCATGCAATGATGTGGCCTAGAATACGATCAACACTTGACACCTCAGTGCCAGTATCTGGTGTGTCCCCAGTCTACACCTGACACCTCAGTGCCAGTATCTGGTGTGTCCCCAGTCTACACCTGACACCTCAGTGCCAGTGTCTGGTGTGTCCCCGGTCTACACCTGACGCCTCAGTGCCAGTATCTGGTGTGTCCCCAGTCTACACCTGACGCCTCAGTGCCAGTATCTGGTGTGTCCCCAGTCTACACCTGACACCTCAGTGCCAGTACCTGGTGTGTCCCCAGTCTACACCTGACACCTCAGTGCCAGTATCTGGTGTGTCCCCAGTCTACACCTGACACCTCAGTGCCAGTATCTGGTGTGTCCCCAGTCTACACCTGACACCTCAGTGCCAGTATCTGGTGTGTCCCCAGTCTACACCTGACACCTCAGTGCCAGTATCTGGTGTGTCCCCAGTCTACACCTGACACCTCAGTGCCAGTATCTGGTGTGTCCCCAGTCTACACCTGACACCTCAGTGCCAGTATCTGGTGTGTCCCCAGTCTACACCTGACACCTCAGTGCCAGTATCTGGTGTGTCCCCAGTCTACACCTGACACCTCAGTGCCAGTATCTGGTGTGTCCCCAGTCTACACCTGACACCTCAGTGCCAGTATCTGGTGTGTCCCCAGTCTACACCTGACACCTCAGTGCCAGTATCTGGTGTGTCCCCAGTCTACACCTGACACCTCAGTGCCAGTATCTGGTGTGTCCCCAGTCTACACCTGACACCTCAGTGCCAGTATCTGGTGTGTCCCCAGTCTACACCTGACACCTCAGTGCCAGTGTCTGGTGTGTCCCCAGTCTACACCTGACACCTCAGTGCCAGTATCTGGTGTGTCCCCAGTCTACACCTGACACCTCAGTGCCAGTATCTGGTGTATCCCCAGTCTACACCTGATGCCTCAGTGCCAGTATCTGGTGTGTCCCCAGTCTACACCTGACACCTCAGTGCCAGTATCTGGTGTATCCCCAGTCTACACCTGACACCTCAGTGCCAGTATCTGGTGTGTCCCGTCTACACCTGACACCTCAGTGCCAGTATCTGGTGTGTCCCCAGGGTTCTCCATGACCTAGAATACGGTCTACACCTGACACCTCAGTGCCAGTATCTGGTGTGTCCTCAGGGGTATTCATGGCCAAGTGGCCCAGCTATCTGCCTCATGCTCTGAAGGTCGTGAGTTTGTTCTCCAGACTGTACACTTCAGACCGTGAATGCAGTTTTTTTTTCTGGAGACCTCTGGGGGTCATTGCTAAAGCCGTGAAGATTGTGCATAAAATCTCTGTAAAAATCAGATGATGGTGAGGGCAGTACACCTGATAAGCTAGCCACACAAGTGAGAGCAATTGTCATCCCTTCAGAACAAAAAATAATTTCTAATTATCAACAAGTTTACAAGAAACAGATATTTATCAGGTGAATGAAACAAAGGAGAAAGTTGAAACATGCGGTGATAGACACAAATAGCATCAGTTACATAAACTACAAAAAAATAATCAGTCATATGATCAGAGAAGACAAGAAGCAGTTCACAATTAGTATTTGTAATAGTTAATAGAAAAGGAAGAGAATCTCCAGTTGCAAGGAAAAGATGGATTGTTAAAATAAATCAGAACAATAAGAAGTTAATTCAGACCATCATTCCATGTAATAAATTATGAGAATGGTGACACTTAAATAATAAACAGAGATATAATAGAAAAATGGATAAACAGAGATATAATATAAACATGCATAGGTGTTTTGTTCCTCTAGTAAAATCATTTGAGACAACATTAAGTAGTTTCTTTATATTTCATTTGTGTTTGATAAAATATGTAACTTATCAGTTCTTTCAAATTTGCATTTTTATAAGATCAAAAGTAAAATACCAGCAGGTGTCAAGATAGAACAAGCTGAAGTATAAATATAGTCAAATATAATATATTTGTATGTGGGATGGTGGAAGTCATGACCTTATGGGGCCGACTAGTATGCATGCGGCTGTCTCTGATGAGCCAATTGGTGTCACCAGTAGACAGAGGGACAAAGATGATGTTAAAACTTTTGAGTGTAATATATAATATTTTGTATATTTATATATGTAATATTTTGAGTATCATATAAAATGACTTGGAAGGCTAACCCAATCAACAAACACCAGCAGAAATCAGATATGTCAGCTTAAATCCCTGTACAGTCGACAAGCCATAAAACACCCTCCTAAGCAATTTCTCAACAGCTTACAAACTATGGTCATAAAGTTAAAAAAGAAAAATAAAACATTTTGTATTCTGTATTCGACAAACAGTAAACAATTACTCAAATATAGTGAGACCTTAACAGTTATTTGCTGAACAGCCGGTTTTGTGCAAACAGAAAGATTTTGTTGTAAAATGTGAAATTACTGTGGGGTTAACAAATGTTATATATTTAAGCAGTATATGTGATTATGTGTTTTAAGCATTTCAGCCTAAGTATTATTCATTTATTCACTTCACATGATATAGTTTAGTTTAGTCGATGGATCAATATCACGGCACACGGGTGTAACCCATAAGTGCTCCGTTCTCCTCCTAACTCAAACCTGAGTCTGGAGAAACTCAGCTCACAGCACGAACTCCGTAGTACCGGCGAGGATCCTGAAATAATTTGGGTAGATTTTTAACTCAAAATATTGCCCGGACAGCGCTGTTAGGCTACTCTTTTTCGATTTCCAACTGCCAAGGGATTTTTTTATGTGCGCAACAATACACACGTGCGTCCAATCTCACTACTCAGAGACCAGGGAAAATTTTATTGCTAGAAGTCCATCCATTGCGAAATATGACAGAGATTAAATGGTTACACAGCGACAACAGCAGAAGATCCATATTATTTGCAACTGTAAAATGAAACTAGCAATTCTTCTTCTTCATCTTTTGTTTGCTTGAAATATGTCTGTAACTGCAATGTTGTCTCTTGTATGAATTTAACTGCCTTTTTTAGTTCATTCAGTGGTCCATAGAGTTTATCTTCCACTGTCGTCTCTCTAGGCCAGAAGGTTTGCCTAAATATGTTGTATTTTGGGCAGTCTTGGAGTATGGGACTTTACTGTCTGCGACGCCAGTCCACATGTGCACATGGCTGTTTCATCAATCTTGAATTTTGTATATATGTTGTTGCGTAATCTATTGTCTCCTGTTCTGAGGCACAGATTAATGACTTGTTCTGGTCTGTCCATAACTTGGTAGTCGCCTTGAGCAGGTTTTGGTGGCTTACTGACTGATTTGATCATTCTCTTCTTTTGGTGGTATGAAAAGGGCACATCAGGCTGTTCTTCTTTTGCTCCTTCCTTAGCTAATCGATCAGCTCTTTTGTTTCCAGGTACTCCACAGTGGGATGGTGTCCACTGTATGGTGAATATATGCTGACTGCTAAGTTCAGAAAGTAGTGTCCTTAGTACTGGCAATTTCTCAGACAGGAGCGCCTTGAGTACTGATTTTTGCATCTGTCAATAGCATCCCAGGTTGTTTACATGGCTGGTATTTAGCCATTTCTCTGTTGCTATCTTGATTGGCTCAATTTCAGCATCATAGTTATGGCAGTATTTTCCTGTTGGTACTCTGGCTATGTCCCTAGTATTGTTTGTTGTTTGGGTATTCTGAGTACACTCCTGCTTCTCCATCTCAAACTCGGATCCAGAGTCATGTGGGTATCCTTCATCAAGGAAGCTGAGAGTGGCTGTGGCAATGACTACCATGTTCTTCGTCTGTTTTTTATCCCCCATTCAAGTACAGACCCTCACCCAACAATCGCCAGGCTGTCCTGTCTTTGTGATTCTAAGACCTGAATTATCTGATTGTCCTAAAATATCACAGACCCACAGTAGGTTCCTACTAAGGGTCTTGTGGAACTAAAGGCAAAGAATGGTAATCATGGAGAGAAAAAAAAAATTGCTAGCTACATCACAGAAAGGAAACAAGGCAGTAAACAAGAAGCTACCTGCCACACACCGGGTGTGGGTTGTTAACTCTTATGACTCGTGTCCCGATGTACGGCACTTCGAACATACAAAAGGCAAGGAATTCTGGACATTGTTTTACACTGATACAGGTTTTTATTCATTGAGCATATCTTGACGCTTCAGCTAACATAACTGACCAGACATGCATTGTTTCATACGCAGCACTCTTTTTCTCCTAGCACTGGTAGTCTCTTGGGGGTGGCACTAACCTTCTCAGATATGGCGTTTTATCCATTATCACTGTACTGGTATCTTCAAAATTAACACTTTACTTCGTACTTAGTTTTTGAAGTCATCCAAAAACACTGGGTCACACTATATGCAAATTGTCACTCACTGTCTGTCGGGCAATCGCACACTGTGGTTTTCCCTATTCTGCATTCTTAGATCTCTTGCCGCAACCTCAGTCAATTATTCTTCAGTCCCATCATATGATGTTCACAGGTATGGGATCTGCTTCACTGCACTTTCAATAATAGTAGAACTGTTGATGTTGTTTCTTAAATGTCGTACAGCTGTTGTTTCTACTTCGACCCTTGAGCCTCGAGTGACTTTCAAATCTTCACAGCTTCTGAGTTATGCGCCGAGTCCTGCTTTTCCATGTGTGTCACTCCATGCACGATGCATCCTGAATTGTGATTGGTTACACTCGGTAAAGAGATTTAACTCCTGTTCTACCCTAGTGTGTTGTTTATCTCCCTTACCTCTACATTAACTCTGATTATATATCTTTGTGTCATGGCATTACCTACTGGAAAGGTGGAGAAAGGAATATTTCATGTGGAATGGCTCACCTCGCTTCACAGGTCACAGATTGTGAGAATTGTATGGATTTTTTTCCCATGGCCGTGCGGGGGGAATGAACAGGCTGATAGGCTGTTAGGGAATGCACCTCTTGGTGGTAAGATTACCTATGGACAAGGAAGATGTGGTTGTACGCCTATGGAACCAAGTGGAGAAGGTGGGGGAGCAGATTGAGAACCCGTATGGGGAAAGAATGAGATTGCGGGGGATTGGCAAGGGGTTCTTGAAGAATAGAAAAACTGAGAGGGAAGACGAGGATAACTTTTAATCAGATAGTGGTGGGAACGATTAATAGTGTGACTCTTAGCTAGCAGTTGAACTAGGGAACGGAGTACGCATGGAATGTCCTGAGTGCAGTGATGTCAATTCTGAACTCAACTATTTTTTTCTGTCCGCTTGCTTTGAACTTGATTGTGGCCAGTACACTACTACAAGTAGTTTCTATGCTGAGGATTGCACTGGACTGATTGTTTTGCATGTGGATTAGCTTTTACTATCGTTTTTGTTTTCTGCCGTCAGACAAACCCACTCTGATTTGAAATTTACATCCCTAAGTCAAGGACAAGAAGTCAACATTTTAGTGCAACTGACTGGTGTGGGGTATGAACCTGCCATCAACCCACCAGAATTTTAAGAGCGAGCAATCTTATCCTTTGGGCTTTCTGCATATCTTCCTCATGTTATTAGAAAGAAAGACTGTCTTACTAATATGGTAATTTGGGCTCCGTGTGACTTTCTCTGTATCACTGCATACTTCTCGCATTAGAAGAGTCTGATTTCCCCTTAGTTTGTTGGGGTGTTCATTCCTTTAGATTTGTTCATGTTTCGGTTGAGCTTTTGCAAGTGGTAAGGATTTTCCATAAAGCTGTCATGTATTGTTATGTTATTTTTGTCATGATAAACCAATATCATTACACTGAACACTGTGGTAGATACCCAAACTCAATTTCTTAAACAGGACTTTAGGAATAACATATCAGAAATAATGTCTTGAAGTAATCATAAGACATGTTGTATCATTAATCATCTTGAAAACCAAAATAGCAAATTCATTTATATAGTTTATGTTTGCATACAAATGTAACTTACAAATCCTTTCAGACTGACTGTAGACATAAGATGGAGAATAAACTACAATCAAGTGTCAAGATAGAACAACCTGAAGTCAGTGTAGGTCAAGGTAAGATTGTAAGTGCAATATAGTGTAACCGTTAGTTGAATTTCCTTTACAGGATGTAGCAGTCAACCCCAGCCTCTATTGGCTGTTTTTTTTATTTACTAGATAATTTTCATTTAGGACTTTGCCATTGCTTTCTGAATTGTCAAAGCCTTATACCATTAAAATCAACACAATAGCAGAATGTCAATCTACTCAGACACTTGGAAAAATAAGGTCATGTGTGTGACCGAATGAGTATCCACCGGGATTAGTGTACAACTCTGCAATTGAGCAGAGCAGGGCACTGTCTTGTCCTGACAATCAGAAATTACTGTCAAGGGCAGAGGTAAAAGAACCCTATGTGAATATGGAAGGCAATGGAAAACCACTACATTATCTTCTCAAGACAAGTTTAAAATAGGAATGTAGAATGTCAGGACATAGTTGAGATAGAAAAGTTACATAATGTAATAAAAGAAATGAAAAATATGAAGATTAATATCTTAGGCATGAGTGAGATGAGGTGGAGGAGATCTGGAAATGTAATAACAAACAATAATTTGTTCCAGAGGTAATACATACAGAAAAGGAGTAGGACTAATGTTTGATGAGGAAACAGCTAAATCAGTTAATGGCTATTTAATTAAATTAGATGGGGGTTATTATTGTCAAAATTAAACCAAGGGATATAAATATTATACAAATGTACGCACCAAAAACAAGCAGTAGTGAAGTGAAATTACAAACATTTTATGACAAATTAGAAATTGTGACGGGTAGAAAATGTAAACATGATTCAGGAGTCAGTCCTTTTACTCAGGAGTCAGCGTATTTCCTTTTAACATGGGCTAAGAAAAATATGAATTATTCTAAGATAAAGCTACATATTTTTAATCAATCAATCAATCATGTGCCATGCCGGAAAGCATGGGCGGTCATGACTCGCCATTTCACTCGATCACCAGCGTCGTGGATCAGCTCAGTGTTCCTGTTCCCGGAGTGGGCGTGTGTGTGTATGTCCGTGTGTGTGTGAGAGGTGAGAGGGAAGAAAGAGAGTGAGAGAGAGTTGAGCGCACACATGTCATCTAACATGCTGTTCCATATTTTTTGTGTATTCTCATTTTCATATTATCACTTTGAATGCCACTTGATTTTAACATGCATAAAATTAACACATGTAAATTACTGTAGAGTGAGTGGAAGAGTTAGAGAGTGAGTGTGTGTGTGAGAGAGAGAGAGAGAGAGAGAGAGAGAGAGAGAGAGAGAGAGAGAGAGAGAGAGAGAGAGAGAGAGAGAGAGAGAGTTGAGCGCACGCATGTCATGTAACATACTATTCCATATTTTTTATGCATTCTCATCTTTCATATTACGAGGTATCATTTTGTGTGCCACTTGATTGTCCTGTAACATGCCATTCCATATTTTTTTTCTCTGTATTCTCATCTTTCATATTATCATTTTGTATGCCACTTGATTTTATCATGTATAATATAACATTACTGTGATGTGAGTGAGAGAGTTAGTGAGTGGGGGGGGGGGAGGAGAGAGGGAGAGAGAGAGAGAGAGAGAGAGAGAGAGAGAGAGAGAGTTGAATTGCATCACTAATATTTTACCCTACACAATGTATATGTACCATGTTTTCTCCACTTCTTACAATTTTTGTGAGAATGCTCACGACAATTATCAGTGCCTCAACTGTGTGTAAAGTGTGGGAGTTAGTTCTTATTAGTTTCAGTGATCATGTATGTGTGTAGATGTGAGGATGTTTGTGTGGGTGTGTATGTGAGGGATGTTTGTGGGGGATGTGTATGGGTTGATGGGTGATGTGTGGATGGGTGAAGGGATGTGTAGTCAGTGGGGGATGTATGTATGTGTGAGGGATGTATGTGTATTTGTGGGGGATATTTGGGAGGATTATTGGAAGTATGTGGGTGTTGGTGGGTTTGGGTGATGTGAGTAGGGAATGTGTATTTGGGTGGGTGAATGGGTGTGTAGGAGATTGTGTGGGTTGGGGGATGGGTGTGTAATGAGTGTGTGGAGGGGGGGGGTGTCTGTGAATGGGATATGTCTGTGTGGGTGGGATTGTGTGAGTGTGGATGGGGTAAATGTGAGTGGGTGGAGGATGTATGTGTGGGTGGTGAGGATGTTTGTAGGTGGGAGCTGTGTGGGTGGGTGGGGAGATGTGTGTGTGGGCGGGGATGTGTATGAGGAATGCATGTGGGGGATGTGTGTGTGTGTGTGTGTGTGTGAGGGGAATGTGTTTATGGGTGGTGTTTTGTGTGGGAGGGGAGATGTGTGAGAGGTGGGGGAGGTGTGGGATGTGCAGGTGGATGACGGATGTATGTGAGGATGGGGGATGTGTGTTCAGCTGGGTGGTTGGGGTGTGTGTGGGTGGGAGGGTAGATGAGAGATGCATGTGTTGATGGGCGGGTGGGTGATGTGTGGGTGTGAGTGGTTGATGGATGAGTACGTGAGTGGGTGGATGTGTGTGAGAGATGAGTGTATGGTTGGGGGATGTGTGTGTTTGTGAGAAGATGTACGTGAGCGGCGGATGTGTGTGGATGGGGTATATGTGGGTGGTGGGGTGTGTGTGGGTTGGAGGTGTGTGTTTTTTGGGTGTTTATCGGTGGGGGATATGTGTGGGCAGGTGGGGAAATGTGTTTGTGGGTGGTTATGTGTGTATAGTTGGGGGATGTGTAGTTGAGAGGTGGCGGATATTGGGTGGGTGAGTGGGTGTAGGTTGGCTGATGTGTGTGTGGGTGGGTGAGGAAAATTGTGAGGGTGCGGGATGTATGTGTGGATAGGTGCGGGATGTGTGGGTTGTCTGTGGTATGTGTGTGTGGTTTTGTGATGTGTGTTTTTTTGGGTGGTTGCAGGTGTGTGTGTGGGTGATGGAGAATTTGTGGGTGGATGTGTGCGTGTCGGTTATGGGATGGGTGGGGGATGTATGTGTAGATTGGGAAATGTGTGTGGGTGGGGGATCAGTGGGTTTGTGGTGGCATGTATGTTTGCCTGAGTCTGTGTGAATGCGTGGAGGTATGTGGAGGATGTGTTGGTGGCTGTGGGGTGTGAGGGTGGATGGGCGATGTGTCTCACAACATTGCAATATGCACTGTTTATGTTTACAACTTTCATTTGACAATGTTTTTTTCCCCCATGTGAATGTACCATGCGTAATATGCATTGTTTATGCTTACAAAATCCATTTGACAATGTTTTTTTCCTATGTAATTATAACATGCACATTTGATGAATGAAAGATGAGTGATCGAAAGGGCCGAATGTAAGAAGGGTGCCCAATTTGTTACCCTTTTAAAATAAAGTTTGTTCGTTCGTTCGTTCGTTTGTCTCGTCCATGCCATGTGGCCAAGCCATCCAGATATTTTCCTCTCGGTCTTCCTCTTGGTCTGTTCCTTTCGATCTTGCCAGTTGTCACTAAGTTCTTCAATCCATTTCTTCTCATAACATGTCCAAAAAATTTTGACTGTCTACGTCTAATTTCTCTAATCAATTTACGATTTTCATTTGTCTCCTTTAGTACTTGGTCATTGGTTTTTCTGTCTGTCCATGGTATTCTTTGCATTTTCCACAGAAACCACATTTCTGCAGCCATCAGATGTTTTTCAGCTTGATTGCACATTGTCCAAGTTTCACATCCATACAACAGAACAGGCTCTATGTATCCCCTCAACACTCTTTTTCTCGTTTCAATTGACATCTTTTTATTGGTCAGAATGTTTTTCATCTTGCTAAAGGCTACTTTCGCCATGGCGATTCTTGTTCTAATCTCTTCAAGGCATCTTCTATCAGATGTTATGACCGTTCCGAGATAATTGTACCGATTCACTTGTTGAAGAATATTCCCATTTACTTGTATATTACATTGTGGTACTACGTTCTTCCTAGTGATGACCAT
The DNA here is from genome assembly GCA_963921405.1 of Cepaea hortensis. NCBI lineage: Eukaryota > Metazoa > Mollusca > Gastropoda > Stylommatophora > Helicidae > Cepaea > Cepaea hortensis. The sequence goes on from OY992893.1 coordinate 74,976,589, forward strand.
AACCTGTGTCTTCTTACAATTTAATTCCAACCCAGCTGCTCACTGTGTACAACAACTGCGTCTACTAATTGTTGTAGATCTTGTGCATCGTCTGCAATCAATACTGTATCATCTGCATGTCTAATGTTATTGATGTTTCGTCCTCCAATGCTGATTCCATTTATATCTTCTACATTCCTGAAAATATTTTCAATGTATAGGGAAAAACGATCTGGAGACATTACACATCCCTGCCTAACACCTCTCTTAATAGGTTGATGTTGTCCCATTTCATTATCAATCCTTATGGCAGCTTGTTGTTTCCAATATATGTTTTTTAATGAGTCTTATTGTATATTTTTTAATGAGCCTTTTTTTGTGTGCATATCCTTTACAGGACATCGCTGTCAACACCAGCATCTTTCAGCTATATGTTGATTTCTTGGCAAGATTACGCTCAGTAGTTTGCCATTGCTTTCTGAGCTGCCGGTTCACATACCCCGTAAGTTACCGATGTGATTCGAACCACTGCTGATTCTCACCGTCATCACATTACCTACGAGAGTATATGAGATTACGGAGAAAAGTCACTAACCTCTAAGCTACGAAGTCGGCAAATGAGCCATTAAATGTCCTTTATTGGAGACCCAGTCAAAGATATCATGAGGTCACTTAAGTTATTCACACATCTCTGGAGCTTTAAAGTGCCCATCACATGTTGCATCTTACAGTGGCACAATAGAAAGAAATGTCTACTTCACTTTCCTTCTCTGATAAAATGAATATATAATATCAGCCCCTCATCATCAGATCTGTTTGCATGTCCATCAAGTAAGATACTGAAATATAGGTTTTTCTTTATTTCAATACCCTCTCTAACATGTATGACTCTGCAACTTGTATGACTTGTCGCCAAGATGAATGACTTGTTGCCAAGATGGATGACTTGTCGCTAAGCTGTCTTATGCCTCAATGAGGTGTTAGTTCTGTCCAATTTGGCACGGCAACTCTGGCCATGAACTTTCCATTATAGTTAGCCTGTCTGCACCGTGACAGTTATATAGAACCTCTCTTACTGTATGGCACTGAATCATGGAACATAAATAAAAAAAATCAGAACAGCTTAGAAACAACAGAGATGTGGATGCTGAGACGAATGTTGTGAATACGTTGGACTTCAAGAGCAATTAACAATGATTGCCTGGTAAAGGCTAATGCCACTAGAACATTATATACAACCATAAGAAGGAGACAAACATTCTTTGGTCATGTAGTCAATAGAGGGGAATTGGAAAATACTGTGATGATTGCATGCAGGATGGACTGAGACAATGGCATGGTGGGATATCATCAGCAGATTTGATTCTGCACACCAGGGACTGAGATCTGTGGAGAGATATGAATGCCTACATCAGCCGGCAAGGCACATGATAATGATGAGTGTATGAGTCTAGTCAGTGAGCATCAGCCAATGCCCAGTGGTTTCATAACTTTGTCCTCAAAAAGTGTAATCTAAATTTCTGTTTCTGCTAACCTAATGGGAAGGTGAACACCTCGTGGAGTTCAGTGCACTGTAGCAGATGTGTGGACCAAAAACTGAGGAACAGTAACACTAAGCTGCATTGAAAAATACAAAATTTGAGTCACGATGGGGAAGTTTTATTTTTAGACATTCTGACTTGCCATCTCAAGTTGTTCTTTTCTGATGTGCCATGGCGAAAGTTTTCTTTAATATGTCACCACAAACTGCACCATAAATGTTAGTTTCAGGCAGGGGGGTAGCACTCCTAATTATGGCTGTAATGTAATATCAATATTGCTTGCTGTTATAAGTTCTTTAGTAGAGATAACTGCATTTAAAATAGACATCATAAGTTAAAAATGTCAGTAATAAATTAAACATACAGTACCCGTTCATTTGCACGTAAACAGTCACTTCATCTCTCTTAGATCATACATCAGCCTAGATCATACATCAGCTTAGATTATACATGAGCACATTAATCATTCTTCCTCTCCATCTTTCGTTCACTTGAAATTGATTGTCTATAGCTGCATTGTTTGATTGTTTGATTACATATACACATCTGTTCAATACCTGTAATATTCATGAGGCTATTAATTATTTACTTTTGTTTGTTTCAGAAACACACTCGTGGTCTCCAGATAGTCCTTACTTCTCCATACAAGAGCGTTCATGAAAGTGGGCTTATGACAACATAGACATAAAGGTTGTGAAACAAGAACTATCGGATGTTCTGTGTGAGGACAGGAGTCAAAGCTTCAGTAAAATTGTAGACATAGCTGGGGGTAGCATCATTCAAGAAATGACAGAACTTAGCAACTCAAAATCAATAATGGTTGAGAACAGTTGTATGGCATCAGTAAAATATGAAAATTCTTGTCATATGTCAGAAAATGTGTCTTCTGTGATTGATACAAACATAATACTATCTCAAGCTATTGATAATTGTCAGCAGCAAAAAAAGGAAACACAAGAAAATCATACACAGAGCTTTACAAAGTCTCTTGATGAAATGTTTAGTTATGTCAGTTGTAGCTCTCAAAAAACTCACACAGAAGACTTGTCTGATGTCTCTAGTCCAAATGTTTGTGTATACAGATATAAGAGAACACATAGTGAAGGAATGTCCAAATATTTTAATGAATGGAATGGTCTTTTGATTCAAGATGACCATCTAGAGTGCCAAAATCACAAGAAAATACATACAGGAGAGAAACCTTACAAGTGTGATGATTGTGGTGCTTCTTTTGCTCAAATTGGCAGTTTGAAGTACCACATGAGAACACATACAGGAGATAAACCTTACAAATGTGATGTTTGTGGTGCTTCATTTACTCAAGCTGGCAATCTGAAGAGACATAAGAGAACACATACAGGAGAGAAACCTTACAAGTGTGATGATTGTGTTGCTGCATTTACTAGCTCTGGCAATTTGAAATACCACAAAAGAACACATACAAGAGAGAAACCTTACAAGTGTGATGTTTGTGGTGCTTCTTTTACTCAAGCTGGCAGTCTGAAGGACCATAAGAGAAGACATACAGGAGAGAAACCTTACAAGTGTGATGTTTGTGGTGCTTCTTTTATTCAAGCTGGCAATCTGAAGGACCATAAGAGAAGACATACAGGAGAGAAACCTTACAAGTGTGATGTTTGTGGTGCTTCTTTTACTCTAGCTGGCAATCTGAAGAACCATGAGAGAACACATACAGGAGAGAGACCTTACAAGTGTGATGTTTGTGGTGCTTCTTTTACTCTAGCTAGCCATCTGAAGAGACATAAGAGAAGACATACAGGAGAAAAACCTTACAAGTGTGATGTTTGTGGTGCTTCTTTTACTCAAGCTGCCAGTGTGAAGGTCCATAAGAGAAGACATACAGCAGAGAAACCTTATCAGTGTGATGTTTGTGGTGCTTCTTTTACTTATGCTGGCAGTTTAAAATACCACATGCGAACACATACAGGAGAGAAACCTTACAAGTGTGACATTTGTAGTGCTTCTTTTACTCAAGCTGGCAATCTGAAGGACCATAAGAGAAGACATACAGGAGAGAAACCTTACAAGTGTAACGTTTGTGGTACTTCTTTTACTCAAGCTGGCAAACTGAAGGACCATAAGAGAACACATACAGGAGAAAAATCTTACAAGTGTGATGTTTGTGGTGCATCTTTTACTCTAGCTGGTAATCTGAAGAACCATGAGAGAACGCATACAGGAGAGAGACCTTACAAGTGTGATGTTTGTGGTGCTCCTTTTACTCAAGCTGCCAGTCTGAAGGTCCATAAGAGAATACATACAGGAGAGAGACCTTACGAGTGTGATGTTTGTGGTGCTTCTTTTACTTATGCTGGCAGTTTAAAATACCACATGGGAACACATACAGGAGAGAAACCTTACAAGTGTGACATTTGTGGTGCTTCTTTTACTCTAGCTGGCAATCTGATGAGCCATGAGAGAACACATACAGGAGAGAGACCTTACAAGTGTGATGTATGTGGTGGTGCTTTTACTCAATCTAGCCATCTGAAGGTCCATAAGCGAATACATACTTCAGAGAAACCTTATCAGTGTTATGTTTGTGGTGCTTCTTTTACTCAAGCTGGCAGTCTGAAGGTCCATAAGAGAAGACATACAGCAGAGAAACTTTATCAGTGTGATGTTTGTGGTGCTTCTTTTACTCAAGCTGGCAAACTCAAGGACCATAAGAGAACACATACATGAGAGAAACCTTACAAGTGTGATGTTTGTGGTGCTTCATTTACTCAAGCTGGCAGTCTGAAGGGCCATAAGAGAAGACATACAGGAGAGAAACCTTATCAGTGTGATGTTTGTGGTGCTTCTTTTACTCAAGCTGGCAATCTGAAGAACCATGAGAGAACACATACAGGAGAGAGACCTTACAAGTGTGATGTTTGTGGTGCTTCTTTTACTCTAGCTAGCCATCTGAAGAGGCAAGAGAACACATACAGGAGAAAAACCTTACAAGTGTGATGTTTGCGGCTCTTCTTTTACTCAAGCTGGCCATCTGAAGGTCCATACAAGAACACATACAGCAGAGAAACCTTATGAGTGTGATGTTTGTCGTGCTTCTTTTAATTACGCTGGCAGTTTAAAATACCACATGGGAACACATACAGGAGAGAAATCTTACAAATGTGATGACTGGTGCTTCTTTTATTCAGACTTGTAATCTGAAGAAATATATGAGACTAAATCATCATCATGTGCCCTGCCAACTACCACCGGTGTTGATGTATTTCCTCAAATCTTGGTCTCTATTCAGGATCAACTCTGCAGATATTTCTCAATGTTACCATACAGTCCATCCAGCATCTTCTCTCTGTGTCTGCCCATATCTCTTTTCCCCACTGATCTTTCCAGTCTTCACAATGCTTTCCCATGCTTCTCTAAAATGCTATTGTCTCTTTCTGAGAGTTGTATATAATGTTCTACTTTCATTAGCCTCTTTCATGCTAGCATTGTTAAGTTACTCTGATAATCCAAGCCATTCGCAAAACCATCTCAGGAATCACATCTTTGATGCTTCCAACAAAATAGAGAAATTTTATTGAATCCAAAAAAATTTTACTTAGATCCTAAAGCCAGCTACTATGGGGAATTGGATGCAAAAATAAAGAAAGAAATTCAGTCACTTTTAGATAGTAAATTCATCAGTGAGGTGATGCACGGTTAGTCATTCCATTGGGCTCATAAACCTCCAACTTTATGGCCTTCCTAAATTGCACAATTCTGGGGTACCACAGAGACTGATTTAATCTAAGCTCAACTCTGTCCAACACAGGATGGTGAAATGGTTTGCTGAAACTACTAAACCTATGTGACAATCATTCAACCCCTTAATATTAAAAGATTAATGTTAACTGGTCAAACTACTCATTTATCATTCAGTAGCATGTCCTTTACAGAACCTTGCTCCAATAACAATCTTCCGGAAAACCTTCCTCTTCCTCTCTTCCGAGGCATATACTCCTCCATTATTGTTCTCTCCAAACTTTCGTGACGTTTCAAGTGACCAAAATATTTCAATTTTCTTTGTTTTATCTTTAATAGCCAACCTTCTTCAGTATTCCTCTTTTGAAGTATGGATGCATGTGTTCTTTTCTTTACCCAAGATATTCTTAGAACTCGTCTATAACATTTATATTCAAAGGCATGTATGCGCTGTTCAGCTTGTGTAGCAAGTGTCCAGGTCTCTTGGGCGTATGTTGCAATGGGAAAGATACATACTCTCAAAAATCTTATTTTTGTAGTTATGTCTGTCCCATTCCATAATTTATTCAGCTGTTTTAGTCTTTGAAGAGCAATTGATAGTCGTTGTTTAATTTCTTTCATTGTGTCACCGTTGTTGGTAATCAATGACCCAAGATATTCAAACTTACTGGATACTATCAATCTTAAACTAAAGTATGTGGTGTCAATCGGTAGTGACTATTTTCATTGACGTTCCCATGGAAGAAACACTGATCATCATCTGTGATTGCATAAAAGAAAAGAAACAAAAGTTAGGCCTACCGACATCCACATTCAAGAAATTACTACTGCTGTGCACATCTAATAAATTCATTTTTCTTTTAAATATTGTACCACCAGATTGACAATTGACAGTGGTCATGAGGAGTCTAGGTGCCATTCTAGCAGACATCTTTATGGTGCACTCAGAAAAACAGCCTCAAATATTAAGGACCTAGTTCTATACCGCTGGTATGTGGGTAATATATTATTCATCCCAGAGACCAGACAACAGGCTGAATCATTCCACTCTATCATGAACCAAGCCCACAAGAACATTTCTTTGTCTGTTGACCACAAACATAATTACACCTTCTCATTCTTAGAAATATCAATTCAACATTGACAGGATGGCACCATCCATCCATCATGTGCCATGCCGATAAGGGTGGGTGGTCATGTTTTGCCATCTCACTCGATCACCAGAGTCGTGGATCAGCTCTGTGTTTCTGTCTTGACCATGCCACGTGGCCAAGTCATCCAGGTATTTACTTCCCTTCTATCTTGCCAGTTGTCACCAAGTTCTCCAATTCATTTCTTCTCATAACATGCCCAAAAACTTTTGAATGTCTACGTCTAATGTCTCTAATCAGTTTACGATCTTCATTTGTTTCTTGAAGGACTTGTTCATTGGATTTCCTGTCTGTCCATGATATTCTTTGCATTTTCCTCAGAAACCACAGTTCCACAGACATCAGATGTTTTTCAGCTTGTCTGCTCATTGTCCACACTTTACATCCATACAAAATTATAGGTTCTATGTAGCACTTCAATACTCTTTTTCTCGTTTCAGTTGATATCTTTTAATTGGTCAGTGTGTTTTTCATCTTGCAAAAGGCTACCTTCACAATGGCAATTCTTGTTCTAATGTCTTCAAGGCATCTCCCATCAGATGTTATGACTGTTCTGAGATAACTGTACTGATTCACTTGTTTAAGAATATGCCCATTTACTTGCAAATTACATTGTGGTATTTCCTTCTTCCCAGTGATGACTATAACCTGTGTTTTCTTACAATTCAATTCTAACCCTAGTTGTTCACTGTGTACAACAACCGCATCTACTAAATGTAGGTCCTGTTCATTGTCTACAATAAAGACTATCATCTGCATATCTAATTTTATTGATGTATCGTCCCCCAATAATGATTTCCATATCTTCTATATTTCAAAACATATTTTCACTGTCCATGGAGAAAAAGATCTGGAGACATTACACACCCCAGCTTATTGTTCTGAATATATGTTTTTTACAAGTCTAAGATCTTTTCCATCAATGTGTAGATCTTCAAGTATCCTTATCATGTCAACATGTCTCACTTTATCGAAAACCTTTGTGTAGTCAATAAAGCAAAGGTGTAGATCTTTGTTTACTTCTATAGAACGTTCAGTTACTGTTTTCAGTATGTACACAGCATTTACTGTACCCTTGCCTTCTACAAACCCACATTGTTCTCCTATTTCAGGTTGTATTTTCTTCCTAACTCTTTGCATGATGATTCTTAGCAAAATCTTTGTGATGTGACTCATTATGCTAATTATTCGATGTTGATCAATTCCAAGGCTCCTGATTTCTTTGGGATTGCAATAAATACAGACGGGGGCTGCGTGGTCTTGAGGTATGGTGTCCGTCTTGAGTACTGGAGGTCCCGGGTTCATGCCCCTGTGAGGCCGGGATATTTTCACGTGGACTTCTAGTAACAAAATTTTCCCTGGTCTCTGGGTAGTGAGATCGGACACCCGTGTGTATTGTTGCGCACATAAAAAATCCCTTGGCAGTTGGAAATCGAAAAAGAGTAGCCTAACTGCGCTGCCCGGGCAAAATTTTGAGTTAACAATCTACCCAAAGTATTTCAGGATCCTCGCCAGTGCTATGGAGTTCGTGCACTGAGCTGTGTTTCTCCAGACTCAGGTTTGAATTAGGAGAACGGAGCACTTGTGGGTTACAACTGTGTACCGTGATGTTGATCCATCGACTAAACTAAACTAATAAATACAGAATTACATAATTCATGAGGTATATCTCCAGTATCATATATTGTATTCAGCAGTCTGGTAACTTTATATATTCCATATTCTTCGAAAGCATTAATTATTTCTGTTGTGATGCTGTCTGAAATGGGTTGTCTTGCCAGTTTTCTTATGGTTAAAAACATTCTGAACCTCCATCTTCAAAATTGATGGTATTTCATTATTATTTTGAATATCATACTGTTCCCTGTGTTCATCATAAAGGTTTTTCACAAAATTGACCTTACATGTGAAATCTGATCTTTTTCTATTATGATTTTTCCATCTTTTGTCGTTAGGCAGCCTGCTGATGTACATGTTTTTGATTAGTAAGCTCCTAAATTCTTTTGTGCATTAGTTTGGTATATTTACTGTTGTGTTGTTTTTAAATTTCCATGCAATTTTTCTCGAGCTATGCTTTTTTTTTTTTTTGGCCTCCTTACATAATGTTCTGACTTTAACAATATGGCACCATCTATAGATCTGTATATTGAAAGGCAACATGGGTGGGCCACGACCTGAATTTAAATGACATTGCCCCTATTCAGTATAAGCATGCCTGGTACGGACCCTGTTTAATCAAGCTAGAATGATTTGCTACGATGACATGCTAAAAGAAGACCAGAAACTCTTAACCATAATCTATAATTAAATTTATATTCAGCTGACTTCATCAAGTGTTATTACCAGGTACCCAAAACTACTCCCACAGAATTATGGGTCGCCAGACCTCAAGTAGTATTTGAACTAATCTTTCGAGGGGACAATGATGAAACTAATATATTATACAGCATAAAGCAAACCGTAGACCCTGAGGTAGACCAAGAAGACGGTGGAGAGATAATATATATACAGACCTACAAGCACTTGGAATCAACGACTGGCAAGAGAAGGTCAACCAGAGAGATGAATGGAGACGGATTGTATCTGTAGCAAAGAACCTCAATGGCTCGGAACGCTGAAGAAGAAGAAGAATAAAGCAAACATTCTGTGTTGCTGAAGAAGTGATCAGATATAAAACCACCTCGATACTACTCCCGCCTGTGAAAGAAATATTGTCTCTGTACACCAAATCTGACTGCATTTATCAATTCCAGTGTGAGTGCCAAGCAACTTACATAAGTAGAATGGAAAGATAATGTAGCGAGTATCCAAAGATTTACCAGTGCGGGTGGAAAACAGATTTAATCAGTCTTCAGGAATATCTGTGCAGTCGACAGGTCATTAAATGCTTTGATCTGTGATTTTGAGACATTTGTTTAATAGCTATCATAAAGTTAAAAAAAAATTGTGTATATTGTATTTGATGAACAATAAATGGTTGCTGATATACATCAAGGCATTAGTAATGAGACGATTCCAGCCAGTTTTGTGCAGACAGAAAGATTTCATTTTAAATTTGCAATGACCATAAGGAAAACTGATGCTCCACATGCAAACAATATCAGTGACTATGTGTTTTAAGTATTTCAGCCCTAGCATAATTCATTTATTCACTTTATATGATATGTAACTCTGCAGTGTGCACCTGATGAGATGTAGTGAAATATGTCAGGCAATAACTTGGACAACATATTGTTTGTGGCTTCTGTGTTTCAACTTTATAAATATATTAATTTTGATTTCTGTTTAATTCAAACTTTAGGTCTAAAAATTAAAATATTCCAAAATTATAACTGTGCGGTTCCAAATTGCTGTATGTAGCCGGGGCGCAGTGTTGGGGTGAGCGCCCAACATTGCTTAAATACCCCAATGGCTCGTGAATACATAACCTCTGCAGCAAAAGTCCAATTCCTGGCCTTCACGTGGCGGAACTGCTAACAGGAGAAGGGGCGACGGCGAGTATCTGGCGCCGGAAAATAACCAGTGTGCTCTAGATGTGTATACACATACATGCATGTGCAGACACGTGTGTGCGTGTGTACACATCTAAACTCGAGTGAGACCACAGTCTGCTCTAGCAAAGGAAAGGTGCTGAAGACGGAGGCAACCAGCCAGGAGGCGCACCACAGAAATCAGGATGCCACGCAATTACGCAAAATGGAATATGTCGACTCCTGCTAAACGTTATGGTGCTCGCCCTGCTTTGGACCCCCCGGCAGGTGCAGTGCTGGGCCCTATGTCTCGAAAGGGTCCAACCCCAACTACTGGAGGTCCTTCTCAGATGTCCTGTGGAGCCAGGGGACATGAGAATAGAACAGCTGGGCATACTAAACTATATATATATATATATATATTGGCACCTTGCCGTCTTGACAGACGATAGTTTGTGCTTTAAAAAGGCATAATAACTTTTAACTATGGCGGTAGCGAGTGTGACTGATAAGGCCAATTTGCGCTGTAAATGTCCGTTCACAATGGGTGCATGTGAACACGTGGTCATTTCCACCATCATGCACCATCTTACGTCTCAAACGCTTGGTGTGTGACTTTTCTGCAATAATATTCTCCTTTGACTTTATTCCATTTCTGATATTTGCCCTCCATGCAACACGTTCAGCGGCGACTTGCTCCCAATGTGCATTATCAATGCCGGTATCAATCATGTCCCGCTTACACACATCTTTGTATCGTAGTAGAGGCCGACCCTGAGATCTCTTACCCATCTGTAATTCACCAAAAAAGATATCCTTTGGTATTCTACCATCATCCATCCTCCTAAGATGTCCTATATAGATGTCCTTACTAAACTAAGATTTAAAATAATGCACTTGAATGCGGAGGGAGTCAGCAACAAAAAAAAACAAAAAAGTAGAATTAGAAAACATCCTGGACAAAGAAAAAGTAAGCATATGTTGCTTGCAAGAAACTCACCTCAACGAAAATATAGCCTTCAAAATCAGAGGCTGCCAGTGTTACCGATCTGACCGAAAGGACGGGCGAAAAGGTGGGATACTTACCCTTGTAAAAAATAACATCACTGCTTCCCAAATCGAAGCCTATATTGAAGGGGCTGAGTATCAGACACTTAAAATTAAAACAGTCTATACAGACCTACATCTGATCAATTACTACTGTCCAAGTGACCGTCCACAGGCACTGGACACACTACCATTAACAGAAAAAATGATTGTGTGCGGCGATTTCAACAGCCACTCGCAGAGTTGGGGCTATGATCACATGGACCAGAGAGGAGAGAGACTGGAAGACTGGCAGGATGAGAATAGACTCATCTTGGTTAACAAGCCGTCCGACCCACATACTTTCTACTCGAGATCATGGCACCCTACAACTACACCTGACCTGGCTTTTCATTCACCAGACCTGGAGTGGAACATTACACGAATTATTGGGAAACAACTAGGTGGCAGTGACCATCGACCAGTCTTTCTAACTGTAGAAAATGAGCTTGTAAGTGAAAGCAGCACCCTCTCGAGGTGGAACTACAAGAAAGCAGACTGGGCAGTGTACAAGCATCGCACCAGCATACTGGTTAGAAACTTGAACACTGAGAAAGACATAAATAAAGTAGTTGAAGAGTTTGGGAAATGCATACTACAGGCAGCGCGAGAAACAGTACCAAGAGGAGTCCGTAAACAATATAAACCCTACTGGAGTAGTGAACTGGAACAGTTGCATAATGATGTGGAAGTATGTAGAAAGTAAGCAGACGCCACACCCAGCCAAGAGCACCACAATAAATTCCAGCATGCAAAAGCCAAATTTCAAAGGGCCAAGCTGCAGGCTAGACGGAAAAGCTGGCAGGAAAAAACAGTCTCTGAACTTTGAAAGAGACACAAGGAAATTGTGGAAGCTAATAAAACAACTTAACGATGAGGGTACAGGGAGAAACTCAAAAATTGCACTACATAAAGATGGAAACATCTTAACAAGAAAGCAAGCAGCTGACCATTTTGCGGACTCATTCGCACAAGATAACAATATCAAAATCAGTCCAGAGAAACAACAAGAGATTCAAGAGAAACGGCAACATACAGGACAGAAGGAAATAGTACATGAGGTTCTGGAGGCACCCATCACAATCAGCGAACTGGAGCTAGCCATATCAAAACTGAAAATGAGAAAGTCACCAGGAGCTGATGGTATCTCCAATGAAATGATCAGGAACCTAGGAACAGAGGCCAAAGCAAAGCTGTTGCAGATCTTCAATAACAGTTGGACCTTAGGCAGTGTTCCACAAGCCTGGAGAGAAGCAATCATGATACCCCTCCTAAAATCAGGGAAAGATAGTTCCATTGCCTCTAGCTACAGACCAATTAGCCTCACCAACTGTCTCTGCAAAGCACTGGAGCGCATCATCAATCACAGACTGCAGTGGTACATTTAAAGTAAAAACATCTTTGTGCCACAGCAGGCTGGCTTTAGGCAGTGCTACTCTACGGAAGATCAGATAACCTACCTCTCTCAAGAAATTGAGGATGCATTCCAAGAGAAGAAGCTGGTGCTTGCGGCATGGATAGATTTGAAGAAAGCCTTTGACAAAGTCTGGAAAGAAGGTCTGATGAATAAACTGAGAAACTGCAAAGTCAATGGAAGAATGTACAAATGGGTGAAAGCATACTTGCATAACAGAAGAGCCCGAGTACAGATAGACGGACTAAAGAGCAAGAAAGTACTACTGCGTCACGGAGTTCCCCAGGGCGGAGTATTGTCCCCCACACTCTTTCTAATCTTCATAAATGATCTCGTTGCTAATCTACCGCATGGAATTAAAGCCGCAATGTATGCCGATGACCTGGTTCTATGGAGCACAAATGAACATGCATCAGTGGCCACCAGATTACTACAAAGAGCTGTAGATACATTTGTTGCATGGGCAAATAGATGGTGTGTCAGCATAAACACTGACAAGTGCAGCACCACCCTATTTACCCTCTCTCCAAAACAAAAGGCAGGGACCATCCAGATAAATGGAACACCACTACGAGAAGATAAAGAACCAACATACCTTGGAGTAACATTTGATGGCAGGCTGACATGGAGAAAGCACATCAACAAAGCAGTAGCAAAAGCCAGAAGGAAAATAGCCATCCTGAGAAAGCTAAGTGGAACCACATGGGGAGCCAGTGGGAAAATACTTAGCAAAGTTTATCAACAGAGCATATGACCACACCTGGAATACGGGTCAACTACATGGTGTTCGGCAGCAAAAACCACACTACAAGAGCTGGACAAAGTGCAAAATCAAGCACTTAGAGTCACCACAGGAGGGATGAGATCAACCCCTATAGTGGAAATGGAGAAGATGGGGAGGACACAAGCACTGAGTGAGCGCAGAGATACGAAAACGCTAATACAAGCAGAAAAGTTCCTCAGCTTGCCAGGCCACCCTATGAAGAACAGATTTGAAAACCTAGCTATGGGGCGGTTGAAAAGAAGCAGTTTTATCCACCAGGCCAAACGACTCTGCAGAGAAACCACCGATCTGTCCACAGTTGGTATCCCCCTAACAACTATTCCAGAGCGAACTCCATGGAAAGATGAGCATAGACTATCGTTACAAATCCAGACAAAAGTGAGAGGAATATTTGACAAGGAAGAACAGAACAGTGTGCAGCGCAGAACAGCGGTGACAACTCGCAAGATTAAAAAGAGCATGGGGAAGACAGAGAAGTAAATACCCGAATGGCTTGGTCACGTGGTATGGTCGAGACAAGAACACAGAGCTTATCCACGACTCTGGTGATCATGTGAGATAGTGACACATGACCGCCCACGCGTATAGGCATGGCACATTATGATGATGATGTGCACAAACCGAAAAGAAACACTATACTATAAGCTCACTAAGTAAGGAGCTAATCGACAAACCGACATTTGAATGGCGCCTGAATACATTTTTCTACACATGTGTGTGTGGAGAGAAGTGCGGGAAGTGTGTGTTTTTGTGTGTGCACAGTAAACATGAAGACAATATGATACTGGAAAAAAGAGAAAGCTTTTCTGTTTTGGAGAAGGCATTGTTATTTTCGCCATTTTATTGCAGGAACTATTTACACGTCATCTCGCTGCTAATAATAACTACATTGCCGAGCACTAATATACATTGTTTCTTGATTAAAAATAGGCGTCCCCCACAAAAGTTATAAACATATAAAAGTTATAAGTACAGTATTACTATTTGTTTCCGTGAATCATGAGTGATCCTCGCGAATCGGTGAATAGAGTCACATTAAACGAGCTTGACAGTGACAATATACAGCAGAAACGAAGATTGCAGAGTGTGTTAATTGTTTGTATTTAATTGTCTAATAAGACTATATATATATTGTTATGGCAGCGAGGTTCTGCAAAGGACAATGCTACTGAATGAATGAATAAGACTATACATGTTCTTGCATTAAGTCTTTCATTCGGTCAATATTACACTCTTAATTGATCTACAGTTGTGACTACGTGCATTTAATTACAACACACCTGTGAAGACTATAGTCGGTATACATTTCTATAGACTGGATGTTCAGGCAGATCCTGTATAACCCGTACAAGACAGAACTGCAAATACCGGAAACGTGTTCACTTTCACGGGCAGCACCGAATGGAGTCATGGTCTCCATCAACTAGGAATAGCTTTTCGTTCGTCTCTGTTGGTTCAACCTGAAACGTGTATCCGAGAGAATGGAGTTACTGGGTCTCGTATTTCTTCTCTCTGCAGTTTTCAGTGAAGACAGGAATAATATGACGGTAATATGTTTCTTTACATTCGGTCATCTATGTTTACCATGTCATGACACAGTTTGGATACAATCGTTTAGCGTTGAGAGTAGAATCCAGGCATAGCAATAGCTAGCACGCCCGATGATGATGAGTTCGAATCCCCTTCTAATTGGACATTTTTTTTCAGTGACCTGGGTTTCCAGGTCGCCCAAAGTCTTAAAATGGGTATCAGAATATTGTCTCCCCCTCTGCTGTGTGTCCACCGTGACGAGGTAGAGAGGCTTGTGTGTTCCAATGACCCCACGGGCTATGCCGACGGTAGCACAGCTACTGGTAGGGCCACCCATGTCGGACAGGTCAAGGGAGAGGGACCAGACGAAGAGACACACAAACCTGCTGCCTTGTAGGTAGACTGGGGACAGTCAAAGGCTAGGGAAAGCACCCCGAATACATGCTTGTCGAAATCGGATGTACTGAGCCACAGGCTTGACAAAGCAGTGCAACGTAAAACCTGCTGCCTTGTAGGTAGACTGGGGACAGTCAAAGGATAGGGAAAGCATCCCGAATAAATGCTTGTCGAAATCGAATGTACTGAGCCACAGGCTTGACAAAGCAGTGCAACGTAACTTAATTCATGATGTCACAAATCAAAATTAATCGTTATGGTGCTAATCCCGTGAAGTCCCATCAGGCGGCGATAGTGCCGGGCCCCCTGCCTCGAGGGGTCCACCCATGACTACTGGTGGTCACCTTCCCCTGTGCTGTGGAGTCAAGGCACAGAGGAGTAGGTTAAGAGCTATTGACCAAATACCCCGGACACTCAACATACTACAGTGGAATGCCGAAGGAGTTTACAAGAAGAAAGACTCCCTAACACAGCGTCTTCATAAAGATAGAATAGATGTGGCATGCATTCAAGAGACGCACCTCAACGCCAATCACAAATTCTCAGTCAGAGGATATCAGGCCACACGTTTCGACCGCGAAGGACACAAAGGAGGAGTTCTAATACTTACACGAAATACAATACCTTGCAGCAAAGTATCTGTGATCTCTGGCAACCAAACGGAAATTATAGGTGTTGATATAATGATAAAGGACGTGAAAATAAGAATCTACAATCTGTATAGCCCAGCAGATAAGGACCTTACACTCTCAAACATGAAAATAACTGACACAAACTGCATTATTGTCGGAGACTCAAATCTCCATCTACTCAACAAAGCGGATGACACACCGAGCTTCTACTCCAGAAGATGGCTTACCACTTCTACTCCAGACTTAGGTTTCTGCACAGGAGACATCCTCCACAAAATCGATCGCCATGTGCTGGACCAATTAGCAGGTAGTGACCACAGACCAATCAAGCTTGTAATGAATATGGAGTATGTTCCACAGGAGCAAAAGCCCTTGCCCCGCTGGAATTACAAACGAGCAGATTGGGACAGATTTGCCATACTAACAGACAAATATTGTAAAAACATAAATACACGATATGGCAACATAAAGCAAATGGTGGAAAGTCTAAACAGTGCGATAATACAGGCAGCCACTGAGTCCATTCCAAGAGGAGCGAGGAAAAATTACAAACCATACTGGACTGAAGGACTACAAAGTTTGGAGGACAAAGTTGAAGATGCCAGGAAGACAGCAGAGAGAGAGAGAACAAACAATTGAAGCGAACATCTCTCTCAAAGCCATCTCAGCAAAATATAAAAGAACAGTAAATCAAACAACAAGAGATTGTTGGAGGAAAAAAAACAGAAAACCTGAATTTTGACAGGGATGGAAACAAACTATGAAAACTAGTGAAAGCCTAAAAACCTAGAGACCTAGAAACAAACAAATAACAATTAAACAAGGAAATGCCTTGCTTACAGGAAAAAAGGCTGCAAATGCACTAATGGAACACTATGCAAATGCAAACCACATTGATATTACAACCGAACAGAAGAAAGCAATCAAAGACAAACAGATACACCATAGAAATACAGAGACAGCAGCAGAATATATGATGGCAAATCTAACAATGGAAGAAATGGAACAGGCAATGAATACCCTACAAAAGAAGTAATCACCAGGAAAGGATGGAATCACAAATGAAATGCTAATAGGACTAGGCACCAAGGCAAAGAAGAAACTACTAGCAGTCCTAAATAACAGCTGGAAGAGAGGAATAGTCCCACAGGCATGGAAGGAAGCTATACTAATACCAGTCCCAAGGAAAGGAAAAGACCTGGAAGAACCAAATGGCTATCGACCTATCAGTCTACTTAGCTGTGTAGGAAAATTAATGGAACGCATTATCAATGGCAGGCTAACATGGCATCTGGAAGAAAACAAACTCTTAACACCACACCAAGCAGGATTCAGAAAGTACAGATCCACTGAAGATCAAATAACCTATATAGCTCAGGAAATAGAGGATGCCTTCCAAGAGAAAAAGCACACACTAGCAGTCTGGATAGATTTAGAAAAAGCATTTGATAAAGTATGGAAGGAAGGACTGAAAGTAAAACTGCAAAAAATGCATGTTTGTGGAAAAATGTATAAATGGATCAGCCACTACCTTGAGAACAGAACTGCCAGGACAAAAGTACAAGGACAAACAAGCAAAATGATGCTGTTGGAGCAAGGTATCCCCCAAGGAGGAGTTCTTTCACCAACATTATTCCTGGCATATATAAATGACATCACAGAAAATTTTCCAGCCAGAGTACACACATCCTCCTTTGCAGATGACCTAGCCATATGGACATCTGAAGAATATATTAGTACAGCTATCTGCAGAATACAGCAAGCCCTATTATCGCTAGAGGACTGGTCAAAATCATGGCTAGTGAAGATAAGTGAGGAGAAAACAACATGCACAGTGTTCTCCCTCTCAAATAAAACTCAGCAACCTAAGCTGGTATTGAATGGAAAAATATTGCGCCATGAAGAAAATCCAAACTATCTAGGAGTCACCTTTGATCGTCGCCTGACATGGAAGACACAGGTTGAGAAAAATCGAACAAGAGCAAGGCAGAGAATGGCAATCATGAAAAAGCTTGCTGGTACAACGTGGGAAGCAGATGAGACAGTTCTCAAGAAGTTATATACTGGACGGGTGAGGCCAGTACTGGAATATGGCATTGCAGCTTGGGCAACAGCAGCTAAGTCAAACTTTAACAAAATAAGTAGAGTCCAAAACCAAGGAATGCGAATCATAACTGGAAGCCTGAAGACAACGCCTATTAATGAACTAGAAAAGATCACTTGTTTACAACCAATGCAGGACAGAAGAGATAGCAGAGCCCAGCAACAAGCAGAAAAATAAATTTATAAGATTGACAGACCACCCTATTTATAACAGGTTTAATGGTTTTGGAAAAGGAAGACTGAAGCGTAGCAACTTTGTAGAAACTGCAAAACGAAAGATTAGGGCAGATCCCATACTTAACATATCAACAGTCAAGCCCATTTACAATGCACACAACTTCCCAGCTTGGAGACAGCAGCAACTGCCTGATATGATAGAAAACATTCCTGGTATTGAGAAAAAGAATACTCAGAATGAAACCGAAAGAAGAAAAATAACCCTCAACTACATAAAAGAACATTACCCAAGCAGCAATTGGACCCATGCATATACAGATGGATCATCCAAAGATTCAATTAAAAATGGAGGAGGAGGAATTCTCCTCAATTTAAAAAATGGAGTGATAAAAACAACATCAGTGGCAACTGGAAAATTTTCAAGTAACTTCAAAGCTGAGGTAGAGGCTTTGAAAACTGCAGCAGAAATGCTCTTGATGGAGGAAAATAAAGAGAAGCAAATAGGTATCTTCACAGATGCAAAGTCAGCTGTCTCAATACTGAAGAGCAAAAACAGCACAGAACTAGCTGACCTAAGAGCAGCACTCCATGGTCTATGCCAGAAATCCAAAAAAGTTGTAATACAGTGGATCCCATCACATTGCAGTATACCTGGAAATGAAGAGGCTGACAGACTAGCAAAAGAGGGTGGACGATTACCACAGCCTGACATAGACATAACCTTTAATGAGGCAAAAAGGTTTATAAAAATCACTTATAGAACCAAATGGGAATCAGAGCATCCAGGCCACCAGAAGGATGATGCATATTACAAACTCGACAGAAGAGAACAAGTAGGAATCTTCAGACTCCGCACAGGACATAACAGGCTGAAACACCACTTGTTCAATAAACTAAAGATAGGAGATACCGATGAATGTAATTGTGGAACTGGTAAAATGACAGCTAAACATTTGCTGCAGGAGTGCCCAATATATGCAGAACAGAGAAAGATATTTTGGCCCACGCCTGCTTCATTTGAGGACAAGCTCTATGGAGATATCAACAAGCTCAAGTTGACTACAGCTTAATTTAACTACATTCAGGTTGACATCTAAAGGTGCATGAAGATGTATTTAGACTGCCACACTTCATACCACAGGTATGTCGGTTACAAAAGCGTCCCAGAGGCATGAAATGGAATATTGCTTGGATAGCACATCCATTACGTGGAAAGTCCGAATCAAAATCTCACTGTGTGGGCTTCGTAAATGGTGGAAAAGTGTCCTAGTGACACGAAATGGAATATTGCTTGGATAGCAAATCCATTACGTGAAAAGTCCGAATCGAAAGCTCACTGTGTGGGCTTCATAAAAGGTGGAAAAAGTGTCCTAGTGGCACGAAATGGAATATTGCTTGGATAGCAAATCCATTATGTGGAAAGTCTTAATCGAAGCTCACTGTGGATGTCATCTGCAGACTGTATTCTTCTGGTTTCCCGAGGAACAGCCTATGGTGAACGGAAGGCCCAATATACGGAAGTGAGGCTAAGCAGCCATGTGCAGGACGTGACGATTCCTTGGGTGAGCCCAGTACCAGAGCGCTGTGTGATGGCTCTGCAAGTATGGAAGCCTACTTGGATGGCGGGGAATGCCCATGGTCTGCCCCTGCCTTCCCTTGAGGGCTGACCAGGATGTCTTTGGCTGTTCTATATGGGCCAGCTAGGATGGGGGATAACACCACAACAGTGAGATTCAAACGTCCTAAGAAACCCCCGGGAAGGTTAACCCGGTCAACAAATGCCCGCAGAAGTCGGATGTGTCGGCCTGACGGCGCAAGAACGCAGCTCTGCTGTAAACAGGCACAACGCAGTCACATCCGGAAAAAAAAAATCCGGATGAACGCAGAAGAAGAATATTGTCTGGGAAGTGTCGGCTGTCTTTGTGATAATGACAATATCACACATTGAGTGTAGATAGGTCTAAAATATGAGAACGGCATCATGTACTCGGTTTGGCTCACGTCATGGTAACAAGTTGGAGGGGCCTTTACATTTTAACTCAGAACTCACTGAAATATAGAATTCTGTGCAATTGTAGGATCATTCAGATGCAGTTAGAGAGGAATTATCTGGCACCATAAAGATTATGCATTATGAAGACACCATACGGGTTGAAGATGTTAAACATAGTTTGAAAAAGGCAAAAGACACGGCACCAGGGCCCGATGGGGTTAGGTATGGCCACATGAAGGCTTTGAGCGATGCAGACCTGAAGGAGATGACCTACTGCTTTAACCAGAGCATTAGGACAGCATCAGTACCTCAGGACTGGATGCACAGCTATCTCATCCACCTCCCAAAAACATTCAAGGATCATTCAAAGCTTAGCGGCTTTAGGAAGATCACCGTTCAAAACACATTTGGGAAAGTATTAGAGAAGAGAGTCGCTCTCAAGCTGCAAGAGTATTTGGAAAGGGGGAAGCTTCTTCCAAGAGGCCTGGGGAACTACAGGCCAGGAAAACATACCTGCAAATGCAGCCACTTTTGCCTTTGACGTTTACGAGGGGTTCCAGAGTAGACAGGAAACAATGGCGGCGGCGCTTGATCTTGAGAATGCATACAATAGACTTAGATATGATATTTTGATGACCGCACTGATGGAGAAGGGGGTCAATCCCTGGTTGGTGAACTGAATAGCATCCGTCCTGCATTCTCGTCGGGTTGCTCTCCGTCTGTGTGAATGGACCTCAGAGCCACATATTTTAACCCCGGGACTGCCACGGGGACCTGCAATCTCACCGGTGCTCTTTAATGTGTATACGAACAAGATTGCAAATCAAGAAGCACCAGGGGTTGGAAGGATACTAACATTTGCAGATGATATTCTTGCATATAGGCAGGGGAGAGATAGGGAACAAACAGCCCAGGAGCTACAGGTGACAGTAGATAAAGTGATTGACTAGTGCACTGAAATGAGTGCTGTCATCCTCCCGGAAAAGGCGGCTGTTTTGTGGTGCTCTCTAGACAACAGGATTGTGAGAGCTGATGTCCCAAGCCTCGCGATAGATGGTAGAAGCGCCAACAGAGAGAAGAACTGAAGTTTCTGGGAATCACATTTGACAGGAGCATGTCCTTCAAGGACCATGTTGAGACGGTTGTGACAAGGTCTCAAAAGGGACTCAATGCACTTAAAACTAATGCAATGGACACAGAGCAGATAATGCTTTTCACACTATACCAGCACTTGATCCTCTCAGTGATTGATTATGGACTAGGACTGCTCACTGTCTCACAGAGTCAGCTGATGAAATTAGAGCGCATACAGAACGAAGCTATGCGGGTCATTCTGGGATGCACCAGAGACACCCCAGTAGTGTGTATGCGTTACTTCCTTGGTCTGCCGACTGTTGTTGGTAGGCTCAAGGTGATGCAGGCGAAGGCATACCTCAGAGTAGCTGCAGACACAGATCACCCGTTGCATGAGACGCTGGACGCAGTTAAGGGTCAGCGACTGATAAGAGAGAAATCATGGATGGCTCAGGCGGAGGATATGATCAGACAGGTGTGCATCTTGGAGAACATTAGACGAGGAGAGGAGTGGGTCAGAGTGCCAGCGGAGCAGTCAGACTTGTACAGAGTTGTAATCACATTGAGCAGGGAGTGGCCAGCAGGGGCCACGGAAGTGGAAATCCAGCAACTAATTCAGGATAATGCTCTCTCGGGTGATGTGATTATCTACACAGATGGGTCGGTGTTGAGAGGTAGGAGAAGTGCCTGGGGGTTCTTAGCAAAAACTAATGGT
The DNA here is from genome assembly GCA_963921405.1 of Cepaea hortensis. Lineage (NCBI taxonomy): Eukaryota > Metazoa > Mollusca > Gastropoda > Stylommatophora > Helicidae > Cepaea > Cepaea hortensis. The sequence goes on from OY992893.1 coordinate 74,998,351, forward strand.
CGTCGTTTGGTGCAGGAGCCTGGCGTATGATACCACAACATCTAGCTTAAGAATGGAGGTGGAGTCGGTCAGTGCAGCTTTCCGCTGGATGGAGAATACGATACACACGCACATCGTGATTGTAACTGACTCAGAAAGCATGCTGAGGAAGGTGAGGACAGGCAAGCTTCGGGCAAAGTGGCTTGCTTCGCTTCGGGGGTCACGGGTGGCAAGCATCGCTTGTATATTTTCTCCAGGACATGATGGTGTGCTGGGGAATGAACATGCTGACAGAGTGGCTGGCTCTGCAAAACTTGGTGGAGTATTCATGCATGACAAGGCAGACGTGGTTGCAGCCTTGTGGGAGCACGTGTACACCTTGGAGGAGCAAATGGATCACCATGGTCTGGCAAGAATGAAATAGCTAGGAATGACGAGGGGATTTGGCCGACGCTCGACGCTCAGTGGAAAGGCGAGACGGACATATAATCAGATTGCTACTGGTACTATTGATGTTGGAACTCTTCGCTGGCTGCTGAGGATGGGGTCGGATCGCTTATGGGAATGCCCCGAATGATGTGAAGTCTGTTCCCCAATCAACCAACCAATCAATCAATCAATCAATCAATCAATCAATCAATCAATCAATCGATCAATCAATCAATTAATCAATCAATCAATCAGATATCAACATTGTAAGTGGAGGATGTACAATGGATTCTCACAGACAAAACGCGTATACACACATAAGCGCGCACACACACACACACACACACACACACTGACACAGCCACACACACACACACACACACACACACACACACACATATATATATATATATAAATATATATATCTGTTGTTGTTTGTCCATCAAGAATGATGATGACCATTCTTTTCACCCAGTGGGGTTGAAAGTATGGAGCCGTGAGTTCTAAGATGGCTGATAAGGCCTATTTTGGCTCCAAATGTTCTTTGACAATGTGGGCAAAGACTGCTTGACGTTCCAGGAGGAGGATCACCTGCAGTGGTTTTTCTGCCCAGCCTTTTCTTCACAGCCCTCGCAGTCCTGGCTGCTTCACACGTGACTGCACCCTTATGTAATGATGTCGCCACGAATTACAGTCTTTAGCAGCAGTCTCCCAGGTGTCAAGATGAATTCCAAAAGCTTTCAGTGAGACTTTCAGAGTGTCTTTAAAACGTTTCCTTTGGCCGCCTTGGGAATGTTTACCACAACGCAGCTCGCCGAAAAAAAATTGTTTAGGGAGCCTGTGATCTGGCATACGAGTTAAGTGACCAGCCCAGCAAATCTGATTTTTCATTAGTAGAATGCGGATACTGGGCATGGGCGCTCTTTCTAGAACTTCAGTATCTGAGATCTTGTCTTGCCATTTAATCTTCAATAGCTTCCTAAGGCAGACTGTGTGGAAATGGTTTAATTTCCTAGCATGTCGGTGATAAATATATATTTATATCATTATGTGTTGCCCAAAAAGATTGCAGTATGTTGATCGTGTATTGGATTTAAGAACATGAAATCTGCATGTTGTCAATCATCAGTGTGAAGGACATAAGAATCAATTAAAGTTCAGTATGTCAGCATGCCCGAATGGGCAAGAACGCGTGTTCTTAAACTTCAGGCATGCTGATGCCGAGGTAAGGGGTTTAACCCCTACACTGTACTGTTGGACTAAAATGTTGACCGGTCGTCCTTGATTTGGAGACGTATATATATATATATATATGTGTGTGTGTGTGTGTGTGTATGTTTGTGCGTGCGTGCGTGCGCGCGCGTGTGTGTGTATCGGCTTCGGTCGGAAGAGCACAATTGGGAGGTTACAAGCCTTATCCTGGTGCGAGGATATGCAATCTAAAGACAAAATGTCATGGCAGGGCAGACCAGGCCCTAAGCCTTGGTTGGCAACTGTTCTAGGATCGAAGCTGCGACAGGCGGACAGTTAGAGCATTGTTTTGCTGATCTGGCAGCTTCTGCAGCTTGTCTTGTTCCAGATGTATAGGTTTTACCTTTCCTCTGGAGTGCACTAGGCAGGCCGAGAGAGGGATCATGCTGCAAAGGCAACACATGGTCTCTATATTTTAGCTCAGGCTTTGTGCTGTGGAGAAGCAATAACTGGTCTTAACTGGTCTCGGAATCAAAGCGATAGGCAACAATTACGGGTTAAAGTTCTTGTCAATTGGCGTAGACATGGGGCGCCACGGGTTGTCTCTGACGGTGGGAGTCACCTACATTTGTCACTGATTAGCTACCGCCCGCCTCAAGCTGGGCAGCCCCCGGCCAATTAGGTGCTGATCCGCCAAGCCTGCCTGCTTCAATGGGTGTTTGGGGCTAGGACAAAATCCGAATCGTAGGCTGTAAAAAAAGGCACCAGGCACTAATAAAAAGAAAAATAGAAACCTCAAACTACGGTTTACAACCTGGAACGTAAGAACCATGTGTCCAGGATTTTCCACTGACTTGACGAATTTTAACGATTTGAGACAAACGGCTGTGATTGATGCCGAACTCAATCGTCTTAACATTGATATTGCTGGCCTGCAGGAGACTCACCTTGCTGAGGAAGGGTCACTCAGGGAAAACAATTACACCCTTTTTTGGAAGGGTAGAGGGCAGGCAGAAAAAAAGGCAATATGGTGTGGGCTTTGCAGTGAAGAATTCGCTACTGGGAATGATTGAAATTCCAGCTGGAGGTAATGAAAGACTATTATCCCTGCGCTTGGCAACCTCTTGTGGTTTTGCCACCATTATTATTGCATATGCATCGACATTCTCTTCCTCTGATTATGTGAAAGATTCGTTCTACGAGGAATTAGAATCTATGATCGAGGCAGTTCCAAAATCCTACTACATTTATATGCTCGGTGATTTCACTGCTCATGTGGGCAGGGCTCGAGTTCATGGCCAGGGTGACTTGGAAAAATGCAACATCGGTCTCATGAATGAAAATGGACAAAGGCTGCTAGAGCATTGCACCAGAAATGACCTGTGTATTACAAACTCCTTTTTTAAAACAAAAGAGTTGCATAAGGTCATATGGAAACATCCAAGATCCGGCCATTGGCATCAGCTGGACTTCATCATCACACAGAGACAACATCTGAACCATACAGCATTAACTCGAAATTACCATAGTGCTGACTGTGATACGGATCATTCTTTGGTTGTTGCAAGAGTTAGACTGAGACCAAAGAGAATCTACACAGCTAAACATAAATCTAGCCTCAGGATTAATATTATTAACACTCACGATCCTGATAAGTGCTTCGAGTTTCAACAGCAACTTGAAGACGCTTTCACTGATACATCAGAAAATTGTACAGTAAGTGAAAGTTGGGGTAAACTTAAGGAAACTCTTATAAAAATACGGTAGGGGTTTACGAAACTGTGGGTCACAAGAGGCAGGACTGGTTTGCGGCAAACAGCCAGACTCTGCAGCCCTTGATTGATAAAAAGAAGATAGCTCTCTTAAGAAACAAGGAAATAACAACGCGTAACACTCTCAGTGAGCTGAAGCAAGCTAGGAAGGATGTGGAAAAGGCTGCCAGGCAGTGTGCAAATGACTATTCGATCAAGTTATATGAGTCCACTCAAATCGCAAGTGATAAGGGAATCATCAGAAGCATGTATGAAGGGATAAAGAAAGCCTGTGGTCCAATGATCAAAAGAAGTACACCACTAAAAACCTTGACTGGAGAAATCATTACTGATAAGAAACAGCGGATGGATAGATGGGTAGAGCACTATTTAGAAGTGAGACCAAACTAGCGGTTGATGCTCCTAACGCCATAGAGGCCCTGCCCACCTTCCATCTTCACCACCTGGATACACCGCCCACCATAACAGAAGATAAGTGTGCTATAAATGAACTTGCATCTGGCAAGGCTCCAGGTAAGGATGGGATTCAAATAGAGGTAATCAGAAGTGGGCAAGACACACTCACTCTACAGATCCACCAGCTAACAGAGCTATGCTGGCGAGAAGGACAAGTCCAACATGATTTCAAAAATTCAAGCATTATAACGCTGTACAAGAACAAGGGCGATCGGAGCGACTGTAACAACTATAGGGGTATCTCACTTCTGTGTATTGTTAGGAAAGTATTTGCCAGAATTGTTCTGCGCAGACTTCAAGTCCTGGGAGATCAAGTCTACCCCGAATCACAGTGCGGCTTCCGACAGAACCGGTCTACCATTGATATGCTATTCTCTTTGCAACGAATGCAAGAAAAATGCAGGGAACAAAATCAACCAGTTTGTTGCCTTCATCGACCTCACAAAGGCATTTGATTTGGTCAGTCGTGCGGGTCTGTTCAAGGCACTAAAGAAGATTGGCTGCCCACCAACTCTTCTGTCCATTTTTCATTGTGTAATCGTACCATATAGGCATGAAGAGTATAATCAAGTTTGATGGTGCAACTTCAGAAGAGTTTGAAATCTAGAGTGGAGTTAAGCAAGGTTGTGTACTATCCCTCACCCTCTTTGGAATATACTTTTCACTTCTACTGAAATATGCCTTTCGTGATCAGGATTCCGGTATATACATTCACTCACGCTCAGATGGTGGCCTCTATAATGCTCAGAGATTGAAGGTCAAGACCAAAATTAGGAGGGTACTAATCAGAGATTTGCTTTTTTTTCCGATTATGCTGCAATTACGACCCACTCTGAGGAAGAATTACAACATCTACTATCTGCATTCTCCAATGCTTGTTCTGAATTTGGTTTAATAATTAACAAAAAGAAGACACAGGTTATGTCATAAGGTGCACATGGGGTACCATCTATCTTTATTGACGACGCCGAACTGGAGATAGTAGATCATTTTACATATCTAGGATTAGTGGTAAATAGCAAATTATCACTAGATCAGGAAATCAACATCAGGATTGGTAAGGCAGCAGCAACAATGAGCATGTTAGTAAAACGAGTCTTGGAGAACAGGAAGCTTACTGCCAAAACAAAAGTTCTCGTCTACCAAGCCTGTGTCCTTAGTGCTCTTCTTTATGGCAGTGAAACCTGGTCAACTTACTCATACCAAGAGAAACGTTTAAACAACTTTCATATGCAGTGTCTGCTAAGAATAGATGGTATTAAGTGGCAAGACAAAATCACAAATACTGAAGTATTGGAAAGATCTGGTTGTGTGACGGTGTGTTCCATGCTCAGTCTTCGTAGACTTAGATGGATAAGACACGTTAGGAGGATGGATGATGGCAGAATACGAAAGGACATCTTTTCTGGTGAATTACAGATGGGTAGGAAATCTTAGGGTCGGCGTCTTCATGGATAGCAGCTATCAGAAATGGAGTAAAGACAAAGGAGAAAATGATTGCAGATAAAGCAGACACAGAGCGTGAGAGACGTAAGATGGTGCATAGTGGTGGAAATGACCATGTTTTCACGTGCATCACTGTGGACAAACTTCTTCAGCACGAATTGACCTTATCAGCCACACTCGCCACCGCCATGGGTTGTAGTTATTAAGCCTTTTTAAAGCACAATGTACCAAACTATCGTCTGTCAAGACGGAAAGGTGCCAATGATATATGTGTTGACAGATCCAGCATCAGAATCGATCAAAGCGTTTTTATTTTCTGCACATCGGCGCTTTCATGAAATGTCTGATTATAGCCAACAACCAAATTGTACCAGATACGAAAATATCTTATCTCTAAATTTTGGTATGTCGAAAACAAAAATGACAGAAAAAATTTTGATTGGCTCTAGTTTTTGAGATATATGCTACTAGTTTATTTCATTACAGTCAATTTAAATATATGACGCATCTGTCGTGGGCGATAGCATATTATTTTCTAATGAACATTAAAAATGTAACAAGCTTTCAAATACCTCATCAGAAAATTTCCAAGACTGAGTGAAGATCAAATAAGAGGGAATATGTGTTGGTCCGCAAATTCGAAAACATCTTCATGATGACGAGTTTCTGTTCTTGTTGCATGGGAAAGAACAAGCAGCATGGCTTGCAATTAAGTCAGTGGTCGACAATTTTCTTGGAAACAAAAGATCTGAAAATTACAATGAAATTGTAGAAAATCTCCTTCTGAAGTATAAGAGTCTTGACTGCAACATGTCTTTGAAAATTCATTTTCTGGATTCTCCTCTGGATTTCTTTACATCAAACTGTGGAGCTGTCAGTGATGGGCATGGCGACCGATTTTACCAGGAGATTGCTGCTGTGTAGACAAGGTATCAAGGCAATTTGAGCTTTTCAACGCTTGCTGATTACTGTTAGACTGACAAGAGGCATCTTGTCGATTGACCACGAGAAGCAATCAAAGAGAGCTCGAACAGTGACTGAAAAATGACGGAATTGGTTCAAATGTGCCTTTAACATTATATGTGAATTTTAAATACTGCTTAATAATTTTTGTCTATCAATTTATGTTGAAATATCAATTTTATAATGCCAAAGTAGAAATACTAACTGTTCACCCCAGAGAATTAAACAAGCATACATTATGTGCATTATTGTGTAACGTAAATTCATCATTTAAAAAATAAATAGAGCCAATTCGTAAATTCCGTTATTATATTTGAAATCAGCATGTCAATATCAATAAGAAATTGTGTATTTAAATTCTGATATAAATGACTTTTAAAAATTTGTTGACGAATGTTATCATGTCTTTCAAATGACTGAACATTTGCTTGACTTACCATCGCACTTGCACACTGAGATTACTAACATTCGCGTGAATTTCATCTCATCTAATGCACTTATAAGTAATGTGGTCTTCAAAGTGCATTATTTTATTTAAATTATAGGGCTACGATGACATAATATCCAGGGCAGCCAACGATAGCGCTGGATCAGGTGAGTTCACGTGCAGTCTAAAATTATACAGTAATTTGACTAATTCAATACCTTGTTATATTACGGGAGCAGGAGGGCGACCGATAAGAAAATGGATCGACGACATAAAAGACATAGTAAACACACACGGAATGATACTGTCCAGTTTCACCTGTCGTGCTCTGAAACGTCAACTATTCCTCCCCACGACGCTAGATTGCAAAAGTGATACTTATGCAATGTGACGTAGCGTTTTCGTTTTCTCCGAGGCAACATTTTCCAGTCTCGTAGATTTTTGTTTCAATATTTTGTGATGACTACATAATTCGTCTATCACACTAAATAGATGAGTTCATACTACCTTTCAGCTTCTGACATGGCGCCGACAATATTCTTATTCGGGTTTTAAATTCTGAGCAGACACTGGCGATAAAGAACTGCTCGGTAGCATAGTGGCTAGACCCTCGTCTGCAGACCTGTTGGTTATGGGTTCGATTCGCAGCTGGGCGGATTCCGAATTGTAAATATTGACTTCTATCGACATATCATAAAATGCATACCAAAGATAACTTAGGAAGTAAAGGCAGGATACTGACTACATGACCCACTGGGCGCCGTCTTATCTATACAAATATGGGTTTATCGCCGTTCATCCGATGAAAAGGTCCTTTCCATAATGTTACATAATTGATACATTGACATGAATGATACAGGCATTGATAATGTACACTGAGAGCAAGTCGCCGCTGAACCTGTTGCATGGAGAAGGGGGGGGGGGAAGTATTAGACGTGGAATAAAGACAGAGCGTTCGAGACGTAAGATGGTGCATGCTGGTGGAAATGATCATGTGTTCACAAGCATCCACTGTGGACGAACATTTACGGTACGAATTGGCCTTATCAGTCACATTCGCTACTGCCATGGGTTGTAGTTAGTGTGTCTTTTTGAAGCATAATGTAACAAATTATCATCTGTCAAGAAGGCAAGGTACCAATTTTTCATATCTTCTGGTACTTGATATTTTGTAGAAATTCGTATTGCTTATGTCATTATGTGTTGCCCAAAAAAGATTGCAGTATGTTGATCGTGTATTGGATTTAAGAACACGGAATCTCCATGTTGTCAATCATCAGTGTGAAGGACACACGAATTAATTAAAGTTTAGTAAGTCAGCATGTCCGAATGGCGTGTTCCTAAACTTCCGGGGTCTGGATACCGAGGTAAGGGGTTTAACCGCTACACCGGACAGTTGGACTAAAATGTTTACCGGTTGTCTTTGATTTGGGGAAGTAAATTACACGCCTATGAAGTCGGAGTGGGTTCGCCTGATGGCGAGGGACACTGTTAATAGGGAAAGTTAATCCAAACGCAAAATTCAGTACAGCACTATTAGAAACAGTGTGTCTAGACTACGCTTGAGTTCAAAGCGAGCGAGCGCAACAATAAAAAAGTAAAGTTCCCTGCCATTACACATCAGATAATAACATAGCACATGGGAAAATAGATAATATACACAAAAGTAAAGTTCCCTGCCGTTACACATCAGATAATAACATAGCACATGGGAAAATAGATAATATACACACAAGTAAAGTTCCCTGCCGTTACACATCAGATAATAACATAGCACATGGGAAAATAGATAATATACACACAAGTAAAGTTCCCTGCCGTTACACATCAGATAATAACATAGCACATGGGAAAATAGATAATATACACACAAGTAAAGTTCCCTGCCGTTACACATCAGATAATAACATAGCACATGGGAAAATAGATAATATACACAAAAGTAAAGTTCCCTGCCGTTACACATCAGATAATAACATAGCACATGGGAAAATAGATAATATACACAAAAGTAAAGTTCCCTGCCGTTACACATCAGATAATAACATAGCACATGGGAAAATAGATAATATACACAAAAGTAAAGTTCCCTGCCGTTACACATCAGATAATAACATAGCACATGGGAAAATAGATAATATACACAAAAGTAAAGTTCCCTGCCGTTACACATCAGATAATAACATAGCACATGGGAAAATAGATAATATACACAAAAGTAAAGTTCCCTGCCGTTACACATCAGATAATAACATAGCACATGGGAAAATAGATAATATACACAAAAGTAAAGTTCCCTGCCGTTACACATCAGATAATAACATAGCACATGGGAAAATAGATAATATACACAAAAGTAAAGTTCCCTGCCGTTACACATCAGATAATAACATAGCACATGGGAAAATAGATAATATACACAAAAGTAAAGTTCCCTGCCGTTACACATCAGATAATAACATAGCACATGGGAAAATAGATAATATACACAAAAGTAAAGTTCCCTGCCGTTACACATCAGATAATAACATAGCACATGGGAAAATAGATAATATACACAAAAGTAAAGTTCCCTGCCGTTACACATCAGATAATAACATAGCACATGGGAAAATAGATAATATACACAAAAGTAAAGTTCCCTGCCGTTACACATCAGATAATAACATAGCACATGGGAAAATAGATAATATACACAAAAGTAAAGTTCCCTGCCGTTACACATCAGATAATAACATAGCACATGGGAAAATAGATAATATACACAAAAGTAAAGTTCCCTGCCGTTACACATCAGATAATAACATAGCACATGGGAAAATAGATAATATACACAAAAGTAAAGTTCCCTGCCGTTACACATCAGATAATAACATAGCACATGGGAAAATAGATAATATACACAAAAGTAAAGTTCCCTGCCGTTACACATCAGATAATAACATAGCACATGGGAAAATAGATAATATACACAAAAGTAAAGTTCCCTGCCGTTACACATCAGATAATAACATAGCACATGGGAAAATAGATAATATACACAAAAGTAAAGTTCCCTGCCGTTACACATCAGATAATAACATAGCACATGGGAAAATAGATAATATACACAAAAGTAAAGTTCCCTGCCGTTACACATCAGATAATAACATAGCACATGGGAAAATAGATAATATACATAAAAGTAAAGTTCCCTGCCGTTACACATCAGATAATAACATAGCACATGGGAAAATAGATAATATACACAAAAGTAAAGTTCCCTGCCGTTACACATCAGATAATAACATAGCACATGGGAAAATAGATAATATACAAAAATGTAAAGTTCCCTGTCGTTACACATCAGATAATAACATAGCACATGGGAAAATAGATAATATACACACAAGTAAAGTTCCCTGCCGTTACACATCAGATAATAACATAGCACATGGGAAAATAGAAAATATACAAAAAAGTAAAGTTCCCTGCCGTTACACATCAGATAATAACATAGCACATGGGAAAATAGAAAATATACAAAAAAGTAAAGTTCCCTGCCGTTACACATCAGATAATAACATAGCACATGGGAAAATAGAAAATATACAAAAAAGTAAAGTTCCCTGCCGTTACACATCAGATAATAACATAGCACATGGGAAAATAGAAAATATACAAAAAAGTAAAGTTCCCTGCCGTTACACATCAGATAATAACATAGCATATGGGAAAATAGAAAATATACAAAAAAGTAAAGTTCCCCGTCGTTACACATCAGATAATAACATAGCACATGGGAAAATAGATAATATACAAAAAAGGAAAGTTCCCCGTCGTTACACATCAGATAATAACATAGCACATGGGAAAATAGATAATATACAAAAAAGTAAAGTTCCCTGCCGTTACACATCAGATAATAACATAGCACATGGGAAAATAGATAATATACACACAAGTAAAGTTCCCTGCCGTTACACATCAGATAATAACATAGCACATGGGAAAATAGATAATATACAAAAATGTAAAGTTCCCTGCCGTTACACATCAGATAATAACATAGCACATGGGAAAATAGATAATATACAAAAATGTAAAGTTCCCTGCCGTTACACATCAGATAATAACATAGCACATGGGAAAATAGATAATATACACACAAGTAAAGTTCCCTGCCGTTACACATCAGATAATAACATAGCACATGGGAAAATAGATAATATACACAAAAGTAAAGTTCCCTGCCGTTATACATCAGATAATAATATAGCACATGGGAAAATAGATAATATACGTGAAAAAGAACATATCACATGAGACAATAGACATTACATGGGCAACGTGAACCTATATTATGGGACAATATAGTTCGATATGCATTACATGGGAAATAAGAACCTATCACATAGGATAAAAGACTTTAAGTGGGAAATAGGAACCTATATTATGGTACAAGAGACATTACGTGGGAATTGTAGACGTGGAAACGCCCTACCCACACCCACAACCCCCATGATCTTCGTTTGGATTGCTTTAGTTTACTTTAGTTTCGTCGACTGATCAACATCACAGCACACGGGTGTAACCCATAAGTGCTCAGTTCTATTCCTAACCCAAGCTTGAGTCCGGAGAATCTCAGCTCAGTGCACGAACTCCGGAGCACCGGAGAGGATCCTGAAATATTCTTAGTAGATTTTTTAAATCGAAATTTTGCTCGGACAGCGCCGTTAGGCTACTCATTTTAGATTTCCAACTGCCAATGGATTTTTGTTTACGCGCGCAACAATACACACGGGCGTCCGATCTCACTACCCAGAGACCAGGGGCAATTTTGTTACAAGAAGTCCACGTGATAGAATCCCGGCCCTCACCGAGGCTTGAAACCGGTACCTCCAGCACTCGAGGCGGACACCATACCTCGAGACCACTCAGCCCACCCTACCCCCACCCTATTGGATTGTACTATTCGTGAGGGAGTCCGTGGCGAAACCGTTAAGCCGTCTACATCCCGCTCCGAATAGAATAGAATGGGTGTCAACGTAACCGAACGGTTAAGAGCGCTGGCTTTTACGCTTCTTGTCCGCCGACGACTGGAGAGTGGGTTCATTCTCTACACCGGCAACTTGAACTCAAACGTTAATTTCTCGTTCAGAAACTAATAGCAAATAACTGAACGTAACATGTCCATGAAAATCACACTGGGGTTGATTGCAACTCGCTGAAATCAATCGATAAATCATGTGCCATACCGGAAAGCGTTGGCGGTCATGACTAGCTATTTCACTCGATCACCAGCGTCGTGGATCAGCTCAGTGTTCCTGTCTCGTTCATGCCATGTGGCCAAGCCATCCAGGTATTTTCCTCTCGGTCTATTCCCTTCGATCTTGCCAGTTGTCACTAAGTTCTCTAATCCATTTCTTCTAATAACATGTCCAAAAGTTTTGATCTACGTCTAATTTCTCTAATCAATTTACGATTTTCATTTGTCTCCTGTAGTACTTGGTCATTGGTGTTTCTGTCTGTCCATGATATTCTTTGCATTTTCCTCAGAAACCAAATTTCTGCAGCCATCAGATGTTTTTCAGCTTGACAGCACATTGTCCAAGTTTCACATCGCTCTGAAATGGCTATGCAATATTTAAAGAATGAATCGGCGTCATGGACCATGGGCTTCAACACATACACTGTACAGACACGTTAAAACAATATATTACTTGAATCACGCTGACCTTCTACATCAGTGGTTCTCAACCTTTTTTGGCCCATGCACCCCTTCACCATACGTTCAGAATGTCATTTCCCCCTTTCGTATTTCCTCACTATAACACCCCCCCCCCCCTTACACAGTACACGTAAAAATGGAAGCTAAATTTAATAACACATATTTGGGGCGTTCATTTGAAACCCGTTTCAATGGCTTTATTACAAAAGCATGAAAGAAACATTAACAGGTGTGGTAGAATTAAGAAAAAACAAACATTCATTTTGAATGAATTATGCATCATGGGTTGGTCAGAAGAAATCGCCGTAGGCATTCAGGCAAGCATCACATTGCTTAGGTAGGCGGCGAATGCCGTCCGCAAAACAGGATTGTGGTTGTTCATTGAACCAAGTGTTTACGGCGTTCATTACGTCTGCATCTGTGTGAAATCGTTGCCCCTTGAGAGCTTTTTAGAGATCCGAACAAATGAAAATCCCGTGGTGACAAATCAGGATTATAGGCTGGATGTTGTAGAACTTCCCACTTCTTACTTGCTAATGCTTCACTGCACAATCTTTGCGACATGCGGACGAGCATTATCCAGCAACAAAATCACACCGCGAGAAAGCATGCCGTGTCGTTTATTCTTGATGGCTTTTTGCAGCTTGTCTAGTGTTTGCAAGTAGTGGTTAGAGTTGATATTGACACTAGGTTCTCTAAAGTCGGCCAACAATACTCCTTCATGGTCAAAAAATGCGCTCAGCATAACCTTACCAGCGGAAACCTGTAACTTGATTTTTGTTTGTCTATTGGTGATCCAGCATGCTACCATTGCATGCTCTCTCTTTTGCTGCTTGGCTCAAAGTGGTGACACCATGATTCATCGCCTGCCACTATGCGGAATTGAAATGGATCACCCTCCACTCTGTAACGCCGCAAGTGGTTCAAACACCATCCCATGCTTCCTCTTGTTGGTGGTCGGTCATCATCCGTCTTACCCACTGTGAACACACCTTCCGATATTGCAGTTTCTTACGAACGACCATTTGAATTGTCCGAATTGAAACATCAAATTCTTTCGCTAGCGAACGTATGCTTCGATAATGGTTTATCTGTACTGCTGCATCAATTTTGGCGATGTTTCTTGTTCTGTTGCAACAATATGCGCTTGACCCGGCCGTCGAAGATCTGTCGTGAACTGACGTACTTTCCGAAACATTTGTGACCAGTCTGTCACTGTTGTCTTCAACACACATTTGTTACCGTACTCTGCCTGCATTCTTCGATGAATGTCCACTGGTCGACATCCTTCAAATGAAAGAAACTGAATCACCGCTCTTTAAGCCTCTTTGGACGGATTTTTGATCAACCCAGCCATCTTCTCAACGGGCAGAAACAGAACCTATGTATCATGGGACGATAAGCACGTGCTCTTTTATTCATTGGTCAGTACTTATTACATGACTATGACATGATCATGTTCAACGTACGCAAATACGCGCGGTGCGGCACGAACGGATTTCAAATGAACGCCCCTTATACTAGAATAAGTCTAGAGGTCTACATAAAACGATTTTCAGAAGAGTGAGAAGTACAGAACTGTAAAGTATGGAGGTGAAAACAATATCAAGTAATCGGTTCTTGTATTAACGCGATCTTGAAATAATGTTACCCCCCCCCCTCCCCCCCAACCCCAACCGTAATGACCACTGCATACATTAACAGGTAAACGTACATTATCACTTTTCACACCATATGGCGCATTCAATATATGGTGCTGGCTACACATTTTTGAAATATTTGGTCCTCGTTGGGTGATGTAGCAAATATCACGCATGCGGCTTTTACTTCTTATGTAATTTTGGGACCCATGTTAGGCTTTTTCTACTAGAGTCAGGTCGTTGAAAACATCCCACTTCGAGTGACTCGAATACATCTCCTCCCCCAATGTGTCTCCACCTTGCCGTGGTGGGGGAGCTTGCGTGTCCCATCGACCCCATGTGCTTGCCGATGGGTGAAAACTACATATCGGACGGTTCGTGGGATAGGGACCAGACTAAGAGAGACACAACCTGCTGCTCTGCAGGTAAGACTGAGGATAGCAGTCAAAATCAGGCAAACGATCCCTAAATCTCAGTCCGGGCATAACCTCTAAGGCTCACATCTGAGGTGTATGGCTGAACGTCTCTAAGCCATAAACTCTCGGAAGTGAGAGCCTGGCCGACACAAACCTACATTAAAATTGTGATGATGTGCTGAGAACGCTACATGCTCGGCGCAGATTCGTTCGATGGCTCTTAGCTGGGGGATATGAAGTATCCCCGGATGAAAGGACCTGACCGTTACTCGCCCACAGACGCACGGAGGTAAGGTGCTGAGCCGGCAGCACATGTAGCCTACCTCGTGAGTGAGTACAAAAGGTGGAAAAACACCTCGGTCGCACGTCTCGCAGACGTCCGATAGTCTGTAACCACACTCATGGAGTGAGTGTAGTCAAAGGTGGAAAATTGTCTCGTTGACACGAAATGGAACGCCTGTCTTGCGAATCCATTACGTGGCCGTCCGAAGCGAAAGCTTGCTGTGTGGAAGCCGAAACAAGAGTCTCGAAACCCGAGGAAGGCTAACCTCATTAAAAAATGCCCGCCGGAAGCCGGAAGTGTCGTCCTACGGGTGGCAAACTAAAAATTGACACTACGCATTTACGTCCGAGTGAAATGTCTCGTCCGAATGTCTCTCGTGCTAGGAACAGCTCTGACTACCTAGTTTCCGAATGCCGCTCTTGTTCGGAACAGCTCTGACTAGGTAGTTTTCCGAATGTCTGTCGTGCCTGGAACAGCTCTGACGGGCGCAACGACAAGCACAGTCCGAAAACTCGCTGAGTGGATACCGTCTGCAAACCTGTCTGGTTTGTGCGGGAATGGCCCGGGGCAAACGAAATGACCAATATATTGAAGTGAGGATTTAAAGCAGCCATGAGCAGGACGTGACGATTCCCTCGGCTAGCCCAGAACCAGGGCGTTATGTGTCGGCCCTGCAACTATGGAAGCAACCTTGGATGGCGGAAAATGCTATGGACTGTCCCTGCCTTCCTTTGAGGGATGACCGTTGTCTTCGACCGTTCTAACTTGGCCAGCATCGTTGTAGATGGCACCACAAAAGTGAGAGTCTCCCAGGAATGCTACCTGGTCAAAAAAGCACGCTAAAGTCGATGTGTTGGCCTACGGGTTTCGGCCCAAGGGCGCATAACAGACACACCGCAATCACATCTGAAAAAACACTCCGGATGAACGAAAAGAAGAAGAAGAATACATCTCTACCTGGCTGACAGGCGCTACTGTAGCTCCCAGTCCATTGAATAGTTTAATTAAGTATATTGTTTAATCATAGCCAGTGTGCGTCACGTAGTCTAGTGAATCTATGCATCTTTTTGGTATAGAATAGTTTAACTAAAATACTGTTTGATCGTAGCCATTGTGCGTCACATAGTCGCCTGAATGTGTGCATCTAATTGGTATAGAATAGTTCAGTTAAATATATTGTTGGATCGTCGCCATTGTGCGACACGTTTTCTTATGAATCTGTGCATTAAATTGGTATAGACTAGTATAATAAAACATGTTGTTCGATCTTGGACAACCAATATCATATAACGAGTTAGAAATGTGCATCAGTTGATATCGTTGTCACCATTCGTCTTGTAAAAGGGCGCAGGTATTCATGTCTAAACACAGACCTAGGTCCTTGCTGTTGGGGCTCACTTCTATTGCTAGTATTCCTTCATGCCATAGTCTTAGACCATTACTAATCATTTCACTGTGACCTTTCTACCACAAATCTGTGCATTCGTCATCGCGTTCTCTTCTTAATATGGCCAAAGAACATGTTTTGTCTGATTCTTATTGTGTACAGGGTTATACATTCAGTGTTTCCACCAACCACCGTTATTTGTCCCTCTGGCCTTCGATGATATTCATAACATTCGTATCAAAAATCACATCGTTGCCTTTTCCAAGTTCTTCTTAAATTTGCCTTAAATTCGGAGAATTATTTCAATACAGCAGACCAGGTTTACACCATCATCATGTGCCATGCTGATAAGTGTGGGCCGTCATATTTCACCATCTTATACTATCAACAGAGTCGTGAATCAGATTTGTATTTTTGTCTCGATTATGCCATGTTTGATCACATGCCATCTGGATATTTACCTCTCTGACTTCCCCTTAATCTTTCCCCGTCAATATTGCTAGTTGTCGCCAAGTTCTCCAGATTATTTATTTTCATGACGTGCCCAAAAATCGTATCTACCTACGTTTATTGCATCTAATCAGTTTATGGTTTTAATTTTTTTTGTCTTGTGGGCCTTGCTCATTGTTGTTTCTGTCTCTTCATGGTATTCTTTGCAATATCCTCAGAAACAACATGTCCACTGCAATTAGATGTTGTTAAGCTTGTCTGCTCATTGTTTCACACCTATACAAAAGTGCAAGTTATATGTAGCACTTCAATAATCTTCAGTACATACATTTGGTATAGAAAAGATTAATGGAGTATGTGATCCTGATCTTTAAATACCCAAACGTCCACGATGTATTCGTATATGCAGGAGGAGAACCAGTCACAGCAACAGAAGACAGCAATGGCACATACGACTATGATGAAGATGATTCATTTCTGGACAAGATCGCTGGTGGGGAGTTTGCCTGTCCCGGAGAAATCCCTTGGCAAGCAAACCTGAAATCATTACATATAAGCTCAGGCCGTTTACGCTTTGGGATTGTCTGTGGAGCAGTGATCATAAATGAATTCTGGTTACTGAGTGCAGCGCATTGTTTCCGGTAAGTACATTGGGGAAAAACAGAGCAAAGCAAATTGTGATTTGGTCATTCGGACTGACACAACTAGTAACAACTAGCAATGTTTGCCTTCTCGCTTTTCATTTCTGCACTCTACTCTCTCTCTCTCTCTCTCTCTCTCTCTCTCCTCTCTCTCTCTCTCTCTCTCTCTCTCTCTCTCTCTCTCTCTCTCTAACATTCTGTATTGATGTTGCTTCCTTACCGGAGCACCACTTGCAAGTAGTCGTGAATCTAGACAGCTGTGGTTCGCTGACACATATGCAATGGCTCTGTAACTAAATCATCACTTCGATTTCCCCTTCGTTCGGATTGGTACAACTTGTAACAACTGGCAATTTTTGCCTTCTCGCCTTTTATTTCTGCGCACCACTTTCTCTCTGTGTCTGTCTCTGTGTCTGTCTCTGTGTCTGTCTGTCTGTCTGTCTGTCTGTCTGTCTGTCTGTCTGTCTGTCTGTCTGTCTGTCTGTCTGTCTGTCTGTCTGTCTGTCTGTCTGTCTGTCTGTCTGTCTGTCTGTCTCTCTCTCTCTCTCTCTCTCTCTCTCTCTCTCTCTCACTCATCTCTCTCTCTCTCACTAATCTCTCTCACTCATCTCTCTCTCTCTCTCACTCATCTCACTCATCTCTCTCTCTCTCACTCATCTCTCTCTCTCTCTCTCTCTCTCTCTCTCTCTCTCTCTCTCTCTCTCTCTTTCTAACATTCTGTATTGATGTTGCTTCCTTACTGGAGCACCACTTGCAAGTGGTCGTGAGTCTAGACAGCTGTTGTTCGCTGACACTTATGCAAGAATTCTGTAACTAAATCATCATTTCAGTTTCTCCTTTGTTCTAAAACTTACCTCTTTCATTGCCATAAGGTCGCAACATCTGCCCAACAGCGAATGTAATGATCCAGAATATGACATTCAAAGGAATTAAATATGTGTGTGTGTGTGTGTGTGTGTGTGTGTGTGTGTGTGTGTGTGTGTGTGTGTGTGTGTTGAAAATAAACTGAAAGAAAAAAATAAAAATAAGTACATTAAGAAATTGATATTGAAGACACTTACATTCGCAAAAGGAAGCTGTGTCAAAACAAAACACATACACATACACACACACACAAAGAATAAAATAAATAAAATAACCCTCAAAAACACAAACTTAAATAAGATTACATGCTGGAAACACAATATCGTAATTACTTTAAAGCAGTAGTTCTCAACCGGTGGGGAATTCCCCCCCACCCCCCCCCCCCCCCCGCCACCGGGGGAATTTTAGGGTTTCGGGGGGGGGGGGGAATTAAGATTATTTCAAGACGGCATTAATACAAGAACCGATTACTTGATATTGTTTTTCCCTTCATACTTTATGGTTCAGTACGCCTCACACTTCTAAAATTCATTTTATAAAGTAAGTAGACCCCCAAATCACGTTTTATGTATACGTTTAGTCTTGTTTTTAGTTTGTGCTATAAGATTTAGCTTCTATTATTACGTATACTGTGTCGGGGATTTTTAGGGAGGAAATACGAAAGGCAGGCCAAAAAAAGTTGAGAACCACTGATTTAAAGTAATCTTACAATCAGGAAACGGTGAAGTAAATTAAGTAATTCAGTATATATATATATATATATATATATATATATATATATATATATATATATATATATATATATATATATATATATATATATATATATATATATATATATAGTGTGTTTTGTGTGTCCAGCTTCTCAGCTATATTTAATATTCATTCGCCTTAGCATCAGCTTATAGCAGTCACTATTATTTTCGCTACCGTTGTAAAAAAATAAATAAGAAAGACATAAGCTTCTCGATTTTGATAATATTCCCTGACTAAACGTATGAAATAGTCACACATGACTTCAAACGTAAGTAGAGGTATTCACGTGATATCACACCAACATGGATCGTTTATAACAATTCGCGGTTAGACCAATATTCTATAGGCAGGGAAGCAGCACTTAACTAACCCTTTTGTACGGAAGCGAATCATGGATAGTAGAGTAATTATGTGGAACCTGCGGAGATGTGGTTTTATTGAGGATTGATGAGAACACCATGGAAGGATAGAAATGGCAATGATGATATTCTCAAAGGAGTAAACTCATAAAGAGAAGTTGGAATGGGTCGTCACAACAGAAGGTTGAGCGGGCAAGGAAACTGTAAGGAAACTCAAGCGAATCTCGTTCAGGCAACGCTTTCCCCCAGATTCCTGTCTTCAGAGGGAAGGGGGGACTTTAATTAAGTGACCATGGTGAGTGTGGAGGGTCGATTCTGTGTATTTGAAAAAAAAAAAATAAAACAATAAAAAACTAATTTAGGATAATGATCGCTCGGGTGATGTGATTATCTACACAGATGCGTCGGTGTTGAGAGGTAGGGGAAGTACCTGGGGGTTCTTAGCAAAAGTTAAAGGTCGACGCTTGGTGCAGGAGAGCCTGGCATATGATACCACAACATGTAGCTTAAGAATAGAGGTGGAGGCGGTCAGTGCAGCTTCCCGCTGGATGGAGAAGAGACACTGTCCACCTACTACCAGTCTAGTACCCATCGGGGAGGACAACTGCTACCCCCAGGTTATCTCAGACTCATACCAGAATCAACTTTGACTGTCACGGACAAATACGCACCCAATCTCAATAGTTTCTGTGATGAAGAAGTCAACCGGCCTATTCTCACTACAAAGGGCGTTTTGGCAGCACAGTGTTATTATTTTAGGCAAAGTTATAAAACTACACCATTCTTGCAACTAACTGATTCATTGGGTATGTCACTGAAATATGAGGCACATTTTATGAGTCATTGGACTGAGTCACTTAACAGTGGTGCAATTTGTTCGGTTAACTTCATCTTCCTGAAAAGACATGCAGGTGTTCCATACAATGATAGTGATGACACACTCACTACCAGTGGCACAATATCAGAGAATTAACCATTTAGCCAGCATCATGAATGCCCTTATAGTCTGAACTATATATATATATATATATATATATATATATATATATATATATATATATATATATATATATATATATATTCAACTGAATGAACCAGCATCAGTAAACCGAATACAAACCGTTGGATTGAATGTTTGTGGAATCAAGAAAAAGCATCACGCTTAACGTTTGATGACGCATATAAATCAGCCTCGGAATGGCACAGTGAACTAACTGTCTTTAATTGTTTTACTTTGATAAGTTTCCTACAAGAGAGATTGAAACACGTATAGATGTGTCCGTATTGCCAATACTGATAATCTATACTGACCTCAACTGAACAAACACTTGTTCAATTCTATGAAATGTCAGTGCAACTGTTAGGCAATGGTGGGGCATTGCACAAACAGTGTTACAGTGTGTGAGTGTGTATGTATGTGAAATGGAGAGAGAGCGAGAGAGAGAGAGAGAGAGAGAGAGAGAGAGAGAGAGAGAGAGAAGAGAGAGAGAGAGAGGGAGGGAGGGAGAGAGACAGACACACATAGAAAAGAGAGACAGACACAAAGAGAGACACACAGAGAGACAGAGAGAGACAGAGAGAGATAGACACACAGAGAGAGACAGACAGCGAGAGATAGAGAGAGACAGAGAGGGAGACAGAGAGAAACGGAGAGAGAGACGGAGATAGAGAGACAGAGAGAGAGAGCGAGAGAGAAAGACACACACATAGAGAGACAGAGAGAGGCAGAGACATAGAGAGAGATAGACAAGCAGTTAAAGAGAGAGAGAGAGAGCGAGAGAGAGAGAGAGAGAGAGAGAGAGAGAGAAAGAGAGAGAGATCCTCGAGATGCATATAGAGATTTCATCTAAACGAGCTAACATTTATTTTATTCTATTGCCACTGAATAGGACAGATAGCTTATTTACACTCACTGTATTTTTCTAATCAATAAATATAGTTTATCACATCTGTGAGTAAAATCAATCAAATCAGTAAAACAGGTTCTAAGAATTGGCAAGTATCAGTTGGAGATTATGAACTGGATAAGGTAGATCCAGATGAACAGTTATTTATCGCGGATAGGATATTGGAACACCGGAAGTACAACCGTGAGTACACTTAACTATGTTTTCATATATGTTTAATACTAATATAACTCTCATGATGCACGATGGTAGAATACCAAAGGACATATTTTTGGTGAGTTACAGATGAGTACATGATATCGTGGTTGGCCTCTACTACGGTGCAAGGAATTTGTAAACGAAACATATTTGATGCAGGCTTTCATACTGTTCCTTGGGAGAAAGTCGCAGCTGATCGCGTTGCATAGAAGGAACAGATCAGAAATGGAATAAAGGCAAAGGAGAAAATGATTGCAAATATGTCACGCACTGAGCGTGTGAGACCTCACATGGTTCGTGATGATCAGTTATATTCTCTACTGCGATGGAATACCCAATATACGGAAGTTAGGCTAAGCAGTCATGTGCAGCCCAGCACCAGAGCGCTATGTGTCAGCTCTGCAATTATGGAAACCTCCTTGGATGGTGAGTAATGCCCATGATCTGCCCCTACTTTCCCCTGAGAGCTGACGGGGATGTCTTCAGTTGTTCTAAATGGGCCAGCATGGATGAAGATAACACCACAACAGTGAGAGTCGAAAGTCTTACAAAACACCCGGTAAGTTTAACCCGGTCAACAAATTCTTGAAGAAATCGGATGTGTCGGCCGAAAGGTGCAAATATCGCAGCTCTGCTGTAAATAGCCACAACGCAATTACGTCCAAAACAACATTCGGACGAACGCAGAAGAAAAAGAATATACCTTTTTTTTGAAGTAAAATTTAACAAAATATCACCTGTCTAGACTCTAGACGGCATTGTGTCAGCAGTATCATATCAATATAACGCTCATATTTAATAGCACCGTATTGTAGCTTTGAATTTCAACGCCCGTCTCTGACTCAGATCTAGTGAGTATGAATCACAATAAGGGACCTAAAGATATATTCAACACATGATCCTTGAGTAGTGGGTTGGCATCTAGCGTTCCTGCATATATGAGCAGAAACAGGTCATCCCTTGTGCACGCCACAAACTCTACAGGTAAGTCCTCGGCACTTGCACATTAACAGTATTTGTCTTAAGCAAAAACGTTAAAATCGTTATATCATCATCATCATCATCATCATCATCATCATCATCATCATCATCATCATCATCATCATCATCATCATCATCATCATCATCATCATCATCATCATCATCATCATCATCATCATCATCATCATCATCATCATCATCACCATCATCTTCCACTGTATATCTAGATTATTTCTTACTCGGTCTCCGATGGTTAAGTTAGCATCATTTCTCATTTAGATTTCTGTTATTTAGATGATGCCAAAGTTTGACATTTGTAACATGCGGTTAATATAAATATGCTATTTATTATCTGTAGAATATGATATATCAACTGACACAAATACCCCCCCCCCCCCCCCCCACACACACACACACACGCACACACGCACGCACGCACGCACGCACACATATACCAATTGAAGTTTGTACCTTGATGTACACGGGGTACACCATCGCAAACACAGTAGGTCTCTTGTTGGTCAAAGTGTATTTTGTTCTTGCTCACATTAGGGCACAAGTTTCAGTAACCAATGATGACAACCATTTACGTCCCAAAAACGTTCCATGGTGTGAACAGTAATGAACTCAAGCATGGAGAGGGCGTGGGGAAAAAAGAGGGGGGGGGGAATTGTGAACGACAAAATCAGAGTTTACAATTGGGCAAATAATTATTCACAAGTATACAAAATTCAAGATTGGTGACTCAGCCATGTGCACATGTGGTTTAGCGTCGCAGACAGCAGAGCACATACTCCAGGACTGCCCAAACTACAACATATCCAGGCGAACCTTCTGGCCTAGAGAGACAACAGTGGAAGATAAACTCTATGGACCGCTGAATGAACTGAAAAAGACTGTTAGATTCATACAAGAGACAACATTGCAGTTATAGACATATTTTAAGACAACGAAAGAAGAAGAAGAAGATCATTCTGGTGAATTTACTTCTCTCCTGTGAATGTTTTATTTTGTGAGTGGACATTACACTACACCGAATAAAGTGTTAAAATATCATACTGTTTAGAAATGTCAATTAATACTGTTTGGAAATGTGAGTTAAATATTATTTTAAAATGTGACTGAATACTGTTTGACACTGTTTGATAATGTCTGGAAATGCCAATTAATGCCAATTGGAAATGTCACTGAAATATGTTTGGGAACATTAAATCCTATCGATGCAAAGTGAGAAATATTTAGAGGTAATTCAGAATGATGGAATGCGGGCCATACACGGACGCAAATGGGAAACACCCATTGCTATCATGGGATGAATGATCGGTCTCTTGTCGATCAAACCGTGCCGTAAAGGGTCACAGAGGTTAAGTGAGCAACCAGCTTGCCTCGCGGATCGTTGACATTTGAAATGTTGTTTGATCAAGTCTCCAAGTTATCACCTACTTCTGCTGAGTCAGTCGGGTGGCTGAAGGCCAAACTGGTAGATTTAGAACACCAGTATCACACAACCCCCTCTAAACAGACATGTCCGCTGACCAACGAACACCTTACTGCCTTAAAAGCGTTAAAGGCCAACAAAACCCTTGTAATATTGAAACCTGACAAAGGGAGTGGTGCAGTACTGATGGACATATCAGACTACCAGAGGAAAATGGATGATATATTATCAGACGCATCTAAATTCAGAGTAGAGCAAACAGTCAACAAGTCGGAGGACCTGGATGCAAAAATGAGGAAAGAAATCCAGTCACTTGTGAATGCAGGACTCATCAGTGAGGCCACTGCAAAAACGCTCACACCACGTGGCTCCCAAACACCTCAGATGTACGGTCTACCCAAGCTTCACAAGCACGGCATCCCACTAAGACCGATCCTTTCCATGGTTAACTTGGCACAACACCGAATGGCGAGATGGCTAGCTGAAATTTTAAAGCCAGTACGACAGTCCTTCGATCTAAGAACACTCAGGGATACATTCGAACTGGTAGAATTATTGGATACTATGGACATAAACAACAAACACATGGCATGCATGGATATTGCCTCTTTATTCACCAACGTTCCATTAGATGAGACCGTGAATATAATAAGCGAACGCATTAGAGACAAACAACTAAAACTAGGCATACCATCAGCTATTCTAGAGAGGCTATTAAAATTATGTACTGCCAACATACAATTCAACTTTCTAAACAAGTCATATCGCCAAATTGACGGAGTGGCCATGGGGAGCCCACTTGGACCTATTCTAGCGGACATCTTCATGGCACACTTAGAAGAAAAGAGATCCTCAGAAATCAATAACTTGGCCTTTTACCGTCGTTACGTGGACGATATACTAATTATCACCACAGACGAGCTACAAGCAACGTCGTTCCAGGCCACAATGAACGAGACACATATAAACATCTCTTTATCTATGGAACACGAACACAACGAAGCGTTGCCGTTTCTAGATATCCTAATGAGACGTAGAGCAGATGGCACAATTCAAAGATCGGTGTACCGCAAAGAAACATGGACTGGCCAATACTTAAATTTTCAGAGCTTCGCACCTGTCCAGTACAAACGGGGCTTAGTACGGACCCTGTTTGACCGTGCTAGGAAGATATGCACCCAGGACACACTGACAGAGGAATTTAAAACTCTGAAGAATGCCTTAAACCTGAATGGGTACTCCACAGGATTTATAAAGCGCCACTGCCAACAGCCCAAACCGAAATCAGAAGTAACTACAGTCCCTAAACTCAAAGTATTCATCCAGCTAACCTTCCGAGGAGATGACGTAATGCAACGTCTGCGGGACCGGCTCACCACAGCAGTCGAGCGAACATTCTGTGCTGCAGCTCTAGTCATCAGGTACCGAAACACACCGATCCCAGTCCCAGCAGTAAAAGAACCTGTAGCTTTGTACGCCAAATCAAATTGTATTTACCAATTTACATGCAGATGCGAGGCCATCTACATAGGCAGAACTGAGCGACAGTTACATTGCAGGGTTTCGGAACATATTCCGAATTGGTTGGACAAGATAATACACACAGAAGATGGTAGCCTAGGCAGGCCGACACACCGGAAAAGTCTGGCTTCATCGGTCGGGAGACATGTGCTTGAGAGTGGCCACGTGGTTGAAAGAGACAGTGCCTTCCGTGTGTTGTTCAACACACAAAGTAGTCGACTGTTAAAGTTTTCTGAAGCTATACTAATCAACCTTCGTAAGCCGTCCTTGTGTAAGCAGAAAGACATGTTAGTTAGTTGTTTAAAATTACCGTGGTAGACAATCGACATTACTGTGCGAACATGTGTATATTTCAGTTTGAAGGATTTATCTAATTAATTCACGTAAGTTGTGTGATTTCTGCAGTATGTACCTGACGAGATGCAGCGAAATATGCCAGGCAATAAATCGTGCAATCTATTGTTTGTGTCTTCGTTATTCAAATGACTACTATATTTGTGATTCGCTTGTGCAACATTGCATATGTTTAGGAGTAATCACTATTATCTATTATCTATCACTATTTTTATGTCGTCCGCTAAAGACCCGGACGAAAGACTATAGACCAGTGGTTGTCAACCTTTTTTGGCCCATGCATCCCTTCACCATATGTTCAAAATGTCACCCCCACCTTTCGTATTTCCTCCCGATAAATTCCCCTCACCCCGCCCCTACACAGTATACGTAAAATGGAAGCTAAATTTAATAACACATACTAGAACAGGTCTGCTTATGGCTGAGAGTCAGGATTGCCATTGCATACTCCAAAACAGACATGACCAGCCCCTCGTACAGAAGACATAGATGGCGCAAACTGTGAGCAGCGCCATCTATGTCTTCTGTACGAGGGGCTGGTCATGTCTGTTTTGGAGTATGCAATGGCAATCCTGACTCTCAGCCATAAGCAGATAGAAAGGATGGAAAGGATACAGAATGAAGCTATGCGCATTATTCTTGGATGTACAAGAGAGACAGCATGCAGGGCGATGCGCTACCTTCTTGATTTTCCAACCATTGAAGAGAGAATACAAGTTTGCAGGGCACGCGCCTACCTCAGAATTAACGCAAACACACAACATCCACTGCATAGTGAAATTAGGAAGGTGAAGGGCAGCAGGTTAAAAAGAGGACGGTCGTGGATGGGTCAAGCCGAAGACGTTCGTCAACAGGTGTGTTTACTTGAGGACTTAGAACCTGGCGAGGAGTGGGTGCAAGTGCCAACAGACTTCTGCACATCCTTTTCAATTTGCATCCAACTAGATAAAAAATGCAGACTAGAAAATCCGGCTGCTGTGGAGGCTGATGTACAAGCGTTGATTTTCGAGAATTCGCTAGACGGTGACCCAGTCATCTACACAGATGGGTCGGTCGTCCGACATGTGAGAAGCTCATGGGCCTTTACAGCTCGGGCCGGAGGGAGAATTGTGAAGGAGGACTCTGGTGCTTTCACTGAAACCACAAGTAGCCTGACCATGGAAGTCATGGCAGTAAGTAAAGCAATAACATGGCTCGAGACACAGACATTCACTAGGGCATGTTTCCTTAGCGACTAAATGAACATGATCAAGAGGATAGAGGAGGGGTCGATCCGAAGAGAATGGTTGCTGCCCCTGGAGCGGTCTCGGCTGGCAAAGATTAGTTTCATCTTCGTGCCAGGACATGCGGGAGTACAAGGAAATGAGCGGGCTGACAAGCTCGCAGGTGAGGCTACTGTGGAGGGCGGACGCGCCATGGACCAGGCTGACATTCTGAATGCTCTACGAGAAGTAAGACTTTTGCGAGAACCAAGTGATGACTGTGAATCTACAACAATGGCCAGACTGCGAGAGCAGCAAATTAAAAGAACACTACGCAGGAAGCCAAAGAAGATTGATAAACCAACACAGAACTGGCGTCGTTAGCCGCTAAACGCTGCGGGATTTGCTGAGGAGGGGATCCGAGCACTTATGGACTGAATGGTTCGATGTGCAATGAGAATGATCTGCCGACTAACTAACTAACTAGAACAGGTCTAGGCATCTACATAAAACTTGATTTGCGGGTCTACTTACATTATAAACAGAATTTCAGAAGGGTGAGAAGTAGAGAACCCTAAAGTATGGAGGAAAAACAATATCAAGTAATCGATTCTTGTATTAACGCGATCTTGAAATAATCTAAATTCGCCCCCGTAAACTCTAAAATTCTGAGGAGAATGCAAAGAATACCATGGACAGACAGAAAAACCAATGACCAAGTACTACAGGAGACAAATGAACAACGTAAACTGATTAGAGAAATTAGACGTAGACAGTCAAAATTCTTTGGACATGTTATGAGAAGAAATGGATTGGAGAACTTAGTGACAACTGGCAAGATCGAAGGGAACAGACCAAGTGGAAGACCGAGAGGAAAATACCTGGTGATCGAGTGTAATGGCGAGACATGACCGCCCACGCTTTCCGGCATGGCACATGATTGATTGAAACTCTAAAATCCCCCCCCCCCCCCCAACCCCCGGTTGAGAACCACTGCTATAGACTAAGGTTACTATCACAATAGACACCCAACTCAACAACACCAACAACCCAACGTTGAGGAAGGATAAAACAATATTTGTTTTATTCTGGAAAGATGTGGATTCTACAGGATGAGAGTAGTCCTGTTGAACGTGGTCATCAGTAAGCCTCAGGAGGATCAGGTGTGTATCGTCAGTGTGGTAGAACGAGCGTGCCTCAATGGCTAGGAGGTCATCTGCTGGTTGTCGGACTCCTCCCCGAGGCACTGGACCCGTCATCATTTGGGTAGTCTCTTCTCTGGCTAGGTATATGGGTACCGGTCGGTGGGTATTCTCATCTTGTGGAGACTTCATTGGGGTAGCTTAGATGTGGAGACACGTCTTCAATCCCTTGTTGACACTGAGGTTGATATAATCCTTGTCAACATAAACAAAAGGGGATCATGTATTTGTCCTGTCCATATAGACAATTACCATTCTACGTTATATAACAAGTGTATATGCTAACGCTCTCTTGTGCCTGTCAGTTCCTTTAGGTCTGTCAAACAGGCAATCTTCTCTGCTAGGCTGGACCGCTATGAATAAAGAGTCCATTTACTCTTAACTCGCAACTCCTCTTGGGATTCAGCATCAGTTCCCAGAACCGGTCGATGGAGTTGCGAGTCTAGTACATAATGATGGCAGAGCGCAAGGCCAACACCTCCTGCAATGTAATAAAGAGCAGTTGCGTATAAAAGGATACCACCGGCTAGCATTCTTTGCCACGTGGAAAACATTGTAATAGTGTGTAAGGGCAACTCCGGTGAATTCCGTGGCAAATCTAAAGGAAATGAGGGAGAGGGGGGGGGGGGGAGGTTATATGTAAGGCCCTTACCGCTTATCTTAAAGTCTATGTTAATAGGAACCAGGCAAAGACTTCACACGCTAATCTCGCAGAGAAGTCTACAGCTGCACATTGGTAGCATGCCTATAGAAAGTGTAACTGAGCACAAGGCACTGGGTGTTATCATAGATCAAAATCTATCCTTTAACTGACATGTTCATGCTCTCGTTAAACAAATAGCCAAAAAAGTATACCAACTTGCCAAAATTAAAAATTTCCTTGACAAAAACACAAGAAAGATATTCTATACGTCCCATATGCAAACACATATTGATTACTGCTCCACAATCTTGGATGGATGCTCCAAATCAATAACAAAACGCCTATATTCACTCTAGAAAAGGGCAGTGCGTTTAATTAATCGTGAAAAGCATACCGACAATTCTAACCTAAATAAACGTCTTCGGTTACTGCCACTCCACAAACGCCTACTTTTAAATAAGGCCAAGCTAATTCACAAAATCCTATTTCAAAATGCTCCAAGCTATCTTTGGCCATTGTTTAAATATAACGCTAGACATAGCGAACGACTAAATATAAGTCATGTCCCTAAACCTAGGATAGACTTATATAACACAAGCTTAGCATACCCTGTCGCTCAGTTGTGGAACAATTTTCCACAAGAAATCAAAGACACCTCCAATCATTATACATACACTCGCAACCTGTTTGAATACTACCTCAGTACAGACTACATTCCCCCAAAACAAAAACACAAAAAGACAATAATGGTAACTTATCTCAAACGACAACTATCCAAAAAACATTACCTTATGTATGCCACGTTACACCCTCCTTAGGTATTTATAATGCCAATGTTAAACACTGCCTCAGTGAGTCATTTGTTATTGATTATTTTTCATGCGTGTTAATGCTATTGTTCTTTTGTTATTAAAATTTGCTTCATAAGTGATGTAGAATGAAAGAAAATATTAGAGGAAATAGAGAAGAAGGGCAGAATGTCAGACGGGCCTGCGTGCCCAATTCTTAACCCTTTGAAAATAAAGACTTTCTTTCGTTCGTTCGTTCGTTCGTTCTTACACGGGCATATAGAAAGCCCATTTGTGTAGTTAAAAACAACACGGACGAACTGCTTCCTGAACCCGCAAATAATGTGGGTGAGTGTGTTCAGACAGCTACGAGCGCATTTGTTTTGGCAGGAAAAATAGTATGCGTATGTATAAAGAGAACACAGCTAAGCATACTCAGGTATGTAGCAAAGGGCATGGCTGATGATTATACCACAATGGTCCAGCGCCCTCCGATAAGTAACACACAGTAGGTGTGTTAGTATATGTATCAGGGTCTTCACTTATTAAGAGACATTCTCACAAACAAAGCAGAAGACTCAAGGACTAACCCTTAAGAAAGTCTTTCCACTGTAGGGAATGAAGACCGTATCGGCTCGTTGGATTAAGGGCCTGGGTTTTTGACCCAAGGAGATATCAACTTTCTAAACAATGGCACAGGCACCAGAAGGTAAAACTTGAAGCTGAACAATTGGGACAAGACAGCAGGTTTACGTATCTGGGCTACTTTTGCCGGTGATAGAATTACATCTCCCAAGAGAATTATCATCCACTCCGACAATAGAGTCTTACAGTAAAGAAACATCAATAATACATTCACTCTCAGCTAAGTTAGTCTTCCTCTTCTTCATTTCTTCTTTTTGTTCGCTCGCTTTAACTCGAGCGTAGTCCTTACACACTGTTTAAAGTAGTAAAGGAATGAGTTTTGCGTGTGGGTTTGCTTTCCCTTTTACCGGTGTCCCTCGCCATTCAGGCGAGCCCACTCCGACTTCAGAGGTACTTGTAATTAACGTCCCCAAGTAAAGGACGGAGAACAGCTAGGATCGCACAGCTTAGGGATACGGGCCTAGAGGCCTTATCCCTCAGTTGATAGTCGTAGGATGCGTATCTGAACCAGTAATGTAGTAGTAGGATTAATATCTCACTTCCAGTGTGCAGTGATTTATCGGCCTGGCCCTCATATCCGAGGATAATGGCTTAGAAGCTTTCAGCCATATTCCTCGGCTGGGAGCCTTATCGTTTTAGATTTCTAGATCAAAAACGCCTTCTTACAGTGTCCGGACCGGGTGAGTTTTCCCGTGTTGAGTCAAATTAAGCCACAGGCTCCACTCCTGGTGGTGCCCTTCCGTCAATTCCTTTAAGTTTTAGCTTTTCAACCATACTTCCCCCGGAATCCAAGCACTTTGGTTTCCCGGAAGCTGCCCGCAGAGTCATGTTAAAGTTATAGAATAAAAGAGTAGAATTTATTGCTTTCAAGCTTCTGGAAAATAGAAGTGTCCTGAGCAATTGGAATGGCCTAGAGCCGTACCTGATACCAGCGTAAGTGTCGACCTAAGTCTAAGTTCTAGAGGTAGGCCCAAGCGGTCAGTGAATCGGCTAGGATGGTTCTTTCGACTTAACTGAGTGCTGCCTTTCTCGACTGCACATATAGGGTCTACCACCCCACCCTGTCTCGCTACGATGCTGACTGGTAAAAGACACTGCACTGCTTCTGCCTGGTGGGTCAGCCACTCACATGCTATTTTCGTTGTTAGACCGGTGTTAGAAGCGTGGCAGTGCAGTCTGCAAAATCTGGTAGCCTCTCAAGCCTACCAACCATTTTCTAGCGACAAGGTCTGGTCCTTGATTTCTTGATAATTGTGTCTGTTTCAAAACATATCAGTTGTGACCCTATCTCTCCTGCAGACGTGAAGTAAAGAAGGCCCGAATCTCTTAGGCATCCGCTGAGGCTATCCCCTCGTGGATGGGCGGCATTCTAATTGGTCGACGGCTGCAGTTTCATCGGTCAACCTTTAAAAATCCACTGCTACACTGAGCATGTGCTTTCGTCCGGTGTAATCCGGTTTGTCTGCTCCGCACCTAACTTTTCTGCTAACATGTTCCTCCCTGTTCCCCATTCTTATAAGTGTAGTATTCTTTCCTCCTTGGAAAATGGCAGGAAATTCCAAGTGATGTCGCCACAGTGCATCGGCTCATTGCTTATGCTCCGCCACATAATGATGATACAAAGTACTGGCTCTAATTTCCTCATTATGGGAGCCAATTGAAAGCTCTATACTTGAGGAATTACTAACCAGGAGATTTACTCATATTAGGCACTTCCTCTCTGAGACAGGATTCAAAGTTAGTTACTTAGTTAGGTTCCAACTTCACGGCAACGGATCGTCCCCATTATGCTCCGTTCCAATGTCAGTGAATATCACACAAAATGCTCCCCACTGTCTAATATGAAAAGTGGAACAGGCAGGAGTCTCGGAAATCCAACAGCCCGCAAAGGTACACCGCATAATGCCGCCGCCAGAATGCCAACACAAAATTAATCCACGAAAACCACAGTTCATCGTCGATGGACTCGGCAGTCACCAGAAAGACCTCATTGACCCGGGTTTTCTCACATGGCTCGGTCTTTTACCACAGGGCGACTCGCCGAAAGTGTCGAATAAAGCACGAACTCCGCAGCTTCAGCACCGACTACCGGGAGTCTCCTGGAAAATGCACTCGTGAACTGAAAAGGCAAATCAGTCAATTCAGCAACAGCCGGTAGCCATTGTTCCGAACATGCAGGTCACTGTACAGGACAGATGTAAAAGCATTCCCCGCGAATTTCTGTGACGCCCACGCACTCACTCAGTAGCAAGGCGACGGAACCATGTACTACCAGTCCAACATGAGGAAAATGCGATTGCAAACCGTAGCTGCAAGCATAACCACACCACAGGCATTAACAGTTTAACGCCTAACCGCCATGTTGGCGACCGGAAGTCCCCAGGATTCAAACTAATTCGTGAAAACGAATCAATCCAACTCAGCTCACAACGACCTCTCGCCAAGATAATTTTATCTTTTTATTATATTATCTTCTCGCCGGCGTACGGTTTGACAAGGTCAGTCGTGGTTAGACCACGGTGGCCGGAGCTGGAAATCTTTTTTTTAATCGAAAACAACTGACGGGTTTATCGACCCGACACAATTATAAATGGTCACTTACAATTTTTATTGTGACAGAAGCCTACAGGATTAAGCTGTAGATCCATGTCTTTATTGAATACAGCTAGTCCTTGGGCAACCCTTCATTCACAGTAATCGGATAAAAAACTAATGTTGGGTTTCCCTGATCGGGACCGGATGTTATGTCCGAATAAATTAACATTACCGAAATCTATGCTCACGAAATCACCTTTCTTTACAGCGAACACATCGGATTATGATATTGCATTAATTAAAATCAAACCAGTCAATGGCAGCGGGATTGTGTATAGCGACAATGTTCAGCCTATCTACCTGCCTCGTGTAGACACGGAGATTGTAAATAACACTCGAGTTCTTGTCTCTGGATGGGGGGTCATTAGTAGACCAACAAATGGTGAGCTTTTACTTAATGCATGCATATATGCATGTATATGTGTGTGCGTGCGTGTGTGTGTGTGTGTGTGTGTGTGTGTGTGTGTGTGTTTGTGCGTGCACGCGTGTGTGAGTGTGTGATTATGTATGTTGGTAAGTGGGTCAGTGGGTGGGTGAGTGAATGGGCGAATGTTCCTGTCTATATATTGTGCGTAAGTATATGCGTGTGTGCTGGCATACGTCCGTCAGTTCGTACTGTGTACCCATGTATGGATGCGTGCTTGCATGTGCGTCTGTCTGCGTGCAGACAGGCAGGCTGGCATTCACGCATGTAAGTATGTAGGTTGACAGGTGCGTCTGTCTGCGTGCAGACAGGCAGGCTGGCATTCAAGCATGTAAGTATGTAGGTTGATAGGTGCGTCTGTCTGCGTGCAGACAGGCAGGCTGGCATTCAAGCATGTAAGTATGTAGGTTGACAGGTGCGTCTGTCTGCGTGCAGACAGGCAGGCTGGCATTCAAGCATGTAAGTATGTAGGTTGACAGGTGCGTCTGTCTGCGTGCAGACAGGCAGGCTGGCATTCAAGCATGTAAGTATGTAGGTTGACAGGTGCTTCTGTCTGCGTGCAGACAGGCAGGCTGGCATTCAAGCATGTAAGTATGTAGGTTGACAGGTGCGTCTGTCTGCGTGCAGACAGGCAGGCTGGCATTCAAGCATGTAAGTATGTAGGTTGACAGGTGCGTCTGTCTGCGTGGAGACAGGCAGGCTGGCATTCAAGCATGTCAGTATGTAGGTTGACAGGTGCGTCTGTCTGCGTGCAGGCAGGCAGGCAGGCATTCAAGCATGTAAGTATGTAGGTTGACAGGTGCGTTTGTCTGCGTGCAGACAGGCAGGCTGGCATTCAAGCATGTAAGTATGTAGGTTGACAGGTGCGTCTGTCTGCGTGCAGACAGGCAGGCTGGCATTCAAGCATGTAAGTATGTAGGTTGACAGGTGCGTCTGTCTGCGTGGAGACAGGCAGGCTGGCATTCAAGCATGTCAGTATGTAGGTTGACAGGTGCGTCTGTCTGCGTGCAGACAGGCAGGCAGGCATTCAAGCATGTAAGTATGTAGGTTGACAGGTGCGTCTGTCTGCGTGCAGACAGGCAGGCTGGCATTCAAGCATTTAAGTATGTAGGTTGACAGGAGCTTATTATGCAAACTGTTCAATAACTGATTCAATGTCAAAGGTTGCTATATCGCCAGTTGTAACCTCACATTTGGTAAGAGGGACGGTTTATCGCTATACTAATGTTATAATGTAATTTGTTTTGTTTCGTAGTATCTTCCGCATTATCAATGCTCAGTTAACGGAAATTTACATTATAACATCCGTTCATTTAATTGTGCACCATGCTTCGTCAAAGGCAATTTTTGTTGGGCACTGAATCAGTTAATATTTGCGAATAAACAAATAGTTCTATTCATTCACCTGGTTTGTAAACTGGATTGTCCAATGTCTCTGAATTGTACACGCGTAATACATTTTTGTCACAATAATTGTAACATAGTGTATATGTTAACTATTTAACTGATATATGCAAATATATGTGCGCGTTTTCAGAAACGCGACTGAGTCCAAACAAACTGAAGAAAAGTATACTGCCCATTGTTGACCTGGCAACGTGCCGGAAGCTATACAGAAGTGTAATCACTAAACGCATGTTTTGTACTGGCATCGGAGCTCTTGGTAGTGGAGATAGCGGGGGACCAGCTGCTCACAGGACCGAAGGTAAACGCTGTCTGTTAGGACAAGTTTTTTAAATGAAACTATAATTCATTGAACATAACATGCTGCCATCACAATTGATAAGATACAGGTGTGCGACAGAGATGTGCAATGATGATGCTGAGAAAACAGTGTTAGACATTGAACATTGAAGTCGTTGTGACGTAGTGGTTTGACACTTGGTTACTGACCTGGTGGTGAAGGGTTCAAACCCTCAGCGGGTCGGATTTGGATTTGTAAAGAAAAGGATATGGGCTCCCAGACCGAGCAAGCCTCAAGTAGGGCTGAATGGCCTTGAGGTATGGTGTCCGCCTCGATGGCTGGAGGTCCCGGATTCCCGGCGAGGGCCGGGAAAATTTTCACGTGGACTTCTAGTAACAAATTTTCCCCTGGTCTTTGGGTAGTGATATCGGACGCCCGTGTGTATTGTTGCACACGCAAAACATCCCTTGGTAGTTGGGAATCGAAAAAGAGTATCCCAAAGGCGCTTCCCGGGCAAAATTTTCATCTAAAAATCTACCTAAAATATTTCAGGATCCTCGCCGGTGCTACGGAGTTCGTGCAGTGAGCTGAGATTCTCCGGACTCAGGCTTGAGTTAGGAGTAGAACGGATCACTTATGGGTTACACCCGTGTACCGTGATGTTGATCCGTCAACTAAACTAAACTAATTGTGAAGAAGAAAAGGCGGCAGGTGTGATACCGACTACATTATAACCGATTGCCGAGTGGTTTATACAAATACGGGTCTAGCACAATAGGGCTGAGGTGTCATACAGCACATAAAAGGATCCTTTCCTGACTGACTACTAGAAGCCTAGTGTGGGGACGCCATAGGACAATACAGGATTTACTACAGACAATTGACATGATCTGCAATATTCAGTGGATACTGTTATTGCACACAGTCAGCAACGCGGGTCAGAATTAAATCGTTAGAAGACACATATTAAGAAATAGCATGTGGTAAAATATTGGTAAATTCAGTGGTCACAGATTGTGAGAAATGTATGGATTTTTTGAAATGGCCATGCGGAAGTGCAGGGTGAATGAAGAGGCTGATAGGCTGGCAGGGAATGCACCTCTTGGTGGTAGATTGCATATGGACAAGGTTGAGCGCCTGTGGGGCCAGGTGGAGAAGGCGGGGGAAGAGATTGAGAACCGGTATGTGGAAAGAATGATATTGCGGGGGATTGGCAGGAGTTCTGAAGAATCTCAAACTTAGAGGGAAGACAATGAGAACTTTCCATCAGATAGCAGTGGGAACGATTAGTAGTACGATTCAACGCTGGCTGTTGAACGAGGAGACGGAGTGCAGATGGGAATACCCTGAGTGCAGTGGTGTTGGTTCTTAACTCAGTTCAGCTCATCTCAGGTAAATGGGGCAGTTCTAAAAGCGATTAATATTTACTCAAAACATCGTAGGGCAAATATAATATCCAACGTAAAATATCTTGTAGAAGTAAGATGAGAATCGCTATGGCAAATGTAGCGTTTTGCAACTTGAAACACACACTCAACATACCAACACGAGCATCTCATTGGCGAAGTGGTTAAACCGTTTGGGGTTTGACCTATGAAGGTCATGGATCAGTTTTTGGAGACCGTTGAGGGGGTGGGGATTGCTGTCAAGGTCTCACATCCGAGGTTGCGACGCGTTGTCTGTACCAACGCCAGACACCATAACAACACGCAACCCTGAGTAATGTTAAACACGGCAGAGAGAACGCGGCGTCGTTACCGACGCCCGGATAGGTAGCCACGCACAGCAATTGAGTTCACCCCGTGAACCGTGCAGGGGACACCAGCTGACGTGAGCGTGTAAGCGTGTAAGACGCCAGAACTGGCAGACGGGCTTAGATCGTTGAACGGACAGGTCGCAAGGGAATGCGAGTTGAGTTTGAATCTGCCTTGAGAGCTAGCCTGTACGACAGTGGAAGACTGAGTCGAATGCTTGTATAGTTTGACTGTAAGTGAGATGTTTATTGCTTGCATGTATTATTATATATTGTAGTGATCTTGTTCATGTTGAAATGATTGCTATAGATTGTCAGTGCGCGATGTTTGTGCGATAATTAATGCAGCGCGTCAATAAAGCGTGTGAATAATACTTTCGGATATTCACTTCGTGTGATTTGATAGTTTGATATTACTTCACACTTGCCAGAAAACGAGCTACCTGTCTTGTGTTATGCAAGACTCTGACAAGTGCGAATGTGGTGGCTTTCGTCCGGGTTTTGAATCAAATGCGAACGTATAAATTTTTGTGTCCGAGTTTGAAGCGAATGTGAACATGCCGATAGAAGTGCGCAAGTCATAGATTAAGGTAAAGTAACGAATTAATAGAGTTGATTTAATTAAATTATAAGTGTGAAGATATTATTTGAAGCCAACCGAAGCGTCTTCAGACTTATCACTAAATTCAACAAATTTTGTACCTAAAATCCAAAATGGCGGCCGTGCCCTTGAATGTCATTGAGTAGGGTTAGTGTGAGCGTGAAAGTTGTTGATTGTGGTAACGACTAACAATAATACTTGACAGCATACAAACCTTTACAGACTTCAGTGACATTACACACACCATACATTTACAAACGTTCTAATTTCGTTTAGTTTAAAAAGTACAGGGTTTTTGTGACAACTTTACCTGAGTCTGGTGAACTTCAAAAATTTTTTGCGCGTCATCCCGAAAGACGTTCCAGTGTGATTTCGAGCACCACTGAACAGCACAGTACCCAAGGATTACTTGAGTATACAATTTTTTTTTCAGCTTTCTTTATACTTTCGTTAGTCTGGCTTTAGACATTAACTGTGCTATACATATTTGTAACTTACTAACACCATAAGTAATTTTATTTATATTTATTCCATCATACCTATTGTTCATCATGTCTTCTTTGAACGAGTTCATTGAAATGGGTTTAAAAATGAATATGTCTGGTGAAGGATTGAGAACATGGAGTGAAAGTAAATATGCAGAATATCTTTTGAAGCAAGAGCAAATTAGTGAGAGGGATGAGAGAGCAGCCGAAAGGGCTCTGAAAAGTAAAGAGGCAGACTCAGAAGCTGCTTTAAAACTTCAACAAGCGCAAGCAGAAGCTGCTCTAAAGCAATCAGAAGCTGCTCTAAAAAGTAAAGAGGCAGACTCAGAAGCTGCTTTAAAACTTCAACAAGCGCAAGCAGAAGCTGCTCTAAAGCAATCAGAAGCTGCTCTGAAAAATAAAGAGGCAGACTCAGAAGCTGCTTTAAAGCTTCAACAGGCACAAGCAGAAGCTGCTCTAAAGGAATCAGAAGCTGCTTTAAAGCTTCAACAAGCACAATCAGAAGCTGCTTTGAAGCTTCAACAAGCACAATCAGATGCTGCTCTAAAGCTTCAACAAGCACAATCAGAAACACAAATGAAAATTGAACAACTTAAAGCTGAATCTTCTAAAGATAAAGTTAATAGAGAAACAGACAAAGATCAACCTCATAAGAAGTACCAAGGTCTGATCAGAAGTTACAACACAGGTGATTGTATAGCAGCATTCACCCAAAATTTTGAATTTGTTATGGATCATTACAAAATCCCAAAACCTGAATGGGGGATAGTATATGTAAGAAGTCTTTCTGGGGAACCTCTTAAAGTCATAGAGTCGATCCCAAAATGACCTGAAAGAAGATTATCTTTACATAAAAGCAAAAATTATGTCACATTTTTTGCTAGATGAATCAGGTTATAGAGAACAGTTTAGGAAGTTGTCTCCTAAGCCAACACACACGTTCTCTGATTACATCTCAGAAATTCAAAATATTTTTTCTAAATGGCTGTCAGCAGCTAAAGTAAATGGAAGTTATGACAAATTAGTTGACCTTATGTTGAGAGATAAGATTATTGCATCCCTCCCAGCCCCCTTTTCTAAATTTTTGTTGGAATGTCAGTGTGAAAGTGTTCAACAGATTGAAAGTCGTGGCTCTGGTTATTTTGCAGCCAATAAGCATTGTTTCTCTAGTAGTCTGACCAGCACAGACTTTGTAGCAGCAGCTACATATGGCAAATATCAGGCAGGGTCAAATAGCAAACAAAGACCTTATAGGCAAACTGCAGAGAAATTATATCAGTGTAAATATTGCAACTATGCACACAATGAGCATGATATGTGCGACCAACATCCTGGGTACACTGCTTACTTGCATAATTACATTTCTAAGCAAGAGAAAGAGAGGAAGAACTACAAAAAACTTACAAAATGTTACCTTTGTAAGGCTTTTGGTCACTGGCGTAAGGATTGTAAAGCCAAGTCAATGACCAAAAAGGCTAATGCAGCCATGTTTGACATTTCTTCGTCAGAAGATGAAAGTGTACAAGATCACCCAGTAAACTCGGCATATTCCATTGAAGTATTCCATCAGGAAAAATGTACCATTTGTGATCAATTTCATGAGGATGGCGTGTTAACATGCGGCCATTCTATACCTATTACCAGTGAGGAGGCCAATTCTGTAGTAAACTCCAAAGGTAAACTGAACATCCACCAGGGGTATGTTAATGGTAGAGCTGCTACAGTTTTACGTGATAGCGGAAGTACTCTCATTGGTGTAAAGAGAGATTATATTTTACCAACACAATATAGTGGTAAATATGTCGCATGCAGGACATTCTCAGGGAACATAGAGAAATATCCACTTGCATGGGCATATATAACGACACCATTCCTTGCAGGAAAGGTTAAATGCGCAGCATTAACCAATCCTTGCTGTGATATTATCATTGGAAACCTTCCTGAAGTGAATGACATACCACATGACATCAATACATCATCTGTCAGTTGTAATATTGATACTACCATTTCACCTTCATCACCAATCACCATTCATGATGTATTACCACCTGTAAATGAATGTACAAATACCAACCTGGCTATGCCAGAATATACATGTAAATGTGTGAATGTAACATCAATGTGTGATGAGAATGATCGTTGTAATGTAGTAAACGCAGTAACTCGATCTACTGCACAGATGCAAGATCGAATCGATCAAACAGAGGCTTTACAACGAGTAAGTCCTGTTTTAACATCTCCTGAGACAACTAGGGAGACGTTTATAACATTTCAGAAAGCCGATCGATCTCTGCAAAAGTATTTTAAACTTATAGGCCAAAAGCCAAGAGTAGCAAAGAATGCTCAATGGTACTTTGCTCTCAAGAACGGAATTCTAACACGGTACTACACCAAAGGTTCCAGCACTATAGAACAAACAGTGCTACCGTTAGAAAACCGCAAGCAAGCATTGAATATAGCTCATGACATACCCTTTGCAGGACACATGGCTTATGCTAAAACTAGAGCAAGGTTACTTACTAAATTTTATTGGCCAAAGTTTTGTAACGATACCAAACAGTATTGCAGATCGTGTGACATCTGTCAAAAGCTTGTCAAAAAGGGTAAACATCCACAAGCTGAATTGCAAGTTACTGATTTGGCTAGTAGACCGTTTGAAAAGATCTCGGTCGATATAGTTGGTCCTCTGAACCATATAACATCTAAAGGTAATAGATACATTGTAACACACATTGATCTATGTACTCGTTGGCCAGAAGCGATTCCAATGAAGAACATAACTTCCAACGACATCATGGAAGTGTTCTTTCATATTTTTGCGAGGGTAGGATTCCCTGATACCATCCTTTCAGATCGGGGTAGCCAATTTATTTCCTCGGCTACACAAGCCTTTACCAAAATGTTGGGTGTTAAACAATGCTTCAACAGTCCTTATCACCCACATTCCATCGGTATAGTAGAAAAGATTAATGGCGATATGAAACATATGCTCTCTAAGGTAACCCAAGAACATCCTGAAGATTGGGATACTTATCTGCCTGCCATTTTGTTTGCATATAGGGAAGTGCCCCATTCCAGCACTGGGTTCTCACCATTCGAAATGTTATATGGTGCACAACCACGCGGCCCATTATCTCTGTATGAATCTGTGTTGACTGGAAGTACAACTGTGTCTATACCCATTTCACCATATGAACATGTAACATCATTGCGGGATAGAATTATGAAATCATGTATATTAGCCAAAGAAGCTCTCCAAAAATCAGGAGCTATTTACCGATAATATGCTAACAGAGGAAATAGAACTATTACACTGACGCCAGGACAGGACGTTCTTCTTCTTTTGCCAAGTGATAGACATCTCCTAACTGACTCATGGCAAGGACCGTTCAAAGTGCTACGACAAATTTCGACGGTAGATTACGAGATTGCAGTTAGGGACAAACATAAAATTTTCCATATTAACATGCTCAAACCTTATCACCACAGGCAAGACGAACAAGTAGAGACTGCAGCAAGCACCTCCATAGTGGACCAGACGGACGACAACGACACTGACGAGATACCGACACCAGTTCTTGACACAACGACCAACTTACAAGACATTAAGGTAAATCCTAAACTGACTCAGACACAAACTGACAGTTGCAGACAACTGATACAAGACTACAGGACGATCTTTTCTGACAGCCCAGGACAGACAGATTTAGTGCAACACCAAATCATCTTAACATCTGACGTTCCTATTAAGTGTAGACCATATTCCATCCCTATACACTATAAAGAAAAACTTCATCAAGAAATCATTGATTTAGAAACAAATCATATCATTCGACGTTCGCAATCTCATTTCTGTTCACCAATAGTTTTGGTACGCAAAAAGGACAACACTATTAGACTTTGTGTGGACTATCGTAAACTTAACAGCATTACACAGTTGGATTTAGAACCGATGAGCAACTGTGAAGACATCTTGACTGAACTATCTGACTCGCGTTATTTTACTAAACTTGACATGACAAAAGGCTACTGGCAGATAGCTGTACATCTTGATAGTATACATCTGACTGCATTTGCCACACCTTGGGGTTTATACGAATGGTGTAAACTACCTTTCGGATTAGTCAATGCACCAGCTACCTTCGTCAGAATGACAAGAATTCTTATGACAGACATTGCTAACATCATTTGGTACATGGACGACATTTGCATACACACAAAGGACATGACAGAGCACATAACAGCACTACAGCAGACATTTGACAGAATTAGACATCATGGACTGACTGTAAAACCTTCCAAAGTGGATATAGCCTTTCAGGAAATTTCATTTTTGGGCTATAAGATCTCAAATGGCTTTATATC
This sequence comes from Cepaea hortensis, assembly GCA_963921405.1. NCBI lineage: Eukaryota > Metazoa > Mollusca > Gastropoda > Stylommatophora > Helicidae > Cepaea > Cepaea hortensis. Next base: position 75,040,306 of record OY992893.1, read on the forward strand.
AACTGACGATAACATCATGTCCAGAATTTTGAAATTGTCGCTTCCGACAACTAAGAAACAGTTGCGAAGTGTGTTAGGTCTGTTAAACTATTATAGACAGTTTATTCCTCATTTTGCTGAATTGACCAAATGTTTCACTGATCTACTAACAAATAAACACCCCAATGTGATTGTAAACAGTGAATGTTTAAGGCCAGCATTTACGAAAATTCTTTCTTATTTTTCTAAATCACCTATTTTGAAATTGCCAAATTTGAATATTACTTTTAGATTAAGATGTGATGCGAGCTCCGTAGCCATTGGAGGTGTGCTTCTCCAAGAACACGACCAAATCTTGTACCCAGTATACTACGTCTCTCGAAAACTGAACACCAGCGAACGAAATTACAGTACACCGGAACTCGAGGCTCTTGCCATGGTATTTTCGGTACGTAAACTTTCTAGATTTTTGTTAGGCAAACATTTCATTATTGAAACAGATAATACTCCGCTGACAATTGTTACCAGAGGAACGCCTAGTAACAGCAGGGTGGCAAGATGGTCTCTTCTTCTGGAGGACTATAGCTATGAGGTTAACCACATAAAAGGTTCACAAAACTGCCTTGCAGACCTTTTGTCGAGATGTCCATACAACGAACCTAATACCCAGTCGACACCAGAGCACAGTGCAGAGGGTGTATAAAACTGCAACATAGATAGTGCTCAGTACCACAGCCAATTGTGACAATGTGTCAGTAACGCTGTGTACACCATTGTGATGGGGAAGATTGTATCTCCCAATGTATATAACGTATGTACATATTGTAATTCTTATTATTATCATGCGAATGAATGCGTATATAATTGTGAGATATGTGAAAGAATGAAATCAGTATTATGTAAACTAATGTGTTGTATAACTGTGAGATATGAGAAAGAATGTAATTATTATTGTAAATACATAAATATTTTAACAACCAGACACTACGGAGAAGTGTCACGGGACAACACTAGAGGATCCAAGAAGTTACCAAGCAACTAAAACGTGAGGTAATCCTAAAGTATCCAGACCGAGGTGCCCAAGACGTTTTAACAAGGTACGAAAGATGACTGCGACAGTACAATCCGAGCAGAAGACGGAAGAGATGATCCAACAGCTGATAGTAACAACTACTACTCCGTTTATAGAAGATCCATCCAGAACGGACCAGCTTTGTTTGAATGACATCACAACACATGTAATAGTACAGCTGTATACTTCCGAGTTTTTGCATATTATTAAAAGTATATAAATGTATGACGGTGTATTAAAATGTGATTTAAAATATTCCCATATACGGAATTGTATATGTTGATTTGTATAGGATGTAATCTCAGCATCATAACTTGATTGCTTCTTTACAAACGTGACTTTTTGTGCACATTTGTCAATAAGGATCAAATTATGACACTAAGAAATGAGTTTGCAATTGTAATTTGTGTCTTGTAAACGACGATAAATTATTGTTCCTAAATTTTCTGTATAATAACCAGGAGACATTATTCTAAATTATTGGTGATATGTAAATATGTATTGTAACCATTAACATGTGTGCTTGATAAATAACATGTCAATGTAACATCGTTTAGATATGGACAGTATATTGCCAAAACTGTTGACCTTCATTAGAAACTCTAAATAGAGGTCTGATGGAGGAGTCATCTCAGAGGGAGATGCTCACGGCTTGACCTGATTATTTTAGTATTTTTGTTCTTGGTTGTGAGGTAGGGGCCAGTTTAGCCGATACCTACCGGACTAGCTGGGTCACAGCGAGGTAATGCCCATTAAATAGATTGTACTTGACTGTTGTACGTCATAGTGCAACATAAGTGGTGTATACATATTGTTGACTATTCACCTGTATATATTTATGATAATTGTTAATGTATAATGTTCGACTTTGACATGTTTAAGAACACCTAGAGATATATTATACATGTAAGGAAATCCTTTCATGAAAAAGGGGTGTGGAGAGTGTCAAGGTCTCACATCCGAGGTTGTGACGCGTTGTCTGTACCAACGCCAGACACCATAACAACACGCAACCCTGAGTAATGTTAAACACGGCAGAGAGAACGCGGCGTCGTTACCGACGCCCGGATAGGTAGCCACGCACAGCAATTGAGTTCACCCCGTGAACCGTGCAGGGGACACCAGCTGACGTGAGCGTGTAAGCGTGTAAGACGCCAGAACTGGCAGACGGGCTTAGATCGTTGAACGGACAGGTCGCAAGGGAATGCGAGTTGAGTTTGAATCTGCCTTGAGAGCTAGCCTGTACGACAGTGGAAGACTGAGTCGAATGCTTGTATAGTTTGACTGTAAGTGAGATGTTTATTGCTTGCATGTATTATTATGTATTGTAGTGATCTTGTTCATGTTGAAATGATTGCTATAGATTGTCAGTGCGCGATGTTTGTGCGATAATTAATGCAGCGCGTCAATAAAGCGTGTGAATAATACTTTCGGATATTCACTTCGTGTGATTTGATAGTTTGATATTACTTCACACTTGCCAGAAAACGAGCTACTTGTCTTGTGTTATGCAAGACTCTGACAATTGCTTTAAGCCAGCTTGCTTGCTTTAAAAACACAAATTCTAAGTTCAGCATCGTTCAACCTGCTTCGTTCAGTTGTGGCTATTGTTGAGGTCCGTGGTTTTTGTGGGTTTATTCACCTTGATTCTTGTCTTGTGCGCTCTTATGAGTTGGTCCTGCCTCGGACTGGTTATATCAGCTTTTGTGTCTGTGGCATCAGCTGGGTGTCGGTCGGCGGCTGTCCTTTGTTCCCGTCTCCTCTGGTGGCTTTTTTGTTAGTGAAGGCTCCTGGCTCGTCCTACTTGACTGGTTGCAGTCCTTATAAGGACTTTGTATTTGGTGGTTTTGCCTTCTTTTTTGTGTATTGCCTATAGAAGATTTTCGATGTGCTTTTCCTCCTTGCGCATTTTTTCACTTCCGCATTTGAGTTCTTGCTGTCTTTCGATTGCTTCCGCCGTGGTCAGCCATGGGACGATCTCTCCGTCATCCATATAGTATTGTTATGTGTGTTCGTCATCCTGGTATAGATCTGGTTCCTCAGCGGTACGGCAGGGCATTGGTTTCCCGTTGAGTTTCTTGTACTTCTTTTCTTTTTCTACCATGCGTTTTCTGTATTCCTTGCACTTGAGTTCGTGTATCCTCATTATCTCTGCGATTTCTTATTGGTGAATACTGGCGGTATCGGGGAGTCCTCTATGCCATCGTTAGGGCGCTAATCACGGTTTTCTTCGGATGTCTGGCGGGATATTGTCTTCCCTTTGAATGATGATACAGTATTGTTGCAGACAATGCACATGATCTGCAACAGTTAGTAGACGCTGTTGTTGTACACAGTGAGCAGCTGGGGTTGGAATTAAATTGTCAGAAGACACAGGTTATGGTCGTCACTAGGATGAACGAAGTACCACAATGTAATATAAAAGTAATTGGGAATATTCTTCAACAAGTGAATCGTTACAATTATCTCGGAACAGTCATAACATCTGATGGGAGTTGCCCTGAAGAGATTAGAACAAGAATCGCCATGGCGAATGTAGCCTTTAGTAAGATGAAAAACATTCTGACCAATTAAAAGATGTCAATTGAAACGAGAAAAAGAGTGTTGAGATGCTACATAGAACCTGTACTTTTATATGGATGTGAAGCTTGGACAATGAGCAGCCAGGCTGAAAAACATCTGATGGCTGTAGAAATGTGGTTTCTGAGGAAAATGCAAAGAATACCACGGACAGACAGAAAAACAATTGACCAAGTACTGCAGGAGACAAATGAAAATCGTAAATTGATTAGAGAAATTAGACGTAGACAGTCAAAATTATTTGGACATGTTATGAGAAGAAATGGATTGGAGAACTTAGTGACAACTGGCAAGATCGAAGGGAACAGACCAAGAGGAAGACCAAGAGGAAAATACCTGGATGGCTTGGCCACATGGCATGGACGAGACAGGAACACTGAGCTGATCCACGACTCTGGTGATTGAGTGAAATGGCGAGACATGACCGCCCACGCTTACCGGCATGGCACATGATTGATTGATTGAATGTCTCGGGTATCGTGGTTGGGCTGCTGGCTTTCGCTTGCAATTCAGGCTCGGTCTCTTGGTTTTCATCTGGCGGTTTATTTGTGATTTCTTGTACGGCTTCTGTTGGATTGTTTTGGAAAAGTTCCATTTCAGCTTTTTGCAGTTCTCGCTCTGATTTAATGGTTTGTAGGAGTTTTTCGTTCTCCGTCTTTATCGGTGCCATATGTTCCACTTCTTGCCTGATGTTTTACTGGATCTCCTTTACTTCAGCAAGTTACATAAATAAACACACGTAGTATGTTACAATACAAATTCTCACTACTGCACTCAGGACATTCCCATACGCACTCCGTCTCCTCGTTCAACAGCCATCGTTGAGTCATACTACTAATCGTTCCCACTGTTATCTGAATTCTATCTTACAATACACGATTGATTTATTTCAGCAAGCAGCTTTTCATTATCGCTGGTAGGTGCCGGTGTTTGAAGCAGCTTGATGTGCTTCTTTAGCTCATCTATCTGGTCTTGCAATTGAGCTTTTCCCGCTTGTGAGATGCCCGTGGCTGTCTCGCACCTCCGCATTGCGTCCTTATATGGTGTCTTTGTGGTCATGGCGAACTTTAAGATGTCTCTGTGTCTTTGAAGGTACGGACAGCCCAAGTATCTTGCTCCATGCTTGCCCAGGCAGTTGGCGCAATTTCTTTTGTTGTTAGGTGCTCGGAAGTCCGTGTTCAACTTGGCCAGCGGACACTCCTTGAAGGCGTGGTGATCGGCACAGTACCGGCAGATTTCTGTCTTACTGCGACATGCTGCTCTGCTGTGGCCAGCCTTCTGGCATCTGGAACATTGATTGACTCTTGGGATGAATCTCTCTGGCTGCTGCATTCTCTTGTTGATTAATACTGTGATCGACATCTCGCTGCCCTCTGTCGTCACCACCGTCAAGGTTGTGGGAATCTTGGAGTAGGTGGGGGATCTTAGCCGTAACTACTAAATTAATCATCTGCGAGACTCTTTTCGAGTGACAGCCCCTGCAGAAAGAAGATCCAACGGTGTTGAACAGAACGAGAAGCAATGAAGTCACTCGTCTTCTCTGTAACTCGTTTTAAAATTTTAACGCATCAATGCACAGCAGTCAAATGAAATGAGAAAAATAGTGTCTAAGTGATTTATTGAACATGTGCCGTGGTATGCATGTAAAACATTCAGAAATTTAGTTTAGTTTAGTCGACAGATCAACATCACGACAGACGGGTGTAACCCATAAGTGCTCCGTTCTACTCTTAACTCAAGCCTGAGTCCGGAGAATCTCAGTTCAGTGCACGAACTCCGTAGCACCGGCGAGGATCTTGAAATACTTCAGGTAGATTTTTAACTCGAAATTTTGCCCGTGCAGCGCCGATAGGCTACTGTTTTTCGATTTCCAACTGCCAAGGGATGTTTTACGTACGCAACAATACACACGGGTGTCCGATCTCACTACCTAGAGACCAGGGAAAATTCTGTTACTAGAAGTTCACATTAAAAAAAAATCTCGGCCCACACCGGGGCTTGAACCTGTTACCTCAAGCACTCGATGCGGACACCATCCATCGAGACCACTCAGCCCACTAAAACCATTCAGAAAAAGCAGACTAGCTGAGACATTTTTAATGGAAGTGGATAGGTGATTTCTGAGGAAGATACAAAGAATAATATGAACGCAGAGACAGACTAAACGACGAGACAGGCCTTCAAAAAACAAACGAAAAACCGCTAACTGATTTGAGAAAACCTGGATGGTTTGGGCTTATGGCATAATGGGGGAAAGAACACAGACCTGACTCCGGTCTAGTGATTGTGTGAGCTGAAGAACCGTGACCTTCCACGCTTATGGGCATGGCACCTGGTGATGATGATGATGATGATGAAGATGATGATGATGATGATGATGATGATGTGTGAATTATTGTGTGGAATCTGACAGTTTTGAACATGTTCAACGGTTGATTATATGGTAGATTTATATGACGAAGATTGGTTGCCAACACCTACAATGACTGAGCTATATATTTCATTCATGATGCATTTTCGTCTAGTTCCTCAGAACGACAAAAGTGCCATCTATCGGAATAAGAATAGTGTAATGACATACTCCCGACCCAGTAGGTCGCTATCATTCGCACAGGCATTGTGTTGTAGAACTCTCCTTACTCTTTTTCTAAGCTCAAAAACCAGCTGTGAGTGAAAGACTGGTAGTTGGACTTGCGAATAGGCCTACACGGATATTCTTAAATACGTGAACCGGTACAACTATCTCGGAACAGTCATAACATCTGATGGGAGGTGCCTTGAAGAGATTAGAATAAGTATCGATATGGCGTAGGTAGCCTGTTGGAAGATGGAAGATATACTGACCAATAAAAAGATGTAAATTGCAACGGGAACAGGCAGGTGCAGTGCCTGGCCCTATGCCTCGAAAGGGTCCAACAACAACTACTGGAGGTCCTTCTCAGATGTCCTGTGGAGCCAGGGGACCTGAGAATAGAACGGCTGGCCATACTAAACAAAGACTTAAAATAATGCAATGGAATGCGGAGGGAGGCAGCAAAAATAAATAAATAAATAAATAAATAAATAAATAGAATTAGAAAACATCTTGGACCAAGAAAAAGTAAGTGTATGTTGCTTGCAAGAAACTCACCTCAACGAAAATATAGCCTTCAAAATCATAGGCTACTAGTGTTACCGATCTGACCGAAAGGACAGGAGAAAAGGTGGGATACTGACCCTTGTAAAGAATAACATCACTGATTCCCAAATCGAAGTCTACATGGAAGGGGCTGAGTATCAGACACTTAAACTTAAGACAGGCAATACAGACCTACATCTGATCAATTACTACTGTCCACAGGTACTGGACACACTACCATTAAAAGAAAAGATGATTGTGTGTGGCGATTTCAACAGCCACTCGCAGAGCTGGGGCTATGATCACATGGACCAGAGAGGAGAGAGACTGGAAGACTGGCAGGATGAGAATAGATTCATCTTGATTAACAAGCCGTCCGACCCACACACTTTCTACTCAAGATCATGGCACACTACAACTACACCTAACCTGGCCTTTCATTCACGAGACCTGGAGTGGAACATTACACGAATTGTTGGGAAACAATTTGGTAACAGTGACCATCGGCCAGTCTTTCTAACTATAGAAAATGAGCTTGTAAGTGAAAGCAGCACTCTCTCAAGGTGGAACTACAAGAAAGCAGACTAGGCAATGTACAAGCATCGCACCGGAATGCTGGTTAGAAACCTGCACACTGAGAAAGACATAAATAAAGTAGTTGAAGAGTTTGGGAAATGCATACCACAGGCAACGCGAGAAACAGTATCAAGAGGAGCCCGTAAACATTATAAACACTACTGGAGTAGTGAACTGGAACAACTGCATAATGATGTGGATTTGCGTAGAAAGCAAGCTTAAACCAAACCCAGCCAAGAGCACCATAATAAATACCAGCACGCAAAAGCCAAGCTGTAGGCTAGACGGAAAAGCTAGCAGGAGAAAACAGAGTCACTGAACTTTGAAAGAGACACAAGGAAGTTGTGGAAGCTAATAAAACAACTTAACGATGAGGGCACAGGGAGAAACTCAAAAATTGCACTACATAAAGACTGAAACATCTTAACAAGAAAGCAAGCAGCTGACCATTTTGCGGACTCATTCGCACAAGATAACAATAGAGAATATAGTCCAGAGAAACAATAAGAAATTCGAGAGAAATGGCAACATACAGGACAGAAGGAAATAGTACATGAGGTTCTTGAGGCGACCATCACAATCAGCGAACTGGAGCTAGCCATATCAAAACTGAAAATGAGAAAGTCACCAGGAGCTGATGGTATCTCCAATGAAATGATCAGGAATCTAGGAACAGAGGCCAAAGCAAAGCTGTTGCAGATCTTGAATAACAGCTGGATATTAAGCAGTGTTCCACAAGCCTGGAGAGAAGCAATCATGATACCTCTCCTAAAATCAGGGAAAGATAGTTCCATTGTCTCTAGCTACAGACCAATTAGCCTCACCAGCTGTCTCTGCAAAACACTGGAGCGCATCATCAATCACAGACTGATTTGGTACATTGAAAGCGAAAACATCCTTGTGCCACAGCAGGCTGGCTTTAGGCAGTGATACTCGCTGGAAGATCAGACAACCTACCTCTCTCAAGAAATTGAGGATGCATTCCAAGAGAAGAAGCTGGTGCTTGCGGCATGGGTAAATCTGAAGAAAGCCTTTGACATTGTCTGGAAAGAAGGTCTGATGAAGAAACTGAGAAACTGCAAAGTCAATGGAAGAATGTACACATGGGTGAAAGCATACTTGCACAACAGAAGAGCTCGTGTACAGATAGACGGACTCAAGAGCAAGAAAGTACTACTGCGTCACGGTGTTTCCCAGGGCGGAGTCTTGTCCCCCACAATTTTTAAAAATCTTCATCAATGATCTTGTTGCTAATCTACCGCATGGAATTAAAGCGGCAGTATACGCCGATGACCTGGTTCTATGGAGCACAAGTGAACATGCATCAGTGGCCACCAGATTGCTACAAAGAGCCGTAAATACATTTGGTGCATGGGCAAATAGATGGAGTGTCAGCATAAACACTGACAAGTGCAGCATCACTCTATACACCCTCTCTCCAAAACAAAAGTCAGGGATAATCCAGATAAATGGAACACCCCTAAGAGAAGATAAAGAACCAAAACACCTTGGAGTAACATTTGATGGCAGGCTGACATGGAGAAAGCACATCAACAAAGCAGTAGCAAATGCCAGAAGGAAAATAGCCATCCTGAGAAAGCTAAGTGGAACCACATGGGGAGCCAGTGGGAAAATACTTAGCAAAGTTTATCAACAGAGCATACGACCACACCTGGAATACGAGTCAACTGCGTGGTGTTCGGCGTCAAAAACCACACTACAGGAGCTGGACAAAGTGCAAAATCAAGCACTTAGAGTCCCCTCTGCCGTGCGTCCACCTTGACGAGGTAGAGGGGCTTGCGCGTTCCAATGACCACAAGAGCTATGCCGACGGTAGCACAGCTACTGGTAGGTCACCCATGTCGGACAGGTCAAGGGAGAGGGACCAGACGAAGTGACGCACAAACCTGCTGCCTTGTAGATAGACTGGGGACAGTCAAAGGCTAGGGAAAGCATCCCGAAAAATGCTTGTCGAAATCGGATGTACTGAGCCACAGGCTTGACAAAGAAGTGCAAAGTAACTTTATCATTTCATGATGCCACAGGTGAAAATTAATAGTTATGGTGCTAATCCCGTGAAGTCCCATCAGGCGGTGATAGTGCCGGGCCCCCTGCCTCGAGGGGGTCCACCCATGACTACTGGTGGTCACCTTCCCCTGTGCTGTGGAGTCAAGGCACAGAGGAGTAGGTTAAGAGCTATTGACCAAATACCAAGGACACTCAACATACTACAGTGGAATGCCGAAGGAGTTTATAACAAGAAAGAATCCCTGACACAGCGTCTTCATAAAGATAGAATAGATGTGGCATGCATTAAAGAGACACACCTCAACGCCAAGCGCAAATTTTCAGTCAGGGGATATCAGGCCACACGTTTCGACCGCGAAGGACATAAAGGAGAAGTTCTAATACTTACACGAAATACAATACCTTGCAGCGAAGTATCTGTGATCTCTGACAACCAAACAGAAATTATAGGTGTTGATATAATGATAAAGGACGTGAAAATAAGAATTTACAATCTTTATAGCCCAGCAGGTAAGGATCTTACGCTCTCAAACATGAAAATAACTGACACAGATTGCATTATTGTCGGAGACTTTAATAGCCGTTCAGAAAGATGGGGATACCCAGATATTGACAAAAGAGGAGATGAAGTGGAGGACTGGGAAATAGACTCAAATCTCCATCTACTCAACAAAGCGGATGACACACCGAGCTTCTACTCCAGAAGATGGATTACCAATTCTACTCCAGACTTAGCTTTCTGCACAGGAGACATCCTCCACAAAATCGACCGCCATGTGCTGGACCAATTAGGAGGTAGTGACCACAGACCAATCAAGCTTGTAATGAATATGGAGTATGTTCCACAGGAGCAAAAGCCCTTGCCCCGCTGGAATTACAAACGAGCAGATTGGGACAGATTTGCCACACTAACAGACAAATATTGTGAAAACATAAATACACGATATGGCAACATGAAGCAAATGGTGGAAAGTCTAAACAGAGCAATAATATAGGCAGCCACTGAGTCCATTCCAAGAGGAGCGAGGAAAAATTACAAACCATACTGGACTGAAGAACTACAAAGTTTGGAGGACAAAGTTGAGGATGCCAGGAAGACAGCAGAGAGAGAACAAACAATTGAAGCGAACATCTCTCTCAAAGCCATCTCAGCAAAATATAAAAGAACAGTAAATCAAACAACAAGAGATTGTTGGAGGGAAAAAACAGAAAACCTGAATTTTGACAGGGATGGAAACAAACTATGGAAACTAGTGAAAGCCATGAACAATGAAGGACCTAGAAACAAACAAATAACAATTAAACAAGGAAATGCCTTGCTTACAGGAAAAAAGGCTGCAAATGCACTAATGGAACACTATGCCAGTGCAAACCACATTGATATTACAACCGAACAGAAGAAAGCAATCAAAGATAAACATATACATTATAGTAATACAGAGACAGCAGCAGAATATATGATGGCAAATCTAACAATGGAAGAAATGGAACAGGCAATGAATACCCTAAAAAAGAAGAAATCACCAGGAAAGGATGGAATCACAAATGAAATGCTAATAGGACTAGGGACAAAGGCAAAAAAGAAACTACTAGCAGTCCTAAATTACAGCTGGAAGAGGGGAATAGTCCCACAGGCATGGAAGGAAGCTATACTAATACCAGTCCCAAAGAAAGGAAAAGACCTGGAAGAACCAAATGGCTATCGACCTATCAGTCTACTTAGCTGTGTAGGAAAATTAATGGAACGCATTATCAATGGCAGGCTAACATGGCATCTGGAATAAAACAAACTCTTAACACCACACCAAGCAGGATTCAGAAAGTACAGATCCACTGAAGATCAAATAACCTATATAGCTCAGGAAATAGAGGATGCCTTCCAAGAGAAAACGCATACACTAGCGGTCTGGATAGATTTAGAAAAAGCAGTTGATAAAGTATGGAAGGAAGGACTGAAAGTAAAACTGCAAAAAATGCATGTTTGTGGGAAAATGTACAAATGGATCGCCACTACCTTGAGAACAGAACTGTCAGGACAAAAGTACAAGGACAAACCAGCAAAATGATGCTGTTGGAGCAAGGTGTCCCCCAAGGACCCTCTTTCACCAACATTATTCCTAGCATATATAAACGACATCACGGAAAATTTTCCAGCCAGAGTACACACATCATCCTTTGCAGATGACCTAGCCATATGGACATCTGAAGAATATATTAGTACAGCTAACAGCAGAATACAGCAAGCCCTATTAGCACTAGAGGACTGGTCAAAATCATGGCTAGTGAAGATAAGTGAGGAGAAAACAACATGCACAGTGTTCTCCCTCTCAAATAAAACTCAGCAACCTAAGCTGGTATTGAATGGAAAAATATTGCGCCATGAAGAAAATCCAAACTATCTCGGAGTCACCTTTGATCGTCGCCTGACATGGAAAACACAGGTTGAGAAAAATCGAACAAGAGCAAGGCAAATAATGGCAATCATGAAAAAGCTTGCTGGTACAACGTGGGGAGCAGATGAGAAAGTTCCCAAGAAGCTATATACTGGACGGGTGAGGCCAGTACTGGAATATGGCATTGCAGCTTGGGCAACAGCAGCTAAGTCAAACTTTAACAAAATAAGTAGAGTCCAAAACCAAGGAATGCGAATCATAACTGGAAGCCTGAAGACAACGCCTATTAATGAACTAGAAAAGATCACTTGTTTACAACCAATGTAGGACAGAAGAGATAGCAGAGCCCAGCAACAAGCAGAAAAATTTAGAAGATTGACAGACCACCCTATGTATAACAGGTTTAATGGTTTTGGAAAAGGAAGACTGAAGCATAGCAACTTTGTAGAAACTGCAAAACGAAAGATTAGGGCAGATCCCATACTTAACATATCAACAGTCAAGACCATTTACTATGCACACAACTTCCCAGCTTGGAGACAGCAGCAACTGCCTGAGATGATAGAAAACATTCCTGGTATTGAGAAAAAGAACACTCAGCATGAAACCGAAAGAAGAGAAATAACCCTAAACTACATAAAAGAACATTACCCAAGCAGCAATTGGACCCATGCATATACAAATGGATCAGCCAAAAATTCAATAGACAATGGAGGAGGAGGAATTCTCCTAAATTTAAAAAAATGGAGTGAAAAAAACACATTCAGTGGCAACTGAAAAGTTTTCAAGTAACTTCAAAGCAGAGGTAGAGGCTCTGAAAACTGCAGCAGAAATGCTCTTGATGGAGGAAAATAAAGATAAGCAAATAGCTATCTTCACAGATGCAAAGTCAGCTGTCTCAATACTGAAGAGCAATAACAGCACAGAAATAGCTGACCTAAGAGCAGCACTCCATGGTCTAAGCCAGAAATTCAAAAAAGTTGTAATACAGTGGATCCCATCACATTGCAGTATACCTGGAAATGAAGAGGCTGACAGACTGGCAAAAGAGGGCGGACGACTACCACAGCCTGACATAGACATAACTTACAATGAGGCAAAGAGGTTGATAAAAAGCACCTATAAAACCAAATGGGAATCAGAGCATCCAGGCCACCAGAAGGATGATGCATATTACAAACTCGACAGAAGAGAACAAGTAGCAATCTTCAGACTCCGCACAGGACATAACAGGCTGAAATACCACTTGTTCAATAAACTAAAGATAGGAGATACCGATGAATGCAATTGTCGAACTGGAAAAATGACAGCTAAACATTTGCTGCAGGATTGCCCAATATATGCAGAACAGAGAAAGATATTTTGGCCCACACCTGCTTCATTTGAGGACAAGCTCTATGGAGATATCAACAAGCTCAAGTTGACCGCAGCTTACTTTAACTACATACAGGTTGACATTTAAAGGTGGATGAAGAAGTATTCAGACTGCCACACTTCATACCACAGGTATGTCAGTTACAAAAGCCTCCCAGAGGCATGAAATGGAATATTGCTCGGATAGCAAATTCATTACGTGGAAATGCCGAATCAAAAGCTCACTGTGTGAGCTTCATAAAAGGTGGAAAAAGTGTCCTAGTGGCACGAAATGGAATATTGCTTGGATAGCAAATCCATTACGTGGAAAGTCCGAATCAAAAGCTCACTGTGTGGGCTTCAAATAAGGTGGAAAAAGTGTCCTAGTGGCACGAAATGGAATATTGCTCGGATAGCAAATACATTGCGCGGAAAGTCCGAGTCGAAAGCTCACTGTGTGGATGTCATCTGCACACTGCATTCTTCTGGTTTCCGGAAGAACAGCCTATGGTGAACGGAAGGCCCAATATACGGAAGTGAGGCTAAGCAGCCATGTGCAGGACGTGACGATTCCTTGGGTGAGCCCAGTACCAGAGCACTGTGTGTTGGCTCTACAATTATGGAAGCCTCCTTGGATGGCGGGGAATGCCCATGGTCTGCCCCTGCCTTCCCTTGAGGGCTGACTAGGATGTCTTTGGCTGTTCTATATGGGCCAGCTAGGATGGGAGATAACACCACACAAGTGAGAGTCAAACGTCCTAAGAAACCCCCGGGAAGGTTAACCCGGTCAACAAATGCCCGCAGAAGTCGGATGTGTCGGCCTAATGGCGCAAGAACGCAGCTCTGCTGTAAACAGGCACAACGCAATCACATCCGAAAAAAAAACTCCGGATGAACGAAGAAGAAGAAGAAGCAGTTAGAGTCACAACAGGAGGTACGAGTTCAACCCCTATAGTGGAAATGGAGAAGAGGGGGAGGACACAAGCACCGAGAGAGCGCAGAGATACTAAAACGTTAATACAAGCAGAACCGTTCCTCAGCTTACCAGGCCACCCTATGAAGAACAGATTTGAAAACCTAGCTATGGGGCGGTTGAAACGAAGTAGTTTTATCCACCAGGCTAAATGACTCTGCAGAGAAACCACCGATCTGCCCACAGTTGATATCCTCCTAACTACTATTCCAGAGCTAACGCCATGGAAAGATGGACATAGACTATCACTACAAATCCAGACAAAAGTGAGAGGAATATTTGACAAGGAAGAACAGAACAGTGTGCAGCGCAGATCAGCCACTCTCAGCTTCCTTGATGAAGAATACCCACAGGACCTTTGGATCTGAGTCTACATAGATGGGTCAGCACAAAATGCTGTTCGAAATTGAGGAGCGGGAGTGTACATAGAATACCCAAATAATACTAGGGACACAGCCAGAGTACTGACAGGAAAGTACTGCCATAACTATGATGCTGAAATTTAGGCAATCAAGATAGCAACAGAGAAATTACTAAATACCAGCAATGGTACACAACCTTGACTCTAGTCCGACTTTGTGAAGACACATGAAGGGTGTAGCATAGGTGGGAGCGCAAACGCAATTGATATACCACTAACTTTATCGTTTCTTTAATTATTCAGTCTCGATGGGGATTTGCCCGCAATAAACGAGCAATATATCCGGCGGGCCTATTCTTGCTGGTCGCGAGATCCGCACAGTGGAAGTATGGGAGATTTGCTCGCAACAGTCGAGCAATATCTCTTGCGATATCTCCGGCGGGCCTATTCCAGGTGGTCGTGGGATCCGCAAAAGTCAGGAGGGGAGTCTGACGGTAGTACACGCCTTACACGGGTCCGGGCACTTGTGATTGACAGATGTACTCGTCCTATGGTCCAGGAGCGTACGAGGTCCTCACCTGTGGGACTTGGCTGAAAGCCTTTAAGTCGGGTCCCTTAGGTGCCAGGGTCTGGCCACCACTCGCCACCTGCTCGTGGAGCGAGGTCTCGGAGATTTGACGCTGAGCCGCCAGCGTCTGCAGCCCACCCTGTCCCTGACGTATTGGTTACCCATCCTCTGGACCAGACAGGGCAAGGCCGAGAGAGGGAACATGTCGTTTGGGCACCACATGTCCTCTGAAGCTTTGCCCAGGCATTGTGATGGAATTTTGGCCACATTCCAACTCACATACTTTGGTCTGTCAAGACTGTAAGGTGCTACTTACTTACACAACCTGTGGTGCTATTGACAGATGCAAAATCAGTACTCGAGGTGCTCCTGTCTGGGAAATTGCCCATAATAAGGATACTACTTTCTGAACTTAACAGTCAGCATAAGGTCACCATACAGTGGATACCATCTCACTATGGAGTACCCGGAAACGACAGAGCTGATTAACTGGCTAAGGAAGGAGCCAAAGAAGAACAGCTTGATGTGCCCGTCACATACTACCAAAAGAAAAGAATGATCAAATCAGTCAGAAAGCCACCAAAACCTGCTCAAGATGACTACCACGTTACGGACAGACCAGAACAAGTCATAATTCTGCGCAGAACAGGACACAATAGATTACTTAACCACATGTATACAAAATTCAAAATTGGTGAAACAGCCATGTGCACATGTGGATTGGTGTCGCAGACAGCAGAGCACATACTCCAAGGCTGCCCAAAATATAACATATCTAGGCAAACCTTCTGGCCTAGAGAGACGACAGTGGAAGATAAACTCAATGGACCGGAAGAAGAAGAAGTCAATATACGGCAAACTCATGTACAGTTATCCTATTCACTCCCTGAAACGAAATTTGGTCCATGGTGCTAGTCCCGTATGTTAGACCAATTAGCACCGGAAGGGTTATTTAATCAATATCACCCCGACCGCTTTTACGTCCTGTGACATGTCTTAGTACCCACGTCAGCCTGAAAGAAACAACGAGCTGTCCACAATGCTTATCCGTCTCTCCGTGGTCATAATAAACCCGTAATCGATGATGAATCACTTGAAAACCCCGGCAAGGAATGGGTGCCGGTGCCTCCAGCTTTTAAGTGCTCTTTCTCCTGCATTATCACACTCGACAGACGGTGCAGAGAGCAGAACTCTGCCGCTGTCAATGCAGAGGTTAACGCGCTCATCTATGAACACTCAGATAGCCCCGAAGTGCTCATCTATACAGATGGATCTGTTGTAAAGCAGCTGAGATGTGCGTGGGCATTTACAGCCCGTTCAGCGGGCCGAACCGTTCAAGAATCCAGTGGTGCCCACTCTATGACCACGAGCAGCATGACGATGGAGGTGATGGCAGCTACACAGGCTTTCATATGGCTGGAATCACAGCATTATACCAACGTGTGTGTACTAAGTGATTCAATGAGCATGATTCAGAAGGTCGAAGCTGGATCTGTACGTAGACAGTGGACTGAGTCGCTGCGGAAGTCTGTTGTCCGTAAAGTCACCTTCATCTTCGTCCCGGGACATGCGGGAGTCGAGGGAAATGAACGAGCTGGCAAACTGGCTGGCTCTGCACCCCCTGTAGATGGCCAGCCCGTGGATCGTGCCGATGTTATTAACGTCCTCAAAGATGTGGCGAGAACAGAGGACTTTGACGTCAGTGAATCCACATCGCTGTCCAGGATGAAAGACTTGGGAGTAAGAATCGGCACGGCCAGACGCGAGAGGTACAACGGGAAAACAAAGCACCTCGTCAACCAACACAGAACTGGCACTATTAGCCACCGGACGCTGAAGCATATGCTGGGGGGAGGATCTGAGCACCTATGGACATGTCCGGAGTGCAATGAAGATACCCCAACTGATAACTGATAACAGAATCATTTGAAGCTCCGAGAGATAAATCCTCAACAGCAATTCAATTCCTTTAAGAATTAATTAGTGGCAGGATGAAATATAAATAAATGATCACAAATAACATCAATGTTACTGGCATTTAGATGTGTTCAGCATATGATTCTAGCCCCATATTTTTATAGAGCAATCGGCACTCGATAGTTAATTTGGTCAATACCACGCTGTCAGCCTTTATTTTGCCAAACACTTCCTGGTTCTCATGTTAGGCTAGGAGCCTAAGTCAATTTGAACATCCCCATCAAACCCCGGGCCACCATGCCGGCATGCAAGTGGCATAGCCAATGAGCAACCTCGATTCCATCCCCTCTCCCCTATGTCGCTAGCCAACAGACATATGGTGGGTTGACTAGTACAGTATGTAATAACGCCTTTAATATTTCCGCTCTCTCTCATTTCAGAAGGCTACTACGAGTTATATGGTATTGCGTCCTGGACCAGTAGTAATTATAATCTCAGGACACCTGATGGGTTTACCTTTGTACCGGCCTTCCTGGGATGGATTAATGACATGGTAGATGGATACAGCGACGACGTGAGCCAGGTTTTTCTTCGAGTGCCGCCGGCGAACCAAACAAGAATCTCAAATGTGGTTCATACCGCAATATGAAAGTAATATAAAGTGGATTATCAGAGCTACCATAATAAATAGGAATCATTTTCTGTTCATTGTTCTTATAGTCCATGCCGTGTGACGCTAGTTATCATTCCTGTCTAAGGATTTCTGTCTCTTGTGCTTCCAGTCATTTCTGATACTGATGTGCATCCATACCAAGATGTAAAAATGACCAGCATATTCTCTTTTTGTCTCTCCTGCCGTTCTTCCCCTTCAACATTACCGTTATGATGACATACTACAGATTTCCCCATTTGATGGCATGCCTACAGAACGTGGACTGTCTCCGTCTGATGCCAGTAACTAGTTGCTTTTGCTTGTTAACTTCTTTTAAGATATCTATATTGCTCTTTCTTTCTGTCTGTCCATGGCATTCTCATTATTATTCTATAAAATATCACAGCAGATTCCCCAAACATCCTCACTTGTCTACTAAATTTGCACGATTTGTTTCCATACGTCAAAAGTGGTTCAACTGTCAAAACTGTCAATTACTGCCAGTATAGTACCGTGCGGTGTATGGCAAGGGGTCTCTCAGCCTGAGGAAGTAAGGCCGCTAGGCTAGTGCAAGCGCCGCGAACTGTAATGGGGAGGGGGGGAGGGTGGTCTCGAGGTATGGTGTCCGCCTCGAGTGCTGGAGGTCCCGGGTTCAAGCCCTGGTGAGGGCCGGACGCTTATCACATGTACATCTAGTAACAAAATTTCCCCTGGTCTCTGGGTAGTGAGATCGGACGCCCGTGTGTATTGTTGTGCACGTAAAAAATCCCTTGGCAGTTGGAAATCGAAAAAGAGTAGCCTAACGGCGCTGCTCGGACATTTCGAGCTAAAAATCTATCCAAAGCATTTTCAGGATCCTCGCCGGTGCTACGGAGTTCATGCACTGAGCTGAGATTCTCCGGACTCAGGTTTGAGTTAGGAATAGAACGGAGCACTTATGGGTTACACCCGTGTGCCGTGATGTTGATCCGTTGACTAAACTAAAATAAACTGTGCAGGTTAGCGTTTTCTTTTTGCCCCCGAAAAAAAAAAAAAAAACAAATTCCACACTTTACCGAGGATTCGAAACCGGGTCTTCCGAAGGGTAATCCGACATTCTAGCCACTCGGCCAGCTGCTCCTCTTAAAAACTCTCATCAAAGGTTAAAAGTAAATATCAGAGAATATTCATCATTTTGTGACATGCTGTTCATTAGTCGCAGTAACATAAGTAAGATGTTAGTCGGGTTTTCATTGTTCCTTTATCCTCTGTGTCTGTGTTGTGAAAAACCATAGCTCCTAAATCTACTGTTGTTGTTGTTGTTGTTGTTTGTCCATCAAGAATGATGATGACCATTCATTTCATCCAGTGGTGTTGAAGGTATGGAGCCGTGGGTTCTAAAATGGCTGATACGGCCTATTTTGGCTCGAAATGTTCATAGACATTGTGGGCAAAGAATGCTTGACGTCTCTGGAGGAGGATTTCCTGCAGCGGTTTTTCTGTCCTGCCTTTTCTTCACACCTCTTGCAGTCCTGGTTGCCTCGCATATGACTGCACCTTTGCGTAATGATGCACGCCACGAATTTCGGTCTCTGGCTGCAGCCTCCCAGGTGTTATGATGAATTCCAAAAGCATTCAGTGAAATTTTGAAATGGACAAGTGACTCAGGTAACCAACAGTAAAAGAACAGCAATTAACGACAATGGGAAGAACAATTCGACAGCATAAATTAATCTGTGTTAACATCAGTACACAATGGTGACATGCAATGAAGAGGGCCTGGCCTCTCCAAAGTTAGCAATGTAAACATATAACCATGAGAAATATCGCATCCTGTCTTAATCGGAGACTTAACTGGAGAGCTTTGGTCATAGACCATAACTTTAGGAAGAGAAAATCCCAACTGCACCTCCCCGTGGTAGAGGATGGAAACACACCACGGTGTGGCTAACGCAGCTCTGGGGATCGAGTATCCACTGGAGTAAGTGGACAACTCTACAGCTGAGCAGAGCAGGGCACTCACTTGTCCTGACAGTCGAAAATGGCTGTCAAAGGCAGAGGTAAAAGACCACCATGTGAATATGAAAGGCAAGGGGAAACCATCACATTATCTTCCCAAGATTTCATGGCAACAAAAATTTCAGAGATAGTGAAGGACGTTAATGGCTGTCTTAGGGCATCCTCGTCCGGTAGGGACAGTCATGAGCCACAGGTGACACCAGACCGTCATCCACCTACTGATAGAAAAACTACAACAAAACTAAATACATTTAGAGTAGGAACATGGAATTTTAGGACATTAGATGAGCCAGGAAAGTTAAACAATGTTCTGTGAGAAACGGAAAGCATGAAAATGAATATACTAGGCGTTAGTGAGATGAGATGGAAGGGATCTGGCAAAATTATAACCGAAAAACACACAATAATTTATTCTGGAGGGCATACACATGAAAACGGTGTAGGAATAATATTTGATGAAAAAACAGCCTCATCAGTTAATGAATACTGGTGTATTTCAGATAGAGTTATAATGGTCAAAATCAAAGGCAAACCAATAGATATAAACAGGCTTGTCCATGGGACATATTTTTCTGTCCCATCCCATCCCATCCCATCCTACGGCAAATTATGCCTGTCCCATCCCATACCATTCCATGGGATTCCCATTATAATATTAATATGGATACAGTTCAAATAAAATTATGAAATTTATGAAAGTTTAGGTTTAGTGTCTTCTAAATAGGATTACATGTACAAAGAGACATGTAAAACGACATAATTTAAAAAATTTTAATATTCAAGAGTATTTTATTTTTAAAAAAAAGTTTAATCTAAATATGACAATTCAGTGTCATCCTGACACTCTCATTCTGTCTCTGAGTCACTCTGCTCATTCGGCAATTTATCAATTCCCTGCTGATCGACTGTTTTAATAATTCAGTTAATCCAGGTAACACTGAACCAAAAATCCACACACGCAACCAAAACTAGCCCCAAAAAACCGCATCAAGCCAACACATTAAATTGCCCGCAAATAGTCCTGAAAAGTAGCCCAAATTTGGCGTGAAATATGCCCAACTGGCAACACTGCTTAGCAGTGAGTATTATGTATGTTTGCTACGTAGATCAAGGGTCTGCAACCTTTTTCCCGTCACGTGACACTTTTATAATTTTAATTGCTGGTGACGCACCAAATGTAATCTTATATAATAAAAGGCCATGTGGATTTATTTATTTATCCGGTGTCCCACCACAAGATAAAGAATGCATACAAATATATACAGAAAAAAAGAAGAATAAAAAGCTTTAAAAAGGTAACAAAAGAAAAAAAAAATAAGTATAGCTCTGACGTAGATAAAGTTGCTGTGACATGGCTACTGTGCCATGGGAAATACAAATGTGTGCAGTCCCATCCCATCACATCCCATACCATCCCATGACCAAGCCTGGACATAAATATTATACAAGTATATGCACCAAATACAAGCAGTAGTGATGAAGAAATACAACACGTTTATGATGAAGTAGAAATGGCGATAGCTCAAATTGGATCACAAGAAACAATAATAATACTTGGAGATTTTAATGCAAAAGTAGGAAATGGAAAAATAGAGGATATAGTAGGGGCGTATGGTTTAGGTACAAGCAATTAAAGAGAAGAGAAACTAATAGAATGGACAATATTAATGCTATGATAATTGGAAATACATGGTTTAAACACCATAAAAGACGACTATACACATGGAATGCCAAGTGGCGAGTCATAATAAATGACGTAATAGAGAAATCATAAAGAATCTTAGAAATAGTCTCTAAACAAGAGATAGAAAAAGTCGCCAAGGGTGTGAGGTGAGAAGGTAGAAATGTCACAGTAATAGTTTGGCAACCAGAAGACAGACCTTGGGCTGACGGCATGAAAAGGCGGCAGGAGTTTGTTCGCGGAGATATATTAGCAACAAATCTTTAGTGAATAGCAGTGATGGCTAAGAACAACGTCTTGATAGAAGAGTTAAATCGTTAGAGCCTTCGTCTTCTCAGGCAGGATCAACCACAGGCCATGCAATTATCAATTAGCACCGCCTCGGCGAGAATGGCCAAGGTGACAGCGCGGACTAACGGATCAGAAGCAGTGAGGCTGACAGTTAGCTGATCTAACATTGTCATAAGCTTTAAAGACTAGGTGCAACTGTGTGTGACGATGCTTGTTATTATAATACCGGCCCTCTTGGCTATACAAGAACGCTATCTTTATTAATGTTTCTATTATTAATGATAATATGTTTATGCATTCGGAGCACCAGCTGTACTCAGGAAAAATAAATATTGCTGGGAATGATCACGTCAGCCGGCTTCGAGTTATCTATGCTTTCGGAAATGTCAAATGGTTTTTTGCCTCTGGACTGACGAGTTGTTTGTGTTAATTATCGTTACATGTTGAATTACTGTTTGGCATGGAAAAACGCAACCAAATTGACTACATACTTATTAATAAAAGATTTAGAAATGCTTTAATTAATGTAAAGACAATGCCTGGTGCTGACTGTAATAGTGATCATGTACCACTATGTGGACAAATAAAAGTAAGATTAAAGAGAGGGGAAAAAATGGTTAGAACTTGAGACTTAATAAAGAGGTTCTGAAAGTAGATAAAGAAATGCAAGACCAATACAGAGTGACTGTGAAAAATAGGTACAATGCAATAGCTAAAATACAGAGTATAGATGAACAATGGGAAATGTTAAGGGACTCCATTCATCAAATTATCAAAGAAATATTACCGGAGAGAAGCCAAAAAAGCTAAGAAAAAATGGATGGATGAAGACATCTTAATGCTGATGCAAAAGGAAACAGAATAAAAATGACAAACAAGAGTATGCTAAGATAAATAAAGAAATAAGAGATAAATGTATGAAGACAAAAGAAAGTTGGTTAAACGAGCACTGCAAAACAACTGAATTAAATTCCATTAAAGATTCAAAAAAGTATGCACAGACAAATCAGTAAGCTCACAGGAAGTAAAATAAGAATAAATACAGGGTGTTTGAAATCAAAAACAGGAAAGATATTATTGGAGGAAGGTGCTATAATGAAGAGGTGGAATGAGTATATAAGAGAATTATATAATGGAGAAAGGGAAGAATTAAGAGAAGGCCCACCTATTCTAAAAGAAGAAGTCGCTGACGCTATGAAACATATGAAGAAAGGAAAAACAGCTGGGCCACATGAAATCACAGTAGAAGAATTAGAAGTATTGGGAGAATTTGGGGGAGATATATTAACCAAAATGCTGAATGATATTTACAACAGTGGATATTTACCGAGCGATATGCTAAAATCTGTATTTATAGCAATACCAAAGAGATCAGGAGCAATTGAATGTGAAGATTTTCGTACAATTAACCTCATAAACCATGTCACTAAGCTTCTCCTCAGAATTATAATGAGAAGAACAAGAAAGATAAAATAAATGGAAATTAGTGAAGAACAGTATGGTTTTATGGAAGGAAAAGGTACAAACAATGCAATATATATATTACGAACACTAATAGAAAGGTCAATAGAGAAATATAGGGACATATATTTATGCTTCATAGATTATACTAAGGCATTTGATAAAGTAAAACATGATGAGCTGATTAAAATGTTGGAAGATATCAACATTGATGGGAAAGATTTAAGAATAATAAAGAATATATACTGGAACCAAGTAGCAGCAATTAAAATGGGAAATAAAGAGGGTAGTTACAAAGATATAAAGCTAGGAGTACGACAGGGGTGTGTCTTGTCACCAGATCTCTTCTCCCTATATAGCGAAGTAATAATGAGAGAGATCAAAGAGAAGCCAGGAATACTAATTGGAGGATATAATACAAACAATACACGTTATGCAGATGACACAGTATTGGTGGCGGATAATGCAACAGACCTACAACAATTATTGGACATTGTAGTATCAGAGAGTGCACAGAAAGGACTCTCCTTGAATATCAAGAAAACAGTAACAATGGTGATATCAAAGAAAATGGGGACACCAAAATGTGACATAGAAATAGAAGGGGAAATTCTCAACCAAGTGGATAATTTTAAATACCCAGGGGCACTTATAACATCGGATGGAAGATGTACAACAGAGATTAAGAGCAGAATAGGGCAGGCAAAAGCCACATTTCAGAAATTGAAGAGTATCTTATGCAATAAATCGCTATCAATGAATGTAAGAAAAAGAGTGCTAAAATGCTTTATAGAACCAGTTTTTCTGTATGGCAGTGAATCTTGGAATATAAATGAACAAATTAGGAAGAACTTAGAAGCAACAGAGATGTGGCTTTTAAGACAAATGTTGCGAATTCCTTGGACTGCCAGAGCAAATAACAACGATTGCCTGAAAGAGGCTAATGAAACTAGAACACTATATACAACAATAAGAAAGAGTCAAACAGCTTTCTTTGGTCATGTGATGAGAAGAGAGGCATTGGGGAACGTCGTGACAACTGGAAAGATCGAGGGGAAGAGAGGCAGAGGCAGACCAAGAGAAATGATGCTGGACGGATTGAGACGGTGGCATGGAGGAATATCATCAGCAGAGTTGATCCAGAACACCAAAGACCGAGATCTGTGGAGAGCCATGAACGCCTATTATGGCCGGCACGGCACTAGATGATGAGAACGCTCAATAAATGTTCTCAGCATGTACACAGCATTTATTGCACTATTGCCTTCTACGAACCCATATTGTTCTTCTCCTATTTCTGGTTGCATTTTCGTCCTATCTCTTTGCATGATGATTCTTAGTAAAATCTTCGTGATTTGGCTCATTATACTAATTGTTCGATGTTTATCGCATTCCAAGGCTCCTGATTTCATCGGGATTGCAATAAATATGTAATTACATAATTCAAGAGATATATCTTTTCAGTATTATGTATTGTGTTCAGCAGTCTGGTGACCTGGTCTGTTCGATATTCTTCAAAAGCCTTGATTATTTCTGTTGTAATGTTTTCTGGACCCGGGGTCTTGCCAGTTTTCATATGGTTAAGAGCATTCTGAACTTCCATCTTCAAAATTGATTGTCCTTCATGATTATTCCGAATATCATACTGTTCTTCTCTTTTATCACTATAAAGGTTTTTCACATAATGTGTCCATATATGTAACATCTGATCTTTTTCTAATATGATGTTTTCATCTTTTGTGTTCATTTATTAGTAGCCTCTTAATGTCTTTTGTGAGTTAATTTGGCATTTTTACATTACATATAACAAGTAAATTTTCCTTAGAATGATTCTCCTCTTTCTCCTTCGTCTTTGTCTTCCTCCTTCCAAACTCCTCTTCTCCGTCTTTCTCATCTCTCTTCTTCTCATCTTGTTTGGGGCTTCTGTCATATAATATTCTAATTTTAGTGTTTCATGTAGTACTATAATTACCTGTCCAACTTAAGTGAGTCTTCTAAGTACATTTGTCACTTAATTTTTCCTTCTTTTGCCAAACATTTTAGGGCATACATTCTCTACACCGGCTCTAGATAATCGCCATGCAATTTATGTACCTTGCCATTAATACTCATATTATTGCTTTCTTGCTTGCTTGTGTTTGTTGGCTGTGAACTCCAGCGTGAAGTCCTGTATGTCGGATGAAGATATCCTGTTGTCCAACATCGATGTGATGTCACACCGGACTGAGGTTTGCGTGAGTATCTCTTGTCCCATGTCTGGCTTATTGGTGTGCAGACTGGTGGTTCCTCGCCGTGCAGGCAGATACTCTCCGACTTCGGAAGAATCAGCGATCCTACTACGTTAGCCAGGACACCGAAGGGACCTGTTGCCCAGGACGCACGACTAGGATGTGTTAGTAGGTCTTGGCCAGTATAGAACCTGGCCCTGGTGCCCTGGAAGCACCTCTGCGTCCCACTTATATTATTAAATGTGTCGCCTTGTGCCGCTTGTGGCTCTCAACATTTTCGTAAGAAACCACATATTTACTGCGTGTAGCTTCTTGTTTTAGGACCGAATAACAGCTCCCATAGTTTCTGTCAGTAAGGAACTTAGTGTTCGTGTTTGAATAATTAGTTTATAGTGGCTAGACGCTAGTCTGCCGACCCGGTGGTCGTGTGTTCGAACTGCATCGGGGCGAATTAACATTTATGTTTATTTTTAAATGTGGCACGTGAACGATTTTCAATGGCAAACTCAATGAATTTAAATGCTGTGCATAATCTCATTTAAAAGAAAACGGTAATTTTTAAAAATGAAATTCATGCATATAATTCTTTAAATATTGAGCACAACCCACTACTGGTAACGCCGATCGCATTCTGGTATGAACCTAAGGCCTATCCACGTCAATATGGAAGTACTATACTCGAGTTTCGCCCTCGTTTGAACTCGTCAGTAGTGCATATTCCTGATCGGATCCGGAAACAGTCCCTGATCACGCGTGTGAAGCGGGTGTGTAACCACGCAGCACACACTGGACACACCAAATTATCACAACAGAACATCACAACACCACCCATCGTAGGCTATGCTCAAGATTGCCCAATCGCCACGACCGGCGTCCGTCAATCGATGGGACCCGAACGATCAGGACTTCTCACTGGCAAGGAACACCAGGCCTCCTAAATCCAGTGAGCAATAATCAATTGATTATGTGGTTGTTTCGGGATATGAAATTTAAATATTGAGCACAACCCACTACTGGTAACGCCGGGACTGTTTCCGGGACTGTTTCCGGATCCGGTCAGGGATATGCACTACTGACGAGCTCAAACGAGGGCGAAACTCGAGTATAGTGCTTCCATATTGACGTGGATAGGCCTTAGGTTCATACCAGAATGCGATCGGCGTTACCTGAATTGTGGTTCATGAGACGAATGTTGTGAATACCCTGGACTGCCAGAGTAACTAACGACGATTGCCTGAAAGAGGCTAATGAAACTTGAACGTTATACACAGAGAAAAGAAAGACAGAGGCCGACCAAGAGGAATAATGCTGGATGGATTGAGACGGTCTCGTGCATGAGGAATGTTATCAGCAGAGTTGATCCAGAACACCAAGGACAGAGATCTATGGAGAGACATGAACGCCTATGCCAGATGGCAGGGCACTTGATGATGATTTAAATCCAGAAACATCAGATCCACAACTAACCAATACACATAAAAAAATAGCACCAAGAACTAGACGAATAGCAGTCATTCTAAGTGTACAATAAGGCCGAGAAATCCATCATTGTGGAGACGAAACTCGATTGATTAATTGATTGATTGATTGACTGATTGATTGATAATAGTGTGAGATTGCAGAAAAAAAGCAAATTAAAAGAGGTGTGGCCAAACAAGAACACTACGCAGGAAGCCAAAGAAGAATTGTAAACCAGCACAGAACGGTGTCGTTGGCCGCTACACGTTGCGGGATTTGCTGAGGAGGGGATCCGAGCACATATGGATTGAATGGTTCGATGAGCAATGAGGATGATCTGTCGACAAACTAACTAACTAACTGACTGACTGACTGTCTGACTGACTGACTGACTGACTGACTGACTGACTGACTGACTGTACATCTTTCCGTAACGAGAATGTACGAGAATGCATCAGGATATATATTTCTTATTCTGATACTCTTAATCTTCCATTACTGTCGGGGGCAAAAAGAAAATCCTAACCGGTACAGTTCGCAGCGACTGCACTAGCCAGGCGGCCTTAATTCCCCAGACTCAAAGACCCCTCTTCCATACATCGGAAGGTACTATATTGGCAGTAAATGGCAGTTTATGGCATCACATGACCTTCGACCAGCCAACACCACGCTGCCCTATCCTTAGCCACCCCCGTTCGTGTCTTTCTCATGTTATTCACTTGTGTCTCTAATTTGCTTGTAGATGTTGTTTAGGTCTTCCTTTATTTCATTTGCTTGAGGATTCCAGACAAATGTCATTCTATTTACTCCTTGTTTACGTTGTGTCAACGTATGTCCTTTCTATCTCCATGGTCTAAACGTAATCTCTTCATTAACTAGTATTTGGGTAACGGGGTAGGGGTATCCCCGTATCAAAGGAGAAGTTAGGCGCCTCCTTCCCTCCGCTAGCCTACGGGACACCCTTGGGCAAGGTGGAGTAACCATTAATCCTCCCGATCAGGGTTACGATCCAAATTCAAGGTGTATCCTGCATGCCAAGGAACTGATTGGCTGTAGGGAGCACAGTCCATTACGGAGGCAGCCAAGCTGTTGCAGGGGCGGAGCTTGGCTGATGGACATATTATACCGGGCCCCTTCCCCAGCATTATATAACACCAAATATGATATTTCATTTAATTTCTATGGACCATCGTTGAAGCCGCGGAGTACGTGCTCTGCGCTTGCTATCATCTTCAGCGGTCAGTGTAAATGGAGTTAGGAGAAGAAGGTGGGGGGAATGGGGAGAGAAGAAGGCACAGAAACACAAGGGTGGAGGTCAAGATAGTAAGGAAAAAACACAACGCCTAGAATTTAAATATATAAGAGTAGGTTGTTGGAATTGTTGCAGAGACAAGCACTCAGGACATTCTCATTCGCGCCCCGTCCCCTCGTTCAACAGTCAGCGAAGAGTAACACCCCTAATTGTTCCCACCGCTGTCAGAATGAAAGTTCTACTGG
Source organism: Cepaea hortensis (assembly GCA_963921405.1). Classification (NCBI taxonomy): domain Eukaryota; kingdom Metazoa; phylum Mollusca; class Gastropoda; order Stylommatophora; family Helicidae; genus Cepaea; species Cepaea hortensis. The sequence continues at coordinate 75,068,490 of OY992893.1, forward strand.
TCTTCCCTCTCAGTTTTGAGATTCTTCCTGAACCTCTGCCAATCCCATGCAATCTCATCCTTTCCACATACGGGCTCTCAGTCTGTTTCCCCACATTCTCCATCTGGTTCCATAGGCGCACGACCACCTCTCCCTTGTCCACAGGTAATATACCACCAAGAGGTGCATTACCTGCCAGCCTATCAGCCTGTTCATTTCCCCCCGTACTCCCACATGGCCAGGGCAAAAAATGCATACAATTCTCACAATCTGTGACCTCAGAAGCGAGGTGAGCCATCCACACGAAACATTCCTTTCTCCGAAGGATTCCTTTTCTTTCAACTCTGAGAGAAAGAGAAAGGGAAAGCTTTCCTGCAGAGGTATAGCACAGACAGATCAGAATGATGGGGACATCAGAGACCCAGTTAGAGAAGATCTATCAGGTGCCATTAAAGATACCGTTCCAATATGGCTGATAGGTCGGAGATACGTTAAGGTCTGTGTGTGATTTTACTTCTGGAGAAGGTTTGCTTACGCATATTTCCTCATTTTGGATTTTTATTACGTGATTTATCAACGAAATACTGGACTGAATGTTCGGGTCGAATCTGAGATGTGGATATCACGTAAAATGATTCTATTTGCAAAGTAAATATTCTGTTGTTAAGGTCAAGGAGAGACTCATGAATGCATTCAAAAGTAGCATCTGTCCATAATAATTATGTATTCGGGATTCATGAGATTCGATTCAGCAGTACAGACAAAATCAGAAACTTGGAGGCAAATATTTCAATCATGTGCTTCTTCTTTGTATATTTTGGATTTTTCATACCACCGATTCTTGTAAATACGTCATTACTTCTAGCTTTACTTCTAGAGTAATCTCTAAACCATTAACTAAAGCTTTTGTGCACTGACCATGACGTCATTGTTTTGGTTGTGTTTATGAATAACAAACATCCGGAAGAACAGCTGTATTATGTGGGCTTTAGTGATAATCAAATCAAGGACCCCGACCACCACCATGAATTGTAAGAAACGCCAATCTTCTATAACAGATCATAACAAGATGAAATTGGACAGCTCTGCAGCAGGGCAGAGAATGGCACTCACTTGTCCTGAAAGTCGGATTGGCCTGCAAAAGGCTGACGTAACATAACTCCATGTGGATGTGGTAGGCATGGGGAAACCACCACACTATCTTCCCAAGTTTTCATGACTAAACACACTTCAATGTCAGTAAACGACGTTAACGACTGTCTTAGGACATCCTCGTCCGGTCGGGACAGTCAAGTGCCACAGGTACCACCAAACCATCATCCAGAGACTGAAGGCAACATCTTAATTAAAACAAGTAAGTTTAAAATTGGTACATGGAATGTTAGAACGTTAAATGAGCTTGGAAAGTTGCACAATGTTATAAGTGAAATGGAAAGTATGAAATTGAATATCCTAGGCATAAGTGAGATGATATGGAAGGGAACAGGCAAAATTACAAAAGAAAAACACACAATAATTTATTCTGGAGGGGATACACACGAAAAATGAGTATAGCTAATATTTGATAAACAAACAGCCAAATCAGTTAATGGTTAATGGTGTATTTCAGACAGAATTATTGTGGTCACATTGAAAGGCAAACCAACAGATATAAATATTGTACAAGTATACGCACCAACAACAAGCAGTGGTGATGAAGAAATACAACATTTTTACGATGAAGTAGACATGGCAATGTCTCAAATTAAATCACAAGATATAACATTAATACTAGGTGATGTCAATGCAAAATTAGGAAAATGACAAATTGCGGATGTAGTGGGGAATGAACGAGGAGAACAACTAATAGAATGGGCAAATATCAATTGTATGATAATTGGAAACACCCGGTTTAAACATCATAAAATACAACTTTACACATGGAAAAGCCCTGATAAGTAAATACTCAACCAAATTGACTACATAGTTTAGTTTAGTCGACGGATCAACATCACGGCACACGGGTGCAACCCATAAGTGCTCCGTTCTCCTCCTAACTCAAACCTGAGTCTGGAGAAACTCAGCTCAATGCACGAACTCCGTAGCACGGGCGAGGATCCTGAAATACTTTGGGTAGATTTTTAACTCGAAATTTTGCCCAGGCAGCGCCGTTAGGCTACTCTTTTTCGATTTCCAACGGCCAAGGGATTTTTTACGTGCGCAACAATACACACGGGCGTCCGATCTCACTACCCAGAGACCAGGGGACATTTTATTACTAGAAGTCCACGTGAAAAAAATCCCGGTCCTCACCGGGGCTTGAACCCGGGACCTCCAGCACTCGAGGCGGACACCAAACTCGAGACCACGCAGCCCTTAGACTACATACTTATTAATAAAAAGTTAGAAATGCGTTAATCAACGTAAAGACAGTACCGGGTGCTGACTGTAATAGTGATCATGTACCACTATGTGGAATAATAAAAGTAAGACTGAAGAGAAGAAAAAAAGTGGTTATGAAGAGACTAAATAAAGAGGTTTTGAAAGTAGATAAAGAAATTCAAGAACAATACAGAGTGACTGTGAAAAATAGGTATAACGCAAAAGCTAAAATACAGAATATAAACGAACAATGGGAAATGTTAAGGGACTTCATTCATCAATCGAGCAAAGAAATATTACCGGAGAGAAGCCAATAGGCTAAGAAAACATGGATGACTGAAGAAATATTAAAGTTGATAGCCAAAAAAAAAAAAAAAACAGAGTAAAAATGATAAACTTGAATATAATGAAATAAATAAAGAAATAAGAAATAATTGTGTGAAGGAAAAGACAGTTGGTTACAAGAAAAGTGCGAGAAAATTGAATTAAATTCTATTAAAGATACAAGAAAATATGCACAAACAAATCAGTGAGCTCCCAGGAAGAAAAATAAGAATACATATAGGGTGCTTAAAATAAAAAACAGGAAAGATATTATTGGAGGAAGATGCTATAATAAAGAGGTGGAATGAGTGTATAAGAGATTTATATGATGGAGAAAGGGCAGAATTAACAGAAGAAAGTAACTTAGAAGGTCCACCTATTCTAAAAGAAGAAGTCGATGGAATCACAATAGAAGAATTACAAGTAATCGGCAAATTTGGAGTAGATATATTAACCGAAATGTTAAATGATATTTACTGCAGTGGATATATATATATATATATATATATATATATATATATATATATATATATATATATATATATATATATATATAAAGCGATATGTTGAAATCTGTATTTATAACTATACCAACAAGACCAGGAGCAATTGAATGCGAAGATTTTCGTACGATTAACTTCGTAAATCATGTCACTAAGCTTCTACTCACAATTATAATGAGAAGAACAAGAAAGAAAATAATAATGGAAATTGGCGAAGAACAATATGGATTTGTGGAAGGAAAAGGTACAATCAATGCAATATATACATTAAGGACACTATTAGAAAGCTCATTAGAGACAAAGAAAGACATATGTTTGTGCTTCATAAATTATACGAAGGCATTTGATAAAGTAAAACATGATGAAAAGATTAAAATGTTAGAAGATATTAACATTGATAGGAAGATCTCAGAATAATAAAAAATATGTAATGTAACAAATAGCAGCAATTAAAGTGGGAAATAAAGAAGGAAATTATGAACACATAAAGCTAGGAGTAAGACAGGGATGTGTTTTGCCACCGGATCACTTATCCCTCTATAACGAAGTACCAATGAGAGCAATCAAAGAAAAACCAGGAATAATATTCGGACGTTGTAATATAAATAATATACGCTATGCAGATGACACAGTATTGACGGCAATAATGCAAAAGATCTACAACTGCTGGGCATTGTAGTAACAGAAAGTGCAAAGAACGGACTCTCCTTGAATATCATGAAAACATTAACAATGGTGATATCAAAGAAACAGGTAACAGCCAAATGTGAAATAGAGATATAAGGGAACATTCTTCACGAAATGGATAGGTTTAAATATCTAGAGACATTTATAACATCAGATGGAAGATGCACAACAGAAATTAAGAGCAGAATAGGGCAAGCAAAGGCTGCATTTCAGAAAATGAGGAATGTCTTAAACAATTAGTCAATATCATTGAATGTAAGAAAAGGAGTGCTAAGGTGGTATATAAAACCTGTTTTGCTGTATAGCTGTGAATCTTGGAATGTAAATGAACAAATTAGGAGGAGATTGGAAGCAACAGAGAAGTGGTTCCTGATACGAATGTTGCGAATTCCTTGAACTGCGAAAGTAACTAACAACTAATGCCTGAAAGAGGTTAATGAAACTAGAACATTATATAAAACAATAAGAAAGAGGCAAACAACTATTTTTGGTCATGTGATGAGACGAGAGGCATTGGAAAACATCGTGACAACTGGAAAGATCGAGGGGAAGAGAGGTAGAGGCTATAACAGAGTGTCTTATAGGGGAGTGTTGGCTGGTGTGCAACGAGAAGATTCTAATATTCAGAACGCACGGGTGAGCACCCTGCTGGGGGGTAGCTAGGAAATGTCACGCTGTGACGTAGGGGTAGTGAACAGTTAGTTACCACCGATCGATCGTAGTGAGAGGTCACAAGGGTTGTCATCTGGAATGTGTGTTGTCGCGGACCTCTGTTTGTAACTTCATTATCATCTATTGTGCTGAGGATGCCTGTAATTGTCAAGATAGCTCAATAAACACCACTCAAAGATAATAGAGTTGGATTGTCTCTTGATGCATTCGGCAGATATTGTCTGTTGATTCCAGCTTATACCTCATTCATTACCTCCTACACTGGTATAGCACGGTAATTTGGTGCCGTATACAGCGGATGTGAAGTCCTGGGTTGTCGCGGAATACGCAGAGTACCCCCACGAACTAGAATTCCCCAATGTCTGTTCTGGGAGGAATTGACGCACGTTTTTAAACTATCAGTGAACATTTGCCAATGTCAGCTTGTTCACAACACGGGGTCAGCTCTTTCACCACAGCTGGTCGCTATTGACTGGCCCATCGTTGCTCTTTGACTTCAGTGTACTACTTCTTAACTCACAGCGTTCTTAAACAAGAACCCTCTTTCACAGTTGACTGCAACTTCAATCACTGCAACCATCGCAAACGCTTTCAAACGCATAACTTTCTCAAACTCGACCTTCTTGTCTCACGTCCCAGCTGGGTCTGTCCTGATCGCAACCTCTTCCGGCTTTAACCTGGGCACGTCACGTGACCACATAACTCCGCCCACTAATCTACCGGTGTTCGCTTGCATGTTTGAACTGTGTGTCAATGACATCTCTCTAGTTTCTACGATTGACACACTTGCTGTGTTTCTTATATCAATCTCATGGCACGGTGGCATTGATGAATATTAACGGTAGAGTTGATTCAGAAAACCAAAGACCGAGATCTGTGGGGAGTCATGAACGCCTACGCCAGTCGGCATGGCACTTGATGATGATGATGGCTGTGAAGATATTATACAGATGGAAGATATCAAAAATGTATTTAAAAAAGCAACTAGGACCCAATGAGGTTAGGTATGCCCACGTGAAGTATACGAGTGTTCGAGAAATATGGAGATGTCTGCTTGCTTTAAACTGAGGATCAGGATGTCATCAGTACCCCAGGATTGGGTGTGAATCTATGTAACACCACTTCCTAAACCAGGGAAAGATCACTAAAAGCTAAATGGGTTTAGGATTAATATCCTACATAATACATTTGGCAAGGATTTGGAGAAGATCATTGCTGTTAAGCTTCAGGAATCTTTAGAAAGGGAAAAGCTCCTCCCGGAAGGTTAGACAGGTTACCGACCGCGGAAAGATACTTGTTCAAATGCAGCCACTTTTGCCTGTGATGTTTATGAAGGGTTCCAAAACAGACACGAGACGGAAGTGATAGCACTGTCACGAAACTCGATCGATTCGACCGAGTGGTATAAGGGAAACAACCCTGGTATTACCCGACCAGGTTCCCCTGAAATAATCACCCTTTTTTGGCCAATCTAGATGATCCGACGGCCTTGACTGTCAGAGTCTTGCTCTCAGCAATAACACAGGCTCTTAATCACCAACAAGTGTGATACAAACACGGTCACAGAATGACTTGGCGTGACACGCTACAAATACAATTCAAACACTTTATTCACACATCTCACTCATCACAACCATTACATGCATCGTACAATTACAATGGCGATGCAATAATACATTCAATAGATATATCAATACAATATACACAACTCACACAGTCTTCTATTATTCCCACAGGCGTTCTCTCTATTCGCGTTCATACACTCAAGTATACGAGGACCATTCATTCCGTCTGTCTTGTCCAACGCTCCCAAGCCGTCTGGCCGCTAACCACTGTGAGTCTCGCTAGTCGGGGTTGCGTCCCTGCGTGGACTGCATGATCTACGCATTCACCGACTGGCGATTCCTGACACAGTGTGGTTAGTGTCGCTCACAGGTGGACTCCTGGCCGTACTCGCCAGGCGTTGTTGACGAAGACGCTGTAGAACTAATGGGGAGATTATGACCCTGGTATTACCCGACCAGGTTCCCCTGAAATAATCACTTTTTTTGGGCCAATCTAGATGATTCGACGGCCTTGCCACCGTGACCGAAGCTCAGGTAGACGGGCTGTGCATGTGTCGCGCGCAGGCGCTGTTCATATAGCAACCAGACAAAGCCGTCAGATGAGCTGAGTTGTTCGTAGAGGCGAGACGCTGTGTGTCAGTTGCGTATTCCACGACGGGACGGAAAATATCTTTACGAGTTTTGGAAAACTTTGACATCGTCTCCAGAATGCCAGTTGAGTGGCAATACGAAGATTCTACCTTCCTGATGAAGAAGGTGAACAACTGGTGACGGGTCCAGTGATTGGGGCCAAGACAAGTGACGTGGTGAGCAGTCAGAGGGCACTTCAAAGACTATCCTGGGATGTCTACTCCAGCGAGTTTACCACAGTAGAGTACGGGGGCCAGGTACCACGTTGTTATTGTCTAGACCACGCATTGTTCAACATGACCACTCTACATGCCTGTCTACTTAACTCACGGCAAGTATCCTATTTAAGTATTCGTCTACTGCCTGATGACACTAGACTGATCCATCGCCAGCTAGAGCATGCTGCCATCAACTATATGTGCGAGGCCACTTTGGCTCATTGGTCTGCCGGAGTGCAGCGACAATAGAGACACTAGCGACTTTTCCCCAGCAGAGACTGAGAGGGTTCTATCATACGAACTATCCTCTACGTGCTTCATTGTGAGTGAGCGATGGAGTGTTCCTGTCTACGGCCACACTAGAGATATTTTGCCTGAGAGTGAAAAGAGTGGGCCGACATTCAAGACCCTCACCAAAGAGCAGTTCGACGAACCAGTCCAGTCGGAACAACCACCGTCCATCCATCTTTGAGAAGACCAGAGCATGCCGGAGGGTTGGATACACGCGGTGAGGCCTGTTACCGAGATGACCTGTGGCGTAGTGCTCTGGATATTTCCCGTGATGGCAACCCAAATCCTGAAGCTACTCCAGTGCTGCCTTGTCTAGACTGTCCTAGCAACCGCTAGGTATATCTCATCATCATCCTCATTGTCAGAGCCCTATATAGATATATACAGACAGGACGTATCCCTGTGACAGGACAGATCCCTGTCACAGGGCAGATCCCTGAGACAAGACGATGACAGAGCAGGTCAGGACAGTACGCCAAAAGTCAAACGGTTAACGTGAGTTAACTGAGCGACAGTCACCATCGACGGACGGACTAACCCCAGGTTAAGGACAGGACAACACTGAGACGCAGTACTGACCACGAGATACATGAGCAACCCGGAGGTCATGAGACACGTGATGCGAGACCCAGAGGAAAGCTCTGGGAGACTGGACTGGGACTTCGATGTGGACGGATGTGCCTGAGTGTTGTTGAGCGAGTGTACAGCTGAGACGAGAAACTGCTAGTTTGCGCTGTGAGATTGATCCAGTGATAGAGTGTGTGCGCCAGCTGTGATAGTAGTGTGCAGCACGAGTGGAATGCATTGCTGCGTGTAAATTATTATTTGTGATACCATTGTATTATATCGTATTGTATTTGAACATTAAATCTGACGATGTATTGATTTTGTCCATCGTACTCCGACTGACATTTGTCAAGGCAATTAAGTTGTGAGCCAGGTGTACTTGAGAGACCTTGATATTCATCATCATCCTCATTTGTATAATACACACTTCTGTTACCATAGATAGATACCAGAGTTGAGTCATGCATTCAGTATGAGGTGTCATAGGGTAACGTTCGTTGGTTGCGTGGAAGAGAGATAGGTATCCAGAGGCTGGTGGGCTATAGTGTATTGAGGTCACCTATTTCCCAGTCTGAAGACGTCCCGTTGTTAAGGTGTGGTTTCAGTTCCCCTCACCCCAGGGAGTGTTGCTACAAACACTCGATCTCGAGGACGCGTACAACAGAGTGAGATATGCTAATGTGATGGACGCTGTTATAGTGAAGACACTCTGACCTTGGTTGGTGAATTAGATTGCAGCTGCCTTGTATTTTCGCAAAGTAGCTTTCCTGGTAGGTACATGGCAAAATTGCAAGTTTCGAAGCATCAGTGGCTGGAAGGAAACTAATACAGTTAAACCTCGGTTTTCGTTGCATTCGGTTTTCGTCGATTTCGGTTTTCGTCGACTGCTTTCACGTAAAATTTGTCTCCGTTTTCGTCGATTACCTCGGGTTTCGTCGATCTGCCGACATGACCTCGCTGCTAATGTTGCGAAAACATAGGTACTCACGCGTTCTTCTGATCAGTTTGGCGATGTTTTTCGTTGTGTGAGAATCACTTGCTAATAAAAAATACGAGAGCGGCATTAAGATTGCTGAAATCGGCCACATGTACTGGAAGTCGTCATCCACGATAAGTTTTATTGTGGCGAAAAAGGAAACAATAACAGAGGCTAATGTAGCGAAAGACATGAATGTGCTAACGAAACAGAGATCGCAATCAATTGAAGATGTCGAACAGTTATTATTACTTTGGATAAATCAAAAAGTTAGATGGCGATTCTTTTTCTGAGGCAATCATATGTGAAAAGTTCAGTCTGTTGTATGCCGATCACATTAAAAAATTCCTGGGACGAATGCTAGTGTACTTAGTAATTTGTAGGCCAGCATATTATGGTTTGAAGAATTCAAAAGGCGCACTGGCATATATTGTGTTACTAGGCACGGTGAAGGTGCGAGTTCGGACACGTCTGGGACCGAAAAATAGTATTTTTATAACCATATTTATTCTCTATATAATGCTTTTTTTGGTCTGTACTATGGAGTGTCTAGAACAAATTAATTGGATTTATATTGATTCATATGGAAATAATTACCACGGTTTTCGTCGGTTTCGGGTTTCTTCAATCGTTTTCGGAAGGATTATCGACGTTAACCGAGGTTTGAGTGTATTTGCGGATGATGTATGTGTCAGTAGTATATAATGTGCAAATGAGGTATTAAATAAGGATCTGGATCCTTCTGATGATATAACAGTGAAGCACAAAGGGCAACTGAATGGAGGAAGACAAGCCAACGTTGATTGGAAATGACTCAGTTTATTGTGAGAGTCTTCAAGTCATATCAAAATGAATATAGCGACTATAAATGTAGATACATCTTGCTGGCTTCGCTGTTAGGTGGTAACTAATCCCCTGTTTACCTCTACGTCAGCACGTGAGCGTCCCTAACTACTTAGCCACTGGGTGGTGCTCTCGCGTGCATCAGCTATTTGTCTCTTTCCCCTTGCACGCCGTGCCACATAACTAAACCCCGTATAACAGCCTAATCTGTTATATTACCTTTCTACCCTAACACGACTTTTCCCCGAAAAGTCTTAATTCCACAACTCATTTACCCCAAATCTATGACCCCACAAGTTATCCTTCGACACTTAACCAAATAATCCCACATAATTACTTCTTCCTTGTTTCTATAAAATCATAAGCAATCCGCTTACAATCTGAACATGTCTCAACCCCCAACTACAAAATTCATATATCTCTAACTCTAACCTGTAACTCTTGTTCATTACACCTCTCTCTATCCTAACAATTTATCTTATAGCCAGCTGCCATGAACCATAACCCTATAATATCCGCATTACATATATTATTTACACATCGTAAGTCTATATCACAAAAGCTCATCTTAATATACTCTTCACAAAGCAACCCGCTTTATTTCATTGATAAAATGTTGATCGAAATTATGGTTAACAAAAATTGAAGATTCTTATGTATTTCTACAACTTATCATACTCTCACTAACATTAACAACACAGGATAGACAGGAAAGTGGGTGGTGCGCACCGAAGAATATAAAGTAGTAAGAAGTTGTTACATTTATCACATTTATCCTCCCATGCACTCTCAAAACTTTATAAAAATAAAGTTTTCAAAATCCCAAATCATATAATCCGCTAAAATAATACAATCTTCAATTATCTTCATTTTTTGTTAATAATAAATGCTCTTGTCAAACGTTACGTCGATCTAAAACTCCATCCTTCAACTCTCAGGATAAAAAAATATTATTCTACTCCCCAACCTGTATTATTTGCGCTGCTAACAACAGCTATCAAAATATGACTGCCCTTTCCTCCTTGTTTATACTATATTAGTATCTAATTTTTACTGTTCCTATATTATGATTTCCATTTCTTCTTTCATGCTGTAACCACAGCGTCCCCTAATTACTATTGCCCATGTTCGTTTACTCTGAACATACGTATTCCCAATATGTTTCGTTTATGCTGATAAGCACAGCCGCCCCCTTTTTGAGTTAAACCACTCTCCTCCCATAATCCAACATGGCATTGAATCCATGTATTTCTTTTAACGCTGTCTAATACAGCACCTATTTCAACCCCCACATCCACGTATTTCTATTAACGCTGACTTGTGGAGCACTTTACTATGTCTAATTATTATCTGGACAAGTACCATATTATAGATTTATACTAAGTCTGTCTTTACTCAGAGCGACCAACAAGTTCTAACACCTTAACAATTTCTATACTTAATATTTAACAATGCAAAACGATTGAACATGATAAACAATCGTAAATTATAACAAAACACCCCCCCCCCTTTTAAATTAACATCCTTTTATCCCCACATCATGTGCATAATAACAAAATAATAATCATGTTCAAGCAAAATTACTTATTGTAATCAAACATCATTAGCCGCTTGTACGGACTAATGAGTAATATATATCTATTCACTACAAAGAACACAAGTCATGCCTATTCCACTACTTCACAACAAGTTTAACATTTATCTGCACTGTGAACAACAGGTATTGTTTTATACCAATTACTATACTATAAAAATCTTAATACAATCAGCTATATGCCAAACCATCATTAAGTCAACAACAATTTTATCTCTTGCTATCTGCAGAGTATTTCTTACCAATCTATTTGCCATATCTCCACTTCTTCATTAATGCTAGATTTTTCTCTATAAGTGCCATCTCTACATCAATGTCCTCATTTTCCCGAAGAGAACTTAAAATATCTTCCTTCATATGACTATTTCCATCAGTCTCTGATGTTTCATCCATTTCTTGTTCTTCTGTATTTATATTGCTGGCGGCCTCTAATTTCTTTTCTTTCTATATCCAACCTAATCTGTCTATCTTGGTTTCTTAATGACCTTTCCAACAGTGGCATATACTCGTCGCTTGATGAACCTTCTCTAATTCTCTTTTGTCTTTTAACTTCTCTTTCTTTTTGTCTATCTATTCTCCTTTTCACTGCTTGTCTGGTATTCTTAAACGGAGCGGTTACTTCCTCCTCCATAGATTCAACACTATTATAACCATCATACGTATTATTTTCTTCTCTCATAAGAGTTTTCGGTATTGTTTCCGCTTGTTCACAAGTTTCGTCGTAAAATGGTGTTGTTATTATTTGCTTTTGTACCAGTTCTTTTCCAAAATCCGAGGGTATCGCATATTTGACTCTTCTGACGAGTTGTCCGTATGAGTATAACCCTTCCAGATAATTATTATTATTATCATCTCCCTTATCCGCATTATCTCGTCTTAAATGCTCCACATGTGAACGTGCCACATGTCCTGTAATTTGGTTCTTGATACTATATGATACTTGGCCTAGCTTTTCTAAAATGTAATATCCTGGAATCTAATGAGCATCAAATTTGAAGTTTCTTCTATGTTTGTTATAGTAAACCCTATCACCTACTTTAAATTCTTGTAGTTGTGTATTTTTATCTGCGTACTTTTTCTGTCTTTCTCTGGCTTTAATTATATTGCTTCTCAACCTTACATGTGCTTTGTGCATTTCTTGTAAAATCATTTCCTGAAAATCCTCCCCCATATATTTTCGTCTAGGTTTTAACAGATTGTCAATTGGGAGTACTGGTTCTCTTCCGTGTAGCAAGTAAAATGGTGAAAAACCTGTCCCTTCATTTTGGTGTGTTCGTATCGCCCCTAGTGCAGGTCCCAATTAAAGATCCCAATCCCTATCATGTTTCTCTACATTTTTTGCTAGTATATTGTATAATGTCCGATGTTGTCTCTCGTTTTTCGTATTTGAGGAAGGTCTATAATAAGAAGTTTTTATGTGGGCGATATTCAAATCTTGTAATAATTTCTCAAACTTCTTGTTTAAGAACTCCTTTCCATTATCTGTGAGTACTGTCTGTGGGCAACTAAATCTTGGTATATATTCTTGTAGAAAAATAGTAATAATAGAATCAGCGCTCTTATCTGGAATTGGATATACCTCTGGCCATAAACTATAGCAATCCACGATATGTAGTAGATATACATTCCCCGATAACGTTTTAGGATGAGGACCTGAAATATCTAAACTCACTTTCTGCATTGATAACTGAGGAATATCAGTTTCTTGTAAGGGACATTTAATTGTTTTCATATTTCTTAACCTACATTTCTCACATGTGTCAACATATTTGTAAATGCTCTTAACTAAGTTCGGCCAGTAATATTTATTCTTGTGAGCTTTAAATAACGTGTCACGACCAAGATGACCATTCTCATCATGACATGCCTTCAAAATTTCAATTTCTAAATGTTTCGGAATGTATTTTCTCAATTCTTCACCTTTTTCACTCAAATAATATAACTGATTGTCTTCCTGCAATTCTAAAAAAATATCTAAAAACTGTTCTCACCTGTTTCTTTCAACTTCCGTTTTATTTCTATTACTTTTGGACCCAATTCCTGTTCTTCCTTCATATTAAAATGCAGTAATTGAGGATCTCCCGCTATTGGTTCAGATTCTTGTTCTGACTGTGAGCTTCTAAAATTTTCTCTATTCAATATGGCAAAATCTAGTATATTTACTTGCCAGTTTCGGTCATCTATTTCGGGTTCACCCTCATCTTCAGTATTCTCTGATATCTCTGGATACGGGATTCTGGATAATAAATCCGCACAGGTGTTCTATTTACAAAATATGTATTCTAATTTTGCGTTGTAACCTTGCAAATTCAATGCCCATGTTTGTATTTTTCTGTTCTGTACTGGAGCCTCTAATAAAGATTTTAACGTCATGTGATCAGTTCTAATTATGAAATTGGCGTTATGTAAGTAATAATTTAGTTTCTGCAGGGCATACTGTATAGCATATGCCTCTTTTCCCACTGTCGCCCACTTTTTGTTGAGACTTACTAAGTTTGTGTGACAGAAAGTAGATTGGTCTTTCGTTCTTAACTCCTGGTATTCCTGAGTTTTCTCCTTCATATGGTTGCGTTAAACATGCTCCTAAGGCATTATCTGAAGCATCTGTATATAAAATCAATTGTTTGTTTAAATCTGGATGTGCCAATAATGGAACTACTGTTAAACTATTTTTAAAAAAATCAAATGCTTTCTGACAATCTTCATTCCATTTAAATCTTGCGTATTTGCAAGTCAGGTTAGTGATGGGTTCTGCTATTTGTGCGAAATTTGGAATGAAACGACGATAGTACCCACACGTACCAATAAAAGCCCTAACCTCCCTCACGTTGGTTGGAGCAGGTAATTCTCTAATGACTTTCACTTTATCTTGATCTGGTTTAATTCCTTCTCTATCCTTGATGTACCCCAAGTACTTAGTTTCCGATTTTAGAAACTCACATTTACTCAGTTTCAGTTTAACATCGTGTAGTCTTAGCCTATCAACGACTAACTTTACATGTTTCAGGTGGTCTTGTACGTCTCTTGATGTATAGATCAAATAGTCATCTATTGTACGCCAATGCGAACTTTTGCATGCCTTCTAATACTTGATTTATTAATAACATATAATGAGAAGGGGCTGTATTGACCCCAAATGGCATACGTAAAAATTCGTAAGAACCTTCGTGAGTACAAAAAGCACTTTCCTTCTGAGCATCTGGCGACATGGGGATGCACCAAAATCCTGACCTTGCGTCTAGCGTAGTAAAGAAGGTAGACCCATTAAGTAGCCCCAAAATATCATCTATCACTGGCAATGGATAAGCTATATTCTTGGTGATTTTGTTCAGGGCCCTGTAGTCACAACAGAACCAGTGACTACTGTCCTTTTTGGTCACAATTACGATCGGAGATAACCATTGTGACTTTGATCTTGTTATTATTACTGCTTTTAGCATATCTTCTATTACTTTTTCTACAATTTCTCTATTACTTAGAGGAGTTCTATATGGTTTCAAACTGATTGGTGGATGATTTCCTGTGTCTATTTCCATAGTAACTGTCTTGGTCTTACCCAACTTCAAGTCATTAATGGCAAAAACATCCTGGTTTTCTCTCACTAACTCTTCTAATACTTCCTTATACTCTTGCGGAGCTTTCAATTGTGATAATAACTCTTGTTCCCTCTTCAAGAATGACGTTGTTTTGTCTACTGAATGTACCTGAGATGGATGTTTTCTGAATGCATGGATCAATTCATCATTCCGTATTTTCCAACTTCCTCTACCTCTATTTCTGGTATCATTTCTTTTAATGGGGATTTCTGGATACTCATTTATTGTCAATTCCTCTTTAACTGTATTTAATATGCTGTTAGGATCATGTGCTATTTTAGCAATCACACACCCTCTATACAATTTAATCTCCTTCCCTGTGTTGTTAAAAATCATTACTGGAAAACTGAAGTGTCTGTCTAACGCCATTATTCCATCTGTGGCCTCTAACCCTGGTGCATCTATTATCTCTCTCTCGAACTCTGTTACTATATCTGTTTGTCCTATCGAAAAATAAGGATTTAAAATTTTTTTTTTGCTTGTATCAGATTGACCGTCTGTGGTTTTAAAGTCATGGATGTTTTTACTCTGACCAGCGCCGATACGTGCATATCTTCCTCTAAATCAACATAGACATCTTGAAATCTCAACTCATGTAAATCAAAATAAAGTCTTACACCATTTTTCAGTAAGAAATCCCTACCTAGGATCATGTTCCTACTTAAATCTTTGACCACATAAAAAAGATGTCTCACGTTTATTCCTCCCAATCTAAAGTTGATCATTGTTTGTCCAACCACCTCTAAATTTTGTCCGGTAACAGAGTGAAGGTTGTCCTGATTCCTAAATATTCTGAAATTCTTTAAAATGCGATATAAGAATTTTTCCTTGATCACGCTGACTTGAGCTCCCGAATCAATCAATGTTCTGATTCTAAATTTCCCTATTTCTATTATGCATGAACTGGGATCAGTAATATTCATTGAAAACTGTTTTATTTCTCCAAGTTGAGGCCATTTTCTATATTCTCAATTTCTCATATACTTTGGATAATCAAATCTTGGGACCTTTTTTATTCCCCCCCCCCCTCCTACCGCAGGTCCTACTCAGTAAGTGGGATGCCAGTTTCCCTGCGTTCCTGGCCTTGCAAAATTCCTCTGCATTTCTCCAAAATTTCTATTTGGTCTACTATTAACACTTCCATTCTGTGCACTAATCCGAGCACGTCTGTTGCCACAAAATCTAAAAGTGTGTCCCCTCTGTCCACAATTCCAACAGACCATATTTGTACTAGCTACTGTCTCTCTTATAGGATTTCTCATTTGTCTTCCTCTATCTTGATTACTTTCGTTATTATTTCCCTGCAGTGTCTGTATTTCTCCCCGTCTTCTCCATCCGTACCTTGCTTGTCCTATCTCTATAGGTTCCTCAATTCTATCTTCTCTATTGCTTCCCATTTCTCTTCCTACTCTTAGTCTGAATCTCCTTCTCAAACTTTCTTCCTGTATAGCTATATCCACAGCCTGTGATAATCTTGCAGGATTTTCCCTCATAAGCTTGAATTTAAGTCCATCCGACTTGATTCCGTCAACAAATATTCTAACCAACATTCTTTCTACCTCTTCCCCTTGCACATTTTGTCCTAGAAACGCCTCTTCAGCCAGATTAATTAGCCTATCGCTATATAGTTGCACACTTTCTCCATTGTTCTGCCTAGACTGTCTCAGCACTGAAAATGCGTGTTGAGGATCTGTGATCTCCGCATATTTATGAGCTAGATCATCTTTAAAATGTTCCCAAGTCTCTTCCATTCCTATTTCTAATTTCCTCCTAATATGGTCCGATACTGGTGTTACGGTGGCCTGGTAAGCAATTGTTTTATTTTCTTCTTCCGTGACTCCTACCAAGAAAGCATATTTTTCTATCGCTGTCATCCATTTCTTAAAATCTCTTGCTTGACCACTAAATTTTTCAATGTCTGTACCTACCCCTTGCTGTTTCATTGCTGTATTAAGTCTGCATATTGCTCTACCTACTCCACAGAAAACTTGCGTCAACGAAACCTCATCCTGTGCCATTTTAATATCTTTGTTAAATACCCTAATTACTTCAATCAATAATAATATCGAGTAATTACAATGTTATAAGTACATATAATCAATATAATCAATCACTTCATAATCACATTTATCAAAAAAAAATTTTTTACCGTCAAATTTTACGTTAAGGATACCTCGTGGCGTAGAAAGTCTATACGTTCCAACCGACATGTGTTCTTCCAAAAAATCTCCTAAACAACGAGCGTGATATTTGTTTCCGTTCTGTCTCAGTTTCGCTCCCGGAAAACTTCTGGGTTCTGGTCTCTGCTTTCACCCGTGTATGGGCAATTTCTGGCTTCTGGCTTCTGACTTCACCCGTTGACGGGCAACTTCTGGCTTGAAAACGTTTAAAGCTCAACTTTGGTCAGGCTAACAAGACGAGTGAAATAGGCTATCCTCTTTAGCAGAGTCGGCAACCATTATGCCCAACCGCCTCAGAGGGGCCCAATTCAGCTGGATCGCATAGCATGACAAAAATCTTCATGAGTTGAGCGTTATTAAAACAAGTTAACGTTTCTTCAAGCTTTAGTACATTCAGCGTTGTAGCGGCTGAGTTGGAGCTTTAACAATAACCACGTCTGACTTGAATTGCAGTTTGACTTTGAGCCTTCAGCAATGGCTAACTTGAATTAAAGCGTGACTTTGAGCTTTCAACAATGGCTGATTTGAATTTAAGCGTGACTTTGAGCCTTCAGCAATGGCCAACTTGAATTGAAGCTTGACTTTGAACCTTCAACAATGGCTAACTTGAATTAAAGCTTGACTTTGAACAAGCTTCCTGACATTCATACAGGTCACAAAGATCGATTCAGCAAAATTCCTAGCTGGCCTGGCTTTCAGCTGCTGTGTCTTTCCAGATAATCAAAGAGAATGTCGTGGTAACATTCTAAATTTTCAGTAACGTGTGTTCAAAAAAACGTTTCTTACCGTGCCAACTTTATTTATTTTCTGCGACAACCCAGTTTTTGAAGAACCTGGTCACGGCACCAGTTTGGCTTCTATAACAGTGAAGCAAAAAGGGCAACTGAATGGAGGAAGTCAAGCCAACGTTGATTGGAAAGGACTCAGTTTATTGTGAGAGTCTTCAAGACATCAAAATGAATATAGCGACTGTAAATGTAGATACATCTTGCTGGCTTCGCTGTTAGGTGGTAACTAATCCCCTGTTTACCTCTACGTCAGCACGTAAGCGTCCCTAACTACTTAGCCACTGGGTGGTGCTCACGCGTGCATCAGCTATTTG
Organism: Cepaea hortensis; assembly: GCA_963921405.1. Classification (NCBI taxonomy): domain Eukaryota; kingdom Metazoa; phylum Mollusca; class Gastropoda; order Stylommatophora; family Helicidae; genus Cepaea; species Cepaea hortensis. The sequence goes on from OY992893.1 coordinate 75,086,578, forward strand.
TCTCTTTCCCCTTGCACGCCGTGCCACATAACTAAACCCGTATAACAGCCTACTCTGTTAAAATGACGTCATTTTATACTATACAAAAGTCATGATCCTATGCTCTGACATCACCAAACCACCACCATCACCTCTGACATCACCATTTTTTAAAAAAATATTGGCGGGTATTTTCTTGGGTCTGAGTGACTACTTCCGGTTGACTTCCGGTCCATGGATACTCCCTACCCAGGTCCCCCTACCCAGGTCCCCCAGCCCGTACCTGACCCGAACCCGCGCGAACCAAACCGACGCGAACCGAACTGATCCGACGCGAACCGACTTAGGCCACCGCAGAGATGGTTGATTAGTGTAATCGAACCTCAGTCATGTAGACATGAACCCCTTCTATGAGGAAACCGAAATCAAGATGACAGAAAATTGATTTATTCCATCACTCGAGTTACCCCGAGTGGGTCAAGTAATGACCTTTTTTTTTGGGTTTGGTGGTCATCCCAGACTAGCTGGTTCCCCACCTCCCTTTTTTTTTTTTTTGGCTTGGACCCTTAGTCCCACTGTGAGCTATTGCCCACAGTGGTCCACCGGGCCCACATTTAAAGTGATGCTTATGTGAGGTGGTTTGGATCCCCGGCCCCCGACCAGACCAGGCGCACTACTTCTGGGGGTAGCAAATGCGTCTGATCTTAGCCGAAGGGCCAAGAACGATAATCCCGGCCTCCGACCAGCCCAACTGCACTACTAGAGGGGGGGGGGCAGTAAATGCACTTGACCTTAGCCAGAAGGCCGAAAACATTAAGCGCTTTGTGAAAATCTGGTTTAAAAATACACTAGACATGGTTACATTACTATTAAAAAATTAACCCTAAAACACATAATAAATGGTTAAATTTCTTGTATGTTTAGCGGAGCATATTAATGTCAATATTAAACTACGATTCTCAATTAATTTAAGCCATATATTGCTAAGATAATTATAAAAATATGTAATGAAACACCACAGATAACGTCCCCTTAATTATAAAAGTAACCAAGGGAGACGATTCGTTTCTCTTGGAAATTTTTGTGTTCCCTTGCGCTTGACCTCGCCTCTCCTGACCAGTGACCGTGGTACGAGATTATCTGATAACGGTCAGCCAGAACGCCTAGGGGATTTTCAATTAACGTCAACGGATTTCAAAGCTTATCGCTTATCGCCAGGTAGAGATCAGCCTACATGGTACAACGGGGCTGTGAAGGGAATATTTGCGCAGGAAAAATAAGCTAAACTCAAATATAGCTATATGAAGCCGTTGCACAAATGGTTTGAAATATTAATACTAGCTGACCCGGCCCGGCTTCGCCCAGTCCCTGGAGGGGATCTATATATCTATCAGTCTGTCTGTCTGTCTGCCTGTTTGTCTGCCTGTCTGTCTATCTGTCTGACCCGGCCCGGCTTCATCCAGTCCCTGGTGTGGAGCATCTCATTTAATTCATATACGTAGTCATATAAGCTCCCGTTCCCGACTATCTGTCTGTCTGTCTATCTGTCTGTCTGTCTGAGCCGGCCCGGCTTCACCCAGTCCCTGGTGGGGAGCATCTCATTTAATTTATATAAGTAGTCATATAAGCTCCCGTTCCCGACTATCTGTCTGTCTGTCTGTCTGTCTGTCTGTCTGTCTGTCTGTCTGTCTGTCTGTCTGTCTATCTATCTATCTGACCCGGCGTGGCTTCGCCCAGCTCCTGGCGGGGAGCGTCTCATTAAATTCACACAGTAACTTAAAAGAATGTCCTTCCACACACCATCCATTATTTTTAATGAAAACTGTTTTTAATCACATACATGACTGTAGATAACATCTTTAAGCATAAAAAGATGCGTTACAATATTATACATTATGCATTATTTTTATTAAAACTTTGAAAATGCCTTAAAGATTATATCATTATTTATTATAACTCATATGCCTGTAAATAACTATAGACTAAAAGTTTATAAATCTTTGAAAACGATGCAACAATATGACTATAAAGTATATAGAAATGTTATTAAAAGTTATGCCCCTTGAAATAACTTTTTTAGAGTTAAGTCCCCTTGTTATATAGAAATTATAATGAAAAATGAAACATTAAATTTTATTAAGTAAGTAGCAGATTTTACACTAAAAAACTATGACAGAAAGTTGCACAGGAATGAAAAGAAAACGTGTAGAAAATTTCATCTCAATCAGATGGACCGTTCGCGAACGCATAAAGAACGGACGTTCACTCGTTTTATATCTTATATATAAATTAGGATGTGCGTATCTCTGTATGTATTTATGTATCTCTGTCTGTATGTATGTCCTTTATGCGCTCGCGAACAGCCCATCCGATTGAGATGAAATTTTCTACACGCCTTCCTTTCATTCCAGAGATGCCAACTGTCGTAGTTTTTTTTTCTTCTTCCTCCTCCTCCCTCCTCCCTCCTCCCCCTCCCAAAATACGTACGTCCAGGAAATGGTCTTCTACATAGACACTTCTCTCTGAGGTCCGCGATAACATATTAACCTGGTGGGATGGCAATAAATCATCCTACTACCTCCTCCCTCCTCCTCCCTTCTCCCTCTTCCTCCTCCCTCTTCCTCCCTCCACCTCCTCCCTCCTCCCACTCTCTACTCCTCCTTCCTCCTCCCTCCTCCTTCTCCTCCCTCCTTCTCCCTCTTCCTCCTCCCTCTTCCTCCCTCTTCCTGCTCCCTCCGCCTCCTCCCTCTGCCTACTCTCTCCTCCTCCTCCCTCCTCCTCCCTCTCCCTCCTCCTACTCCCTTCTCCTCCTCCTCCTCCTCCTCTCTCCTCCTCCCTCCTTCTCCCTCTTCCTCCTCCCTCCTCCTCCCCCTCCTCCTCCACCCTACTCCTCCCTCCTCTTCCTAATCCCTCCTCCTCCCTCCTATTCCTCCTGTCTCCTCCTCCCTCCTTCTCCCTCCTCCTTCTACCTCTTCCTACCTCCTCCTTCTCCCTCCACCTCTTCCCTCCTCCTCTCTCCTCCTCCTCCCTCCTCCTCCCTCTCCCTCCTCCCTTCTCATCCTCCCCCACCTACGTTCTCCTCCTCCCTCCTCCCTCCTCCTCCTTCTCCCTCCTCCTCCCCCTCCCTCCTCCCCCTCCTCCTCCTCCTTCACCCTCCTCCCTCCTCCTCCTCCTTCACCATCCTCCCTCCTCCTCCTCCCTCCTCCTCATCCTCCCTCCTCCCTCCTCCTCCCTCCTCATCCCTCTTCCTCCTCCCTCCTCCCTCCTCCTTCTCCCCTTTCCCCCCTCTTTCTCTTAATCCCTCCTCCTCCCTTCTCCTCCCTCCTATTCATCCCTACTCCTCCTCCTCCCTCCTCCTCCTCTCTCCGCCTATCTCTTCCTCCCTCCTCCTCCCTCCTCTCTCTTCCTCCTCCCTCCTCTCTCTTCCTCCTCCCTCCTCCTCCCTCTTCCTCCTCCCTCCTCCTTCCTCCTGCTCCCTCCTCCTCCTCCCTTCTCCTCCCTTCTCCTCCTCCCCCTCCTCCCCCTCCCTCCTCCCCCTCATCCGTCTTCCTCCCTCCTCCTTCTTCCTCCCTCCTCCTCCCCCTCCTCTCCCTCCTCCTCCCTCTCCTCCTCATCCCTCCTCCTCCATTCTCCTCCTCCCTCCTCCTCCTCTCTCTACCTCCTCCCTCCTCCTCCCTTCACATTCCTCCTCCTCCCTCTTCCTCCTCATCCCTCGTCCTCCTCTATCCTCCTGCCTCCTCCTCCCTCTACCTCCTCCCTCCTCCTCCCTTCACATTCCTCCTCCTCCCTCTTCCTCCTCCTCCCTCTCATCCTCTTCCCTCCTTCTCCTCCCTCCTCCTTCTCCCTCTTCCTCCTCCCTCTTCCTCCCTCCGCCTCCTCCCTCCTCCCACTCTCTACTCCTCCCTCCTCCTTCTCCTCCCTCCTCCTCCCTCTTCCTCCCTCTTCCTGCTCCCTCTGCCTCCTCCCTCCACCTACTCTCTCCTCCTCCTCCCTCCTCCTCCCTCTCCCTCCTCCTCCTCCCTCTCCTCCTCCTCCTCCTCCTGCGATCTCCTCCTCCCTCCTTCTCCCTCTTCCTCCTCCCTCCTCCTCCTCCCCCTCCTCCTCCACCCTACTCCTCCCTCCTCTTCCTAATCCCTCCTCCTCCCTCCTATTCCTCCTGTCTCCTCCTCCCTCCTCCTCCCTCCTCTTCCCTCCTCCACCTCCCTCTTCCTCCTCCCTCCTCCATTTACCCAAGACAGACAGACATACAGATAGTCGGGAACGGGATCTTATATGACTACTTATATGATTTAAATGAGATGCTCTCCACCATGGGCTGGGCCGGGTCAGACAGACAGACAGACAGACAGACAGACAGACAGATAGATAGACAGACAGACAGACAGTCGGGAACGGGAGCTTATATGACTACTTATATGAATTAAATGAGATGGTCCCCACCAGAGTCTGGGCGAAGCCGGGCCGTGTCAGCTAGTATATATATATATATATATATATATATATATATATATATATATATATATATATATATATATATATATATATATATATATATATATATATGTATTTATGTTTTTATATCTGTATTTATTTCTATAGCTGCATGTAGGTTGTCCCAGTGTGTAAGGCATATATACGTAGGTGCCGGGATGACTTAGTCACTCGGGATATGCACACGCGCCTGTGTGTGTGCGTGCATTCGCGCGCGCGCGTGTGTGTGCAGGCGTGCGCGCATGTGTGCTATCAATTACAAGACATCGCAGTTAACTTCCGCATTCTGTGGAGCTTCAGGCTTCCTAGGGCAAGATTGGTGTTGTCTTTTTTGGACGGCTGAATTTCTTTTACAGATGGCAGTCAAGCTTTAATGCATTGCATTTACACGACATCGCAGTCACCCTCAGCATTCTGTAGAGCTTCAGGCTTCCTGGGGCAAGTTTGCAATTGTCATTTTGAACGAACGACAGCCGTGTCATATGTGTGTGTGTATGTGTACATGCTTGCGTGTGTGTGTGCGCTATCAATTACAGGACATCACAGTCAACCTCATTATTCTATGGAGTGTCAGTCTTCCTTGGGCAAGTGTGCAATTGTCATTTTGAACGAACAGCAGCCATTTAATGTGTGTGTATGTACATGCGTGTGTGTGTGTGTGTGTGTGTGTGTGTGTGTGTGTGTGTGTGTGTGTGTGTGTGTGTGTGTGTGTGTGTGTGTGTGTGTGTGTATGTGTGTGTGTTAATAACAATTTAACAATTAAATTTCTACATGAAACTTTCAATTTGGAAACATAAAGAGAAATTTAATTATTAATTTGTTGTACAATTTTATTGTTGAAATTTTGTTTTTTTATTCAACCACAGTGACTTATTACATAAGATACATTTAATTTTCTGAAATTCAACTTTTGTTTGCATGGGGGACAGGCGAATATCTCTAGTAGTTTGGAATGTAAAATGACAACGTGAAATATTTTTTCCCCTTTGGTTAAGGAAATTTCCTACTTTTTATATGATTGGCTGAAATTTGGCTAACATTTTTTTTATTTTGTTAACAAAATTTCATACTTTTCATAAGTTTTGCATGAAATATGTCTGTACTTGTCCAAACATTTTCACATTTGGTTAACAAAGTTTCCTACTTTTTATAAGTTTCGATGAACTTTGGCCAAACTTTTCACATTTGGTTAACAAAGTTTCATACATTTGTTTGAAATTTGATCACACTTTTTACATCTGGACAACAAAATTTCCTACTTTTCACAAGTTTAGTTGCGATTTTTATAAGTTTGGTTGAACTTTGGCCACAATTTTTCACATTTGTTCAACAAAATTTCCTACTTTTTATAGATTTGGTTGAACTTAGGCAAAACGTTTCACCTTTTGGTTGACAAAGTGTCCTACTTTTTATGAGTTTTGTTTGAAATTTGGCCAAACTTTTCAAATTTGTTTACCAAAGTTTCTTACTTTTTAATGAGGGTGTTTGAAATTTGGCCAAACTTTTCACATTTGGTTAAACAAAGTTTCTTACTTTTCATAAGTTTGAGTGAAATTTGGCCAAACTTTTCACATCTAGACAACAAAATTTCCTACTTTTGATGAGTTTTGCTTGAGATATTTATAAGTTTGTTTGAACTGTAGCCAAAATTTTTCACCTTTGGTCAACACAATTTCCTACTTTTTATGGGTTTGGATGAAATTTGGTCAAACTTTTCACATCTGGACAACAAACTTTCCTATTTTCACAAGTTTAGGTGCGATATTTATAAGTTTGGTTGAACTTTTGCCACAATCTTTTCACATTTGGTCAACAAAATTTCCTACTTTTTATGGATTTGGTTGAACTTAGGCCTATCTTTTCACCTTTTGGTTAACAAAGTGTCCTACATTTTATGAGTTTTGTTTGAAATTTGGCCAAACTTTTCACATTTGTTTACCAAAGTTTCCTACTTTTTTATAAGGTTGTTTCAAATGTGGCCAAACTTTTCACATTTGGTTAAACAAAGTTTCCTACTTTTCATAACTTTGGGTGAAATTTGGCCAAACTTTTCACATCTAGACAACAAAATTTCCCACTTTTGATAAGTTTTGCGTGAGATATTTATAAGTTTGTTTGAACTGTAGCCACAATTTTTCACCTTTGGTCAACAAAATTTCCTACTTTTTATGGGTTTGGATGAAATTTGGTCAAACTTTTCACATCTGGACAACAAAATTTCCTACATTTCATAAGTTTGGGTGAAATTTGGCCAAACTTTTCACGTTTGGTTAACAAATTTTCCTACTTTTCATATGTTTGACTGAGATTTTTATAAGTTTGGTTTGAAATTTGGCTAACCTTTTCATATTTGGTTAACACATTTTCTTACTTGGCCAAGATTTTTGCCATTTGGTTAACAAAGTTTCCTACTTTTCATAAGTTTGGATGAAATGTGGTCAAACTTTTCACATCTGGATAACAAAATTTCCCACTTTTCATAAGTTTGGTTGAAATGTGACCAAAATTTTTCACTTTGGTTAACAAATTTTCCTACTTTTCATATGTTTGGGTGAGCTATTTTATAAGTCTGGTTGAAATGTAGCCACAATTTTTCCCATTTGGCTAACAAATGTTATTACTTGACCAAGATTTTTGCCCTTCATTCTCTCACCACATGACAACTATATACACCATAAACACTAAAATTCACAAACCAAGCCGTAATTATAATCCATATACCTGTTTATTTACAGTATTTAGTACCTTTTACAGTATTTCAGTATATTTTACAAGAATTTAAAAAAAATGCATAATGTCATTATACGAAATGGATGATGTGCTATGAGCCGATATACATAGTATCATCACAACATTTTATTTTCACATACAGAGCTATATACATTGTATGTTGTTTCTGGGTTTCTTCACACCACTGTCTGAGTAGGTTGATTTTTCCGGCTGGTAGCCTGGTATATATATGTCATTTGACATGTAGTCATAAGACTGGTCTCATGCTTTGTGGGCTGACATCTGAGTATTGTAGACAACCGGGCTATCAATCATCTGAGTGTCGCGCACATCAAACATCTGGCTATTGGAATCTTCACATATCTGGTTGCTGGGGTCATCACACATCTGACTGTAGCTGGGTTGATAACTGGTGGTATAGTATGCGTCTACTTGGTGGTTTCGTTTAGTACCCTGTTTGACTTGAGTATTGTCTTGAGTGTGTTAGAGTTGATTGCTTCGGTTGGTGTCTTGTTGCACATCAAATAGCTGGCTATTGGACTCATCACACATCTGGTTGCTGGGGTCATCACACATCTGACTGTAGGAGGGTTGAAAACTGGCGGTACAGTATGCGTCTACCTAGTGGTTTCGGTTAGTTCCTTGTTTAACTTGAGCACTGACTTGAGTGTTTTGGACTTGATTGCTTCTGGTAGTGCCTTGTTTGACATGCGAACTGACTTGAATGTTTTGGTTACTGACTAGCTTCTCTCTGTTAGTACCTTGTTTGACTTCGTTACTGGTTTGGTTAACTTGGTTGAGTCTGTCAAAGTCAGCCAGGATCTCGCGATGCATGGCGCTCATCTGTTCATATTCTTGTCGAGTAAGTGTCATACTTGTCTTAGTCGGGAATTTCTGGTTGGCTTCACCGTAAAATCTTCGGATGTGTAACGGGCTCGTTCCTCTGTAGGATGAGACATACACGGCCTTATTACCACCGCCCACTGGTCTAATAGTCTCATCACTACGAGTCATGTAGACCCAGTTAACAGGCACAGTCTTGAGGTCTGTAGTCATCATCTGATCACAATGCTTGAGTGTTACCAGCCTCGGGTTTATATACTAGTTTTTGAGCCACGCGTAAAACTTGTTTCAGCCAGTTTCTTAGGTCAAAAGCTTCAGCTTACGCTGACGTGGCTGTTCGTATGGCGCGACTAGGCGTTCTACTACCCGCTCGTTGACCTGTTGTATGTTTGAGTTGGGTTGGGGAATGCGGGTCATGCTCGCCATATGACATCTAGCCATGATGAAATAGATACCGTGTTACTTGCGCTGTGGTCACGGTGAGCTACAGTCTGTGAAGTCAGAATAACAATGTTATACGTATACAGTCTCCCCACACCCACTGTAGGTTTCTTCATATTGAGGACTGGTCAGCTATTGAAGACATGAATGTAAGTATATTACAACCATCTTGTTTTTATGTAGGTGTTTTAATACTCATATGGCTTGTCTCTTCAGATATATGCGTCTAGCACCATATATCCCTTGCATTATACTAGTATTGTTATGTTAACCGTATGCCTATTTGGAGAAACACAACGAAAATGGGAAAGATAATCATGTGAGTGTCGGGTACATCATGTCTTCGGATAGTCTGGGGTTTCGATGTAGCGCCACGTATTTCCCCATTATTCTAGGTCTGATCTCTTCCGACCTCGAAATGTAACGTCAGCACTGAATTCCCTGTAGTGAATGTGACCTTTGTGCCCGTATCAGTGGTTAGAAGGATTTTCACCGCGTCGAAGGAGTAACGACTTAGCGGTATGTAGTGAGGTTTGTCGTAGGCGCGAAACACTGAGATCGAGTGCTGATTCATGATAGGAACCGTCCTTAGTAGTGGGACCATGACATCGCCGACTGGTATCGCCGCAATGAGATCGTAGTATACGTAGACATTTTGCAGATCGTTATTCAGGTCTATCGCCCCTTCACCTTCAATTGTATCTAGTATCTCTTGCAACTTCTCACTAAATGTAATAGTGGCCCCGGGTTCGAGTATTTTCACGATGACTTTCTTTGATGAATTCTCGAAATTGAATAGAACACAGAGCTGATCGTCCACCTTCTGATCTTTCATTAGTCGATTCAGTGTAGCTATAAACGCATCTGGTGAACTGTACAGGCCCGGGGACACACCTTTCTTATCACTCTATCGTTTGGTGGGATGTATCTTAGCCATACTTCATTCTCTAGCACACTGCAGTAGTAGTTGGGAAATTGAATTTCATCCAGACCCACTACGAAATGTTGACTCACCTCAATAGTCTGCGGTAACTTGACGAAATAGTGACCTGGTGTGTTCTTAGGAAACATGTTCGGCGAAGCATTACTCGGTAACATCACGTAGAAGCTCATATTTTAGGGTTGGTAGCATGTAATCCAGGCAGCTGCTTAGAACAGCGATCCACAACTTGTCATCGACCGTGTCGACGTTGTCTTGAGACAGATTAAATAGTGATACGCCAATGACTGTGTATTAACGACCAGTTGACAGAAGAAGACAATCTCTAGTCGCACTCGCCGACCACATATCCACCAGAACGAATCCCCCCCCCCCTCTGTGCTATTTTGTGGGTTAGTTTCCACGTTGGTTTCTTCCATTGCCGCTGTTTTTGACCTACTTGGTCATTACACGCGTGTCTCGGTTGTATCATTAGTTGCTATTGACAAATGCAAAAGTCAGTGCTCGATGCGCTCGTTGTGGGACATTGTCGGTACTGAGTCATTAGTCACGTGTTTCGGATGTATCCCATAAGACACGTGAGAGGCTACAGCGCCATCTTTGATCGGTTTTAGCCACGTGGTTGTACCCTTACACATGTGAACGAGTGTGACGCCATCTTTAGTTGGTTTTAGTCACGTGTTTCGATTGTATACCTTAGCCATATGACCGGAAGCATCGCCATATTTGATAAGCTGTGACCATTACAAAAGTGTCTCGGCTGTATCGTTATGCTGTCAGTACACTCTGAGTCATCCTCCAGTTTTCCCCAAAGACATGTCTGAATACGTTCACATACGTTCACCCCGCCGACATAGCCCCGTGATAAGTCACCCCAGTCGGTCAACCTCAGCTGATGATGCTGCTGCTGCTGCTGATGATGATTTTTTGTTGGTGGTGCTGGGTGATGGTGCTGATGGTAATCCTGATGAAAGAGACTACAAAAGATCATATGTGCCTGTCGTTCAGAAAAAGACAACGGCAATCTTGTCCAGGAAGCACGAATGTTGGGGCTGACTGCGATGTCCTGTAATTGATAACACACACACACACACACACACACACACACACACACACACACACACACACACGCACACACATGTACATACACACAAACACACAAGCACACACACGACACGGCTGTCGTTAGTTCAAAATGATAATTGCAAACTTGCTTCAGGAAGCCTGAAGCTCTACAGAATGCTGAGGGTGACAGCGATGTCGTGTAAATGCAATGCATTAAAACTTGACTGCCATCTGTAAAAGAAATTGAGCCGTTCAAAAAAGACAACACCAATCTTGCCCCATGAAGCCTGGAGCTCCACAGAATGCTAAGGTTGACTGCGAAGTCTTGTAATTGATAGCACACACGCCCGCACACCTGCATACACACACACGCGCGCGCGCACGCACACACACAGGTGCTTGTGCATATCCCGCGTGACTAAGTCATCCAGACACCTACGTATATACCTTACTCACTGGGACAACCTCCATACAGCTATGGAAATAAATACAGATATAAATACGTAAATACATACATATCTATTTATATTTAATATTTCAAACCATTTGTGTAACGGCTTCATATAGCTATATTTGAGAATAGCTTATTTTTCCTGCGCAAATATTCCCTTCACAGCCCCGGCTATACCACGTCGGCTGATCTCGGCTGATCGATAAGCATTGAAGTCCGTTGACGTTAATTGAAAATCCCCTAGGCGTTCTGGCTGACCGTTATCAGATAATCTCGTACCACGGTCGCTGGTCAGGGGAGGCGAGGTCAAGCTCAAGGGGGCACAACCATTTTCAAGAGAAACGAATCGTCTGCCTTGGTTACTTTTATAATTAAGGGGACGTTATTTGTGGTGTTTCATTACATATTTTTATAATTATCTTAGCAATATATGGCTTAAATTAATTGAGAATCGTAGTTTTATATTGATATTAATATGCTCCGCTAAACATACAAGAAATTTAACCATTTATTATGTGTTTTAGGGTTAATGTTTTAATAGTAATGTAACCCTGTCTAGTATATTTTTAAACCAGATTTTCACCAAGTGCTTAATGTTGATACATAGGGTCTGATCACCTGCCGAATTAGCTATTATGCTGAGCCGTGAAAAAGTTTATTCATGCGGTCATTACTTGACCTACTCGGGGTAACTCGAGTGATGGAATAAATCATTTTTCTGTCATCTTGATTTCGGTCTCCTCATAGAAGGTATCCATATCTACATGACTGAGGTTCGATTACACCAATCAGCCATCTCTGTGGTTGCCTGGGTCGGTTCGCGTCGGTTCGGTTCGCGCGGGTTCGGGTCGGGTACTGGGTGGGGGACCTGGGTAGGGGGACCTGGCTAGGGAGTATCCATGGACCGGAAGTCAACCGGAAGTAGTCACTCAGACCCAAGAAAATACCCGCCAAAATTCAAAGAAATGTGGTCGGAAAAGGATACTGTTTGGTGACGTCAGAGCATAGGATCATGACTTTTGTATAGTAAAAAATGACGTCACCAGAAGGATCCAGATCCTTATTTAATACCCCATTTGCACATTATATACTACTTGTGTCCGACTACAGGCAGAGAAGGGACATAAATCAAACAGCTAAGAAGCTAGATGTGACAATAGAAAAGTGATGTATTGATGTATGTAGATGAATGCTGTCATTAACCCAGAAAAGTATCTGTTTTATGGCGCTCTATGGATAATAGGATTCTTAAAGTTGACCTCCCAAAACTCACAATAAATAGTATAATTGTGGATAGAGAAAATAGACTGAAGTAACTGGGAATCACTTTTGATAGGAGCCTGCATTTTAGGGATCATGTTGAAGTGGTGGTTACAACGCATTTGAAGGTCATCAATGCACTGAAATGTATGGCAGCAAGGGTCATTGATCAGAAAATGCTTTTCATACTTTTTCAGAACTTGATAATTTCAGTGTAGAGTATGCACTAGGATGCTAACTGTCTCACAGAGTCAGCTAGTGAAACTAGAGCGCATACAGAATGAAGCCATGAGGGTGAGTCTGGGATTTACACTGGACGATTCAATAATGTGTATGCGTTACATTCTGGAGCTGCCCATCTTTGTAGACAGACTCAAGGAGTTGCAGGAAAGGTCATAACTCAAGGTAATTGCGGACAAGGAACAACTCTTGCATGATTCCCTGAATGCAATCAAGGGCCACAGGCTGTTAAGGGGAAGATCATGGATGGCTCAGGCAGAAGATACCATCAGAGAAGTATGTACACTTGAGAACATTGGCAGAGACAAGAAGTGGGTCAGAGTGTTGAATAGAAATTCAGACTGCATTATCACACTCGACAGACGATGCAGAGAACAGAACCCTGCCGCTGTCAATGCAGAGGTTAACGCGCTCATCTATGAACACTCAGATAGCCCCGAAGTGCTCATATATACAGATGGATCTGTTGTAAAGCAGCAGAGAAGTGCGTGGGCATTTACAGCCCGTTCAGCGGGCCGAACCGTTCAAGAATCCAGTGGTGCCCACTCTATGACCACGAGCAGCATGACGATGGAGGTGATGGCAGTTACACAGGCTTTCACATGGCTGGAATCACAGAATTATACCAACGTATGTGTACTAAGTGATTCAATGAGCATGATTCAGAAGGTCGAAGCTGGATCTGTACGTAGACAGTGGACTGAGTCGCTGCGGAAGTCTGTTGTCCGTAAAGTCACCTTCATCTTCGTCCCGGGACATGCGGGAGTCGAGGGAAATGAACGAGCTGATAAAATGGATGGCTCTGCACCCCCTGTAGATGGCCAGCCCGTGGATCGTGCCGATGTTATTAACGTCCTCAAAGATATGGCTTGAACAGAGGACTTTGACGTCAGTGAATCCATGTCGCTGTCCAGGTTGAAAGACTTGGGAGTAAGAATCGGCTCAGCCAGACGCGAGAGGTACATCGGGAAAACAAAGTGCCTCGTCAACCAACACAGAACTGGCACTATTAGCCACCGGACGCTGATGCATATGCTGGGGGGAGGATCTGAGCACCTATGAACATGTCCGGAGTGCAATGAAGATACCCCAACTGATAAGTGATAACTGATAACTGAATTCAGACTTCTGTGGGGTTATAATCAGGTCGGTGGGTGCAGGGAGAGGCTAGCAGTCGCTACGGAAGTAGACATGCAATTAATTTATGTCTACTCTAGTCCTGGCGATGTGTTCTTCTTCTTCTTTCGTTCGCTTGAAATACATCTATAACTGTCTTCTGTATGAATCTAACAGTCTTTTTAGTTCACTCAGCGGTCCATAGAGTTTATCTTCCACTGTTGTCTCTCTAGGCCAGATATTACCGTTGGCTCCGTGATAAGTGGCCAAAATGTGACTGGGGATTCATAGCAAAAGCAAATGGCCAATGATTAGTAAATGACAGCTTGGCATATGACACCACAACTTCAAGCATACATAGAAACACAAGCAACAAAATAGCCGACGTAGTATTCCCTACGTGATGTGTTTTTTTCCTCGTTCGTTTTAATTTGCATTTATTTTGTACATTCAGGTAATGCATTCAAACGACTTCATTTTAAAGTATGGTTGATCGAGATACAGTTATAAATGTATGTCATTGTCACGGTATAAATGGTAGATAAGTGAATCTGTTTGGCCTGGTTGGCATGGTTTTCTCATTGCTATTTGTACTGTACTGCTGAATTTTTTGCTGAATCCAAGTTAGATGCATACTAACATTTGTAAACACAACAGGAAGGTTAGGCATCGGGCATCCGCTTGTGGATTCAGCTAAGCCATACACGACATGTGTACCTAGAAAATACACACATTTTAAACATATTACTGCTTCACAGACGATATCTTTTTTTTTCTCTTTCTATTTATTTGAGAAGTAAGCAAAATTGACTGCCATCTTGCTAGGCCAGTCGCAGGTTTAGGAAAGAACATTATGTCCAAATGGAGACTGTCCCCACAGGCGAGCCAAATCCCCCCTCCCCCTCCCAGTCCATGACCTCGTGGTCTTGGCTTCCCAGACTGCACCATGAAAGGGGGAGTGGGGGAGGTATTTGAGGTTGACTTGTGTAGTCTGCTGTTCATCGGTAGGCTACATTCAGGCTACATCCAGCCGATTCCAACCGTACTGGCTGCAGAGCCAGGCGCAGTCTACACTTTGTAGGCCCAATAATACTATACAATAACTGCTATTTGCTGACGATCAAGCACTAATAACAAAATCAGAAGCAGACTTACATCATCATCAAGTGTCATGCCAGATGACGAAGGTGTCCATGTCTCTCCTTACATGTCGGCTTCTGGTGTTCTGGATCAACTCTACTGCTGATACTGCCACCGTCTCACTTCATTCGTCATCATTTCTCTTGGTCGACCTCTGCCTCTCTTCCCCTCGATCTTTCCCGTCGTCACGGTGTTCTCCGGTATCTCTCTTCTCATCACATGACCAAAGAAAGCTGTTTGTCTCTTACGTATTGTTGTATATAATATTTTAGTTTCATTAGCCTCTTTCATGCGATTGTCGTTAGTTACTCTGGCAGTCCAAGGAATTCGCAACATTCATCTTTGTAATCACATCTCTGTTGCTTCCAAGTTCTTCTTAATTTGTTAATTTACATTCCAAAATTCACTGCCACACAGAAAAACATGTTCTATATAGTACATCATCACTCTCTTTCCTACATTCAATTATAGCGACTTATTGCATAAAATACTTTTTATTTTCTGAAATGCAGTTTTTGCTTGTCCTATTCTGCTCTTTAGCAGAATTTCAAGACTACATAAATATTATAAACGAAGTGTGTAAGGAACATAGCATGAAAATTAGCATCTGCAAAACAGAGGCAATAACTACACTCAATGTCTAAAACAACAACAATTGATCTAAAAGAATGCTCCCTGAAACAAGTAAAAAGCAATAAGTACTCAGGCAGTATTATCATCATCAT